>CAWUFW010013373.1:0-277722 GCA_963921515.1 Calotriton arnoldi
TGCAGAGGGGCCCTGCTCATGCAGGGGCACCCTCTCACATAGGAACCATGCACTCTGCCTTTAGGATTGATAAGGCCTGCCTTAGGAGTGACTTATAGGTTTATATGTGTGTATGTATTTCGTGATATAGGTAACCTATATCACAGTAAGGGGTGCTTGCACCACCTTACCCAGGCTGCAGTAGCAGACCTGTGGTGTCAGTTTGGATGGCCTTCCAGGGGTGACATAATACATGCTGCATCCCCTGGCAGGCCTCTGAGGTACCTATGCCCTTGGTACATAGTATACCATATACTAGGGACTTATAAGGGCACTCCAGATCCCAATCAGAGATGTGCCTAAGGCACATGGAAACCATTTTAGAGAGGAAGCAGCTAGGCTGGGGTTCTGATTAGCAGGGCCCCAGCCAGACTAATGTCGAAAACCAGTGAAGCATCAGCAAAAAGTGGGGGTACCCATGTGAAGCAGATCCTACTCTCCTACACAATCCTAAACAGCTTCCTGGGAAACTGTCCTCTTTAACTCGCTAAGTGCTCTTGCTGTAGGAGCATTTTTTCAACGTTTCACATACTGGATTTCTTAAGGACTGCGTAATAATCCCACATCTGCAAATGTCTTCTTTATGTCGTCTGACACCCATCCTATACGAACTGACCAATGGACTGAGTGGTCTGCCCAGATAAGGTGACTCCAGGAGGTGTCACCCCCGGTACTTTAAGAATATAATATTGCTTGATTTAACAGACAAGAGGGAGCAGGGTGAGAGAGCAAGCGTATGATGGTGAAGCGAGCGGCTGTTGAAGCTGGGTAGTGGCGGATGGGCTTGCTCCCTATTTCCTTACAGAACTTTCTTTTGGCAAACTGAACTTGCTAAATTTCAGACTCACCTGGCTTCCTTCCTAAACTGACGTATATGCTGTGTGCTCTGATTGGTCTCTTCCTTCTTGGGAAACTGCTTGAACTGACATATTTTATGTCCCTTCCTGAACTCTCGAGCTTTGGTATTTTATTTTAAATGCCTTTTAATTAGAAATCGATTAACTTGTCTATAATCTGATTTACTGATTCACTTGTAACTTAAATATGATAAAATAAACTAAATTACTCTATTGACTCAGTTATCATGATTTATTGCTACCAAATGAATGTGCCTTCTCGATTTTGGTTTACTAATGACTAGAGGAGATCATATTAGAGAGCTCTCAGAGCATCAAATACTAATGCTATTATTCTGTATAGCTTTGACTGAACTCTAAGTGTGTCTGATACTGGCTCGCCTACGTTTCTTCAGGAGGTTTGGGCTTGCAGTGATTATCTTTTACCTCTGTAGCATTGTACTAAGAATAATATACATGAGTTTGAATTCTAGCTTGTAGTTCAGTTATCCAATTCCTGGTCCTCATTGGATGACTGCTAGAACCCTTTATATCCAACCCCTCTCGGCACTAAACAAGATCCATCGGATGACAAAGAGGGAGCGAGCTAATCATTGTCAGGGAAAAAGAAAATATTATTAGGATAATAAAAATGACAATGATGGGTTAAGTAATGCTACAAAACCATGAATGAATGACCAGTTTACTTGCCTGCTTATCTTAATCACTAGTCATACAACTTGCTTTGTTCTCAGAATCACTATAAATAATAGGCTTAAAAGAATTGAATATATACTCATGATTATCCATTATTTATGAGAAATACAACATTCTACTTGTGGACATCACAATTTTTCATATATTTGATTATTTCTTTTTTAATTAGTACCCAGCAATATGAGTATAATTTTTGAAGTTCGTCATTTGCACTACAATGTTTCAGTCTGGGAAGTTCTCAAAAGTTGATATTTATGTTTTTATTTGATTACCTGTCGAATGTATGTTCCATGTTGTTTTTAGATTGGAGCTCTTGTCGTTTGTATTTTCATTTTGTACATATTGTTTTTTCATTGTGTCCATATTGTTTATAAACTCCACTTAAAAAAAGGAGAGACACCCTTCACTGCCGCAAGGGACAGGTTAGTTTTATATCTAGAACAAAAAGGATTCAATTTTGTGCAACCGCCCTACATGGAGCCCAAAGTGTGCTTACCAAGAAGCAATGAGAATGCACTAAACAATGATTTATATAATAGAGAGACTTACCACACACGGATAAACATAATACTCACTGTGTCACTATGTCATTTTCATAATGTCCAATCATATATATCATTCACACTTAAATCACGTACACGGGTTATAAACGGAATTCCCATCGTCCAACACTTTCTAATACATCTTTGAATGCTAACATTCACTCAAAAATGTATTTCATTATGTTAACACAATTTAAAAACAATTCAAAACAATTTAAAAACAACTCAAGAGCAATTGCAAAAAAGGGAATACTTTTTGTTCTACATATTGTTTATAACCTATGGTTGGTTTGTGTTTAGTTTGTTTTTCCGAAGTTTTGTCTTACATGTTTTTAACAGCCCTGAAGAAGACCCAATGTCATGGGATGAAATACGTTGACTGTGTCCTTGTCCATTCTTTCAAAAGTTCAAGCAGAAAAATAAAGAATGGCATTTCTTCAAAATGTGTAGTTTGTGATGTCTATCTCCAATGTAACTTGGACCTCTCTGATTCTTTCTTGCAATTTCAGACTTGAATTTGGACCTTTACTGGATTCCTTTGATTGATGCACTCTTAGGAGTACTTCTTTCTCCTGGCTGTTATTTGTAATTATTAGAGCATTTTGGGCAGTTGGCCCTGGGAGTGAGCACTTCATTACTGGGAACTGTACAGAGTGCGGTGACATTTACCACAACCGTTCTAGTTGTGTTTTTTCAACAATTGCAAAAAGACAAAAGGTAATGGGGGAAGGCTTGCAATTTGTCTAACCACTAGCAAATGCTCGGGTAGCATTCCATCCCATCGCTCTTTTGGCCTACATGCAACCTCAGATTAGACCCAGCAATATGCAAATCAGCCTTGGTCCTGCTACAATGGGACACACTCCCTTGCTCATAATTGCATGGTTTTATTGTTTATTTCAGTTGTGTCCTCTTGCTTTGATGGCTTTCTTCCTTACTGTTATGTTTGCCCGACCAGGAGCATTTCAGTCTCACTGAGTTCTGATTTGTAGGCGTGTATTCTTCCATTGCTGACATTGCTTGCGTTCTTGCAGCTGCTTGTTAGAAATGGGATTTCTGGTTGGCTGAGGTATGCATTCAGGCCAGGCAGGAACTATCACTCTAGTCAG
This sequence comes from Calotriton arnoldi, assembly GCA_963921515.1. NCBI lineage: Eukaryota > Metazoa > Chordata > Amphibia > Caudata > Salamandridae > Calotriton > Calotriton arnoldi. Next base: position 3,244 of record CAWUFW010013373.1, read on the forward strand.
GGTAAGCTAGATACACACTAAAAGATAACCTTTGCTCACCCTCTGGTAGCTTGGCACAGAGCAATCAGACTTATCTAAAAGGCAATGTTTAAAGTATTTGTGCAACACACCCGCACAGTAAAACAATGAATACACCACAGAAAGACTCCACACAGGTTTATAAAAATAGGTTATTGTAGTATCAACAAAACAAGATTCAAACAATAAGAGTACAAGTAATATTTTTCAAGTTATGGCTTGTTAGAGTTCTTCATACTTCAATGATTATAGGTGGTCATGCTGGACCAGTAAGAAGAGGTTATCGTCCAGTATCTCATTCAAATAATACCCCCAAGTTACTAGGGAGTAGGCAGGGGGTGCTAGGGGACCACTCAGTCTGAAACAGCGGAGATTAATAGAACTGCCTGAAAGGAGCCTTGGCTGGTAGCATAGCACATCTCTCACAGGCCTTGCTAATTCACAGTACCTTGCGGGAAGGGATTGCTGAAGTCAGCAGGCTTTGGACGGTGCTGATGCTGGTGCCAGGCTGTGGGGAGGATGGCATATAACACGCTGCATTGATTCTGGGGCGGAGATGGGCTGACGAGCCACGTCAATCCTGGGGGTGGAGACGGGCTGACTAGCCTGATGGACACTTGTCTCAGGCACACCCCTTGTCTCCTAAGCAACATGTCATTGGAGAGCCACACTGGGAGATGCTGCTGCGGCATCTGTAAAAGGTGGTGATCAACCCACACAGCCTCGGAGGGTTGCAGTGCTAGCCTAATGTGAAGGCACAGATCCTGAACAACACACTGCTGACGATCAGGCCAGTACAGCTCTTTGTTAAAGTTCAGTTGTCTGACTCATGGGTTGCAAAGTCCCACAGAAGCAGTAGGACGATGAAGTCTTTGATGTCCCTGACACTTTAGGAACAGGGGGCAAGCCAACAAGCCCTTGGAGATCACTTTGGCAGAAGGCAGCATGCCCTTGGAGATCACTTTGGCAAAAGGCAGAGTCCAGCTTTTCTTCAACAGAGTCAAGGAGCAGCAGGCACCAGAGCAACAAGCAAAAACAGTCCTTCCAGAAAAGCAGGCCAGTTAAGTTCTTTAGGCAGCACAGCAGTTCCTCTGTCAGAGCTTAGTTACAAGTTCTGTAGTGTCTGATTTTAGGGGGTCAGAGACCCAGTACTTGTACCTAAACGTGCCTTCGATATGGGGGGGTGACTTCAAAGCAGCTCTCTGAAGTGCATAAGGATCCCTTTTCAACACAGTCCTGTCTGCCGGGTTTTCTGCCCAGGAAGACCCATCAGAATGCAGATGAGTGCTCAGAATGCAGATGAGCCTCACCTTCCTATGTTTGTGGCTGTCTAGAGGGAATGTACAAAGTGTATAAGTCACCCAGCCCAGACGTGTAGTGGAGATGGGCTGTAAAGCACATAGAGCAGTAAGTGCAGTGTAGTGCTAGAGGCACTCTTGTGGTCTGACACCACATGATGACCTTTGACTACCATCATTTCAATTGACTTTGGTGTTTGACTTTACCCTAGCATGAATGTATGACGTCCTGCATATGCCTTGTTTCTCTTAAAGGTTTCGTTCTTGTAATCTTGCAATCTTATAGTGGGAGCTGTCACAGAGAAGAACAGCCTTGCCAAGAACAGAATGTTTGGGATGTGCATTTGAAAGCATGAGAGAGAGAGAGTTGTGGAATGTACTTTTTGGTCTCGAAGTGCAGTGTTATGAGCAGTGGTGCACAAATGTGCACTGTGTTGTACATTGAGAGATGAAGTATCTGATGCTATAAGCAGTGGTGCACAAATGTGCATTATGTTGTACATTGGGAAGAATTATGAAGTTCTTACTATTGGCTTTGACATGGCCTCTTGTCATCCTGAATTCTGACTCTGCCTTGCTTGAGCTTTTCAGCGCACAGACAGGCTTGTAAGTTGTTTGGGTTAATCACGTTCAAGGATTGTTTTGTGAGAGATTATTTAATGTACCCTGGAAGGCTTTCGTAAGCTTCGTTAAGATAAAGGCTGGAACATGTAGAGGGAACGTGGGAACTCCTTCCTGCTGTGGAAAGCTTGCCTGGAAGCTGGCCAGTTCCAGTAAGTTTCCTTTGCGCAGAGGGTATGACTCTCGAACCTTCTAGTGTGTTTTTGATCCTATAAAGCCGAGGGTTGTTGACAGCCAGGGTGGGAGCTCACTTACTGAGTAGACGTACTGCTGTAAGACGAACGGAACCTGAGTCCCGGTCGAGAGTCCAAGCCCAGCTGTGAACGGGCCCCCCAGCTTGAGTTGGCAAGGATGTCGAGTGAACGATCGGGTGAGGTGATTTGTTTCTGACTAGTGCCATTGTGGTGCGTGGTTCCAGTGGCTGTGGTCATTTGAGGTGTTTTCTTTGTGATGTGTAAATGAGTCAGAGTGCACATCCAAATTAATCATTTGATGTATTTAGTGTACATATATATCTTTCTGCAGGACTTCCAGTATATTTTCTTGAGTGTTATCTCATAGTATTTGCTGCTTGTTTAGTCATTAGTATTATTCATGCATTTAACTGTTGCATTTACCAAGTGTGTTATTATTGCTTGCATATAAATATATATATCTATATACATTTGAATGTGGTTTGTTTGACATCTGGGAAAGCCTTTCTGTTAGAGAGAATTGCATAAATAAAACCCCAAGCCTTATTCTAAAAAGAGAGTCTTTGTATTTTGTAAAGAGAAACCCTTTTCTAGGTGTTGTTGTGTTTTATGTCTCCTGCTCCGGCGTGTTTGAGCCACTGTGTGGAAGTGTAATTTGTGGAACTCTGTATTATCTGAAAGGTGGAGCAAGTCAGTGCAGAGAAATGTCCACTTTCTAAAGGTGGCACGCCCAAACTGGTAATGTCAAATCCAACGTTATCAGTGAAGAGGATTTGTCATTACCAATCCAAAGATACAAAACATAAAGCAGCTACTCCTCTGCTATCAGGAATTACAGTTTAAAGGGATGTTTAGGAACCTCCAATGTTAGTCTATGAGAGGAGCAGGCCTCACTGTAGTGAAAAACAAATTTGAGTGTTTGTAACTACTGGGACATGTAAAAAACCATGTACATGGTGTGCCTTTTACTTACATAGCACCCTACTCTTAGGGGTGACATATGTAATAAAAGGGGAGTTTTAAGGCTTGGCAAGTAGTTTTAAATGCCAAGTCAAAGTGGCAGTGAAACTGCACACACAGGCACTGCAGCGGCAGGCCTGAGACAGGTTCGAAAGGCTACTTTTGTGGGTGGCCACTCAGGGGCATATGTATGAACCTATTTTGCGATCGCAAACACTGCGAATCGCAAAAAAACAGTGTTTGCAATCGCAAAATAGACAATCGCTATGTATGACACATTTTGGCATCGCAAAATAAAAAATCGCCATTTTAGCGATTTCTTATTTTGTGAGGCCACAAATCTGCGAATATCTCTTGCGAATTCACAAACTGCGACACGCAGCTTGCGAAAATCACAAATAGAGCAATGGCAATTTAAGAATTCTCAAACCTATGTATGAAAAATTCGCAAATTGCGAATTCGTGGAAATCGCAATTTTGCACAGCAAATTTACCACCAATTGAATGCAGGTGGTAACCAGGTGCAAGCTATATCAACAAGCCCACAATGCAACAGGGACTTCCACAATGGCAGCACTATATGTGATAGCCAGGAGGCTGCGAATTTGGGCAGCAGCACAGAGGAGGAGGCGACAGGAACGGATCTTCAGAGTGCACATCACTCTGTTCCAGCAGACTGAGGAGGAGGTCCATGAGAAGAACAGGCTGGACTCAAATACCATTTTAGACCTGATAGAGGAGCTGAAACCCCATCTGGAACACCCAACACGCAGGACCCAAACAATTCCAACCCATGTGCAGGTCCTGTGCTCACTGCACTTACTGGCCTCAGGGAGTTTTCAAGGGGTGATAGCAGTGGCAGGTGGGGTCTCCCAGAGTTGCCTGTCACGCTTCTTCCATGCATTCCTAGATGCAATGGTACAGCGGCTACACCATCACATACAATTCCCCAGCACACAACAGGCATTGCAGCAAACAAAACTGGACTTCTACCAGATTGCACAATTCCCCCACGTAATTGGCTGCATAGATGGGATCCATGTGGCCCTCACACCCCCATCAAACAATGAATATGTATTCAGAAACCGCAAATCATACCATTCGCTAAACATACAGGTCATCTGCAATGCAAAACATATCATCAATGATATTGTAGCTAAATACCCAGGCAGTACCCACGACTCTTTTATCTTTAGACATAGTGGGATATACAGACGTCTCAATGCTGGCGAGTTTGGTGAGGGCTATCTGCTAGGTAAATGCATGTCACACATTCCAACATACAGTACATCACTGGGGTGGGGGCCATTGACTCACCTCTTGTTTCCATTCCTGCAGGTGACAGTGCATACATAGTGCGGGACTTCATCCTGACCCCATACCTAAATCCAGCCAATGAAAGGGAGAGGAGATTCAACCACGCACACAGATCTACGCGCTGCGTAATAGAGCGGACATTTGGGATCCTGAAGAGCCGCTTCCGCTGCCTGCATAAAAGCGGAGGAGCACTCCAATACAGCCCTGAGACCTGCTGCAAGATTGTGGCTACCTGTGCAATGCTCCACAACATAGCTGTGAGAAAAGGCATCCCAGTAGAACTAACTGATACTGATACCTCTGACGATGATGGCCCAGGTCCCCCCGGCAGACCAGCAATTGGAGTTGGGGCAGCTGCCGGATGACAGAGACGGGATGAGATCACACAGAACTATTTCTAGGTGAGTAATAATGACATGATGCAAAAGATATTTTGTTGCAGGTCTGTGTTTATTCAAACCCTTAGCTGCAGGATAAAATTACGACACACAGCCAGACACACTCCATGAGTGTCGCTATACGTAGCACATGTTATAGCCACAGTGCAGGCATGTATGCAAGTCAGGAGTCCGGTCTGAATGGGTTGCTTCACCCATTTGCTTGACTCAGTGATGGCAGTTCATCTCCTCCTGGGACGGCCTGCTGCTGCCCGCTCTGGGTGCTGACTGCCCTCCCTTGACTCCTCAGGTGTTGCACCCTGTCTCACACTGCGCCGTCTTGTTTCGTGCACTGGTGGGGTTATGCTGCTCCTGCTGGACAAGTCCTCGCTCTCCCCTGCGCCCAGGAGTGCTGTGCCACCTGTGTTGGCTGTCTGCATTTGTTCCACAGCGGTGGTGACCTGCACCAGGCCTTTTGCAACATCCTTGCAGCAGTGGGACATCTCCACTTGCATGCTCACGGTGCGACGTGACAGCTGGCTCGTGACAGTGCACAGGCGGTTCACCGCCTTGGTGTAGGTGTTCATATGGCTGTCCGACCGTTGGCTCACCCTGCGCCTGGCTGCCTAGTCCTTCTTCAATGTGGCACACAGTTCACGGATAGCACCTGCCATGTCCATGATGCCCTCCCCCATGTAACATAGGCTGTTGTTCACTGAGTACAGCTGCCGGTTAATGGAACGCAATGATTTTTGTTGCAGGCGCTGTATTTTTAGCATGCTGCCCTTCAGTCCAGCAAACACCATGGCTTCATCATCTGTGGCAACGCTGGTGCTCGCCCTTGGCCTGCGTCTCATGGATCCTTGCTCTCTATGTGGCAGTGTGTCCTGTTCCGGCACCTGTGTCGCACGCTGCCCTGACTCAGCCTGAGCATCATCCTCCCCTGTGGACTGTGTTTCTGCCTCAAGAAGTGGCAGTGGTGCCACAATAGTGCGCTTTCTCGGTGGGACAGGTGTGGTCTCTGTGGTGTCGTCGGGGTCCCCCTGCCCTGCCTGCTCAGCCATATGTTCCACCTCCTCAGCTCCTGCACTGTCATCCTGTGTCCCAGGTTGTGCTGTGGATGAAAAGGGAAATTTTGATTTTGTGACATGGTCTGCATGTCTCACTCAATAAAGTTTTCTCAATTTGTATTGGCTAACTGCTATCTATCGCTTTTTTCCTTTACAGGATTTTCCATACTGCTTCAACATTGCTGTGTCTCATTGCCCCACTGTGTGATGCATCTGACTACATCTCCCATGATGCATTGCTGTGTGTGCTGGAAAAAGTGGACCGGAGTGGCATGAGTAGTTTGTGTTTGGTGCATTCCTGAGTGTGGGAATGGGATGGTGATGTGTGCGGCTCCATTTGGCATGCATCTTACCTTGGCTGGTGTTTGCAGGCTCGGAGCTGTCTATGTCAGCCACACCACTGACGCTCTCGTGCAGGAGGGTGGACTCCACCAACTCCTCATGGGGTGTTGACTCGGTTGCAGTTGGTGGTCCCCCACCAGTCTTCTTGGCCTCCACCAGCCTGGTTGCCACCTTCTCCTTGGACCTGTGGCACATGTCGTACCATCTCTTCCTCAGGTCCTCGACTGTGCGCTGGGTCACACCAACAGCATTTACCTTCGCCTGGATATCCAGCCAGATTTTCCTCTTTCTGGACTCTGGGACACGGAGAGACTTTTTGCCAAATAGTAGTTCATGGCTGACTACCATCTCCTCTATCAGCACCTCCTGCTCCCTCTCGCTGAACTTATGCTTTCTCTTTCTCACTGCCCCCTCCTTGGCCTTCTCTTTCTCCTGGGGATCCATTGTTGGTGTTTGGAAATGCTGTGCTCACTTCTCTGCCTCTCCTCACAGCCTCTGACTCAGCCTCAGGCAATCAGGTGCAGCATGGCACTCCCACTTCTTGGGTGTGATGTCATCAAGCTGCACCTGAATTGCAGATTCCCTATTTTTGCGATTCTTTATTTGCGAATTTCGCAAATAAGGAATCGCTAATACGGGATTCGCAGTGTATTCTGCAAATTTTTAGGAATCGCAAATTATTTGCAAATTTTTATTTACATCGCGGTTTGCGATTCTCATAATGCGATTCGCAAAAAATCACATTTTGAGAATCGCAAATCACTTTTTTGATACATATGCCCCTCAGTGCTGCAGCCCACAAGTAGCATTTTGCTTACAGGTCCTGGGTATATGGTATACCACTTTACAAGGGGATTACAAGTAAATTAAATATGCTAATCATGTATACATCAATTTCACACATGTTTTGGGACAAAGCACATGCACTTTAGCACTGGTCAGCAGTGGTAAAGTGCTCAGCTTCCTAATGCCGAACAAAAAGATTCAGCTAAACCAGGAGGAAGGGAAATGGTTTGCTGTGACCCTTCAGAGAAGGCCATTTTCCAACACTACTTTTTTTTTAAAAATTCAGTACTTCATGGGAGCTCATGTCTTTACTTTTATTTTTTGAAGGGTCCAGTGGCTGAAATTTGCTTCTGGGCTTCTCCTTTCTGAAAATGTGTTTTTGTCCACATTTTATGTTTTTTTTGTTTCACTCACCAAGCTCTGTATCCACCATCTTGAAATGGAAAATTAAAAAACAAAATGGCAGCCACGTCATGACAGATAAGCCCCCATGCATCATCAGACATGCATGCACATACTTCACAACCGACAAGTGTGCACAAGTCATTAAGAAGCCTGCACAGATATATGTCATGACGCAGATGCATAGTAGCCATCTTGGCATGGACTTCCTTTACTAGGAAACCCATCCCAAGATTACCAGACATGCATATGCATGTGTCTTGATGCAAGTGCTATCATGTCGGTCCAAGCGAACATTGGCAAAACCAATCGATTGTCCATTTAAATCCGAGACCTACTGGCTTTGTTGATGCTTGTTAGCCGACACTTGAAATAAAAAATTAAAATAAATATAACTATTGCACAATTTGCATGGTCAAACCTGTTGGTTTTGCTATTGCATGTTCAAGATGTGATACAAAAAAAAAATACAATTAATAAAAGATACAATTTAATCTTAGACTAACACTTTATACTGAATTTACCTCCCAGTCCATAAATTGATCGCATATAAGCCGTTTGCTGCCCTCTTTTTCTTTCAGTAATATTTATTGAACCACCACATAAATAAAGCATTTATTACCCATGTCGAGTGAAGGCATTGTTTTTGTGGAGAAATTGTGGAACTGGTCAAAGCCATTGCTTTAGCTTTAAAGTACCAAGATATGGTGTTGTAGATGACTAACATACTAACAAACACACACTGCTGTATGAGATCAGGATAAAGTTGTCAAAACATAGAAGGAGCATGAAGGCTTTGATATGGGTGGGCTCTCAACTTCCCAAACTTTAATCCATAAGAAACAAAAAGGAGGGTGCAGCCAAGGGATCCTCTATACCAACCACTGTAGCGTGGTGTGCGTGGATGTTTCAAATATCACAAGTTAGTGTGCGGATGGCACCCAGGAAAATTAGTGCCCACGCCACATTTCTTGGACATATATGTATATAGGTTTTATGGTCCTCACCCACAGGTGCCACCTTTGGCTTGTTTCATCATTGGACCCACACCCAGATCACCTAATGTAGTGGGCAGGCTCTACGCATTTGTAAGCAGAGCTCTTTAGGAAGCATGTGCAGGGAATTGGGTGTGTTAAAAATGCCTATAGATCCTCTGTTAGAGTTTTAATGTATGAGGTCTAGGGCAAGATTAAAAACAGTGAGATGTTTGTCAGGATTCTATGGTCCTTAACATCTATAGGTTGGCATGTTTCAGCCGTATAATTGCCTGCAAGGGTCAGGCAGCTTTCTTCAGGACCTAAATAGGTATTTTACCCTGCGCAAAAAAGGTTGATTCACCTAATTATAAGCTTTCATCTAAATTCTTTTTGAAGCATGCATGCAAAATGCAGCTCACACGGACTCTTTCCGGTATGCCCATTGGTGAAAGAGAGAATAAATGTAAGAGGCAAAGCTAGTAGACATTCTGTGTTAGGATGTCTCCTTGTTTGTGGCACCAAATACAGTGTCACAAATATCATGATAAATCATTCCTCCAAGATATTTCATCATTCAGGCCATTGATATGAGTGGATAATTTGTAAACTCATGTTTGTTCCTTTTCATACAAGATTTTCTCTAGGTTCCTAGTCTCAGCTGTTACTTGCTCCAAATCAATCCATTTTAAGTAATTTGTTGTGTGTTTTGCTGAGAGGAAATGGTCAGCCATTTTGGTACAGTTGTGTCTACAGCGTATGGTGATCCTATGTTCACTGATTCTAATGCTTACTTTTCTAGTAGTCAAACTTATGTATTTCAAATTACATGGGCAGGTAATCAAGTAGACTACTTGTTTAGTATTGCAATTTGTCAGTTTTCTTAGTGACCATGGAGTGCGTAGGCCTAGGTCTATTTCTTTTGTTGCTCTAGTGAGGTGATACACACTACAATGTCCACATGGGTATTATCCTGTGACTTGAGGGAGTCCTAGTGCTATATGTATGGTGCTGACAGATCTTTGATTCAGTTTGGGACTTGTGTGCACTAGGGTATCGCGTAGGATTGTTGCTCTTTTGTGAGAGAATAGGGGAAGATCCCACTGTCTTGTACCTGTATTTAAGATCCGCCAATTTTGTCTGATTATTTTTGTCATGTATTTGGATACTACATTGTATGTGGTTACACATACTAAGGGTGGATCTGTTTTTTTGGTGTGTGGGAATTTCCAACAGCACATCCGATTTTGATTCCTTGCTCCTTTTTTCGTTCTCTGTATTATACCTTCAGGGTACTTTCAGACCCTTAGTTTCTCTGCCAAAAAGTTGGCCTGGTGTTTGAAATCTTTGGTTTGACTACAGTTCCTACGAAGATGGAGGAACTGGCCATATGGAAGATTTTCTCGTAAGGCCCAAGGGTGGAAATCCTAACAGATTATTTTTTGGCAGTGAGTTGGTGAAAAGTGTCAGTTTGGAGACTCTTTTCTTTATGGTAGATGGTTATATCGCGGGATGTTAGTGAGTCTTTATTGATGATGTGTGTGAATTTTAAATTCCTGTCCTGATCGTTGAGCCAGGTGACAAAGGCTAACGCTGTGGTTGTGTCTCCTTTCCACACCATAAAGACATCGTCTATGTAGCGTTTCCACACTGAAATTTGTGTTCGGCAGGGGTTCTTGTTATGTAATATGCAAAAGTGCTCCCAATCGAAGTTTCGCGTGTTTAGAGGAACCGAGTTCTCTCAAATTCCAATTTTTGGGGGGGGGGGGTTTCGTGTATTTCAGTCTTCTCCTTCTAAGATGTCTCTTATCACTTCCAGTGTGTCATTTTGGGCAAGGCTAGTGTAAAGACTTTCTACATCATAGCTCATGAGTAGGTTATTCTGTTCATCTCTGATTCGTACTAGTAGATCTTTTGTGTCTTTTATGTATGTTTCTGTTTTTTGAAGAATTGGTTTAAGGAAAAAGTCACAGAACTGTGACAATGAATCCAGGAGTGGGACAATCCCTGGGTCTCGATTTTTGTGAATTGTGGGGAGCGTATAAAAATATGGGGTTCTGGGGTTGGTGTTACTTAAGAAGTCTCCATCCTGTTTGCAGATCCAGCCTTCACATTCAGCTTCTTCAATCAGAGTAGTAATTTCTACTTTTAAAATTTGTATGAGGTCATGTGCCAGAATTGTGTAATTCTGTCCATCGTTCAGTAATCTTTGGCATTCTGTCCTGTATGCAGTTGTGGTTTGTAACACTATTCCCCCGGCTTTGTCTGTTGTTTTAATTACTATCTCAGTGCCATTCTGTAGTTCAGTCAGTGCTGCTCGTTTCAGGTTACTTATATTCTGAAATTGCTTTTCTCCATTAGGGTTCAGTTTCTCCACTTCTGAGGATACTGATTTTTCGAAAGCCAGTATTTCTACTGGGGTAGTGTGGGTTGGGGGAGCGTATGTTGATTTTTTCCACAACCCTGTGGTGGTGATATCTTCTGGGCGGTCTTGGTCTCCGAAATGCGCTTTGAGACATATTTTCGGAAGAACCCAGTTAACTGACAATGTAGGGGAAATTTATCAAATTTAGGTGTTGGCACAAAACCTAGGCCTCTGTTAAGCACTTGCATCTGGGTGGGTGTGAGCACTCTATTTGACAGGGTTTGTGACTAAGTTGTTGGTGTCCCTGGTGTGATTGTGCCATGCTCCTGGTATGTACTCTGGTGCCCTCTAGGCCCCATTGGACTCTGTTGTCCCTTCTTCTTCTCCTTCTTCCTCTGCGGCCCTGGCCTCTGCTTAAAAAATGTGGGCGTTGATTGCCTTGAAAGTGTAGGGGCACCATTAAGTTGTAGGGGGGACCCCAAGATATCATGTGTTGATTATGTGGGGGTGGTTGGAAGAAAAGTTATGGCGGATAGTTGGCACTCGTTGAACCTTTGTAAAAATGTCAAGCACAAAAAACGTCTGGTTGGACAGATATGGATTACTTCTGATTGCACTTAGAATCAATTGGATAATAAAAGGATGATAATGATTTAATGCTATTGGATTGTTTGAACATATTTGCACCGTAGTGCATCCTGGGTTGGGGAACTTCACAAGACTCCAGCTGTTTATTGGATAGTTGTATCCTTGCCATGAGCCTCTTCAGGGCCTTCTCCTGTTCTTTGCTTTATTACCCCACTTCTGTTCCTTGTCACTGTCCCATGATTCTGTGTCAGTTGATCTGTCATCTGAAGACACTGTGCCTGATGCGTCTGATGTGTAATCAGTGGGGACTTTGTAGTCTTGGGAAAACATATTTCCATATATATCCAAGAAATGTGGCGTGGGCACTAATTTATCTGGGTGCCACCCGCACACTCACTTGTGATATTTGAAACATCCACGCACATCATGCTACAGTAGGTGGTATAGAGGATCAATTGGGTGCACCTTCCCTAAAGTAGAGAGGGTACATATAGGAGAGGAAATAGAAAAGGAAGAAGTAGAAGGGAAGGATATCACTGAGGGGCATGTCCCTATAAGATATGGTTCCTGGTGAATGACTATTCTGTGGCTATATGCATCTAGTTTGTTCCAGAGAGGTCTTCTGATGTTGATCAGATCCAAGTGGCTCAAGGGTATATTATCAGAAATACCTGTATAACACAGTCAGGCCCACCAAGTGTGAACAGAAACATGAAAGCATTCTTTCAGTTAACAACATTTTAAAGCCCATGGTCAGGAAAAATTTGAGGAGAAGAGCATTTCCACAATGTTGGTCCGGTGGGTCATGAATGACATGAACTCCTAAACAACAACGGTTTTGTTGAATGCTATGTTAATTTGCAATACTTTCTTAATGACCTTAGATATGTTGATCCAGAAAGATCAAATAGCACTTCAAGGTCAGGTGAGGTAAATAAGCTTTGTCATCCTGATGGTTCCAGCCATAGTTTGAGTAGTTTAGGGGATACAGAAAGATCTATGACCTCCCACAAACCTAGATTGGACAATAGCACGGGATACCTTTCCTACAAACTGTGAATTCCATATGCATGACCTATTTTCCTCATGTATATGTAGTCAGGATGAACAGGTAATATAATTTAGAAAAGATGTGACCCTATCAACATTTTTCCAGAAGCTCTGATAGATCCAAATGTTGGCCAAGTCACATTATGACAAGTTTTAATTTAAGAAATGAATAGAAATCCAAAGTCAACCTTACTTTTGGAAAGTTCTAGTTCCTTCTCAGGGGAAAACATAAAGCTTTCTGTAAAACCCTCACCCACCAGGGTTACCCCTTGGTGGCATGCTTCATCATAGGGTCTTTCCCATTCCACTGCGGAACAGGGCGTGCTGCGACCAGACGAACTACGCGGGAGCACATTTTTTTGACTATGAGAGGCAGGTTGATCTGCGGGGAGGAGTGAAAGGACTTTATTTAAAAATACCTGGCTAGTGGGTAATGACTACTTTATTCCGACCCCTAGTCGGTATGGTTAAAAAAGGGATCAAATTAGGACTCATGGGATTAATGCTCCAAATTCCTAATGGTCGACATGTTTCTAGCCTACCCCTCTCGGCTAATCTTCAGGACCTAGCGTATTCGGTGTCTGATACCTAGTTCCACTCCTGCTGTTGTATACTAATCACAACATTCAACACTACATACTTTGTAGTTACTTTATAGGTAGGTGCATATATACTTAATACCACCTGAACTTGTATTCTTTTTGATTCTGAAAAATACAAAGAAAAGAACAATAATTAAACTTTCCCATATCGGGATCGCCCCTGTCAATGGGCAGTCCCGATGTTCAAATCATCCTGTGTGCACCTCATGGGTGAAGAAGCAAACCAAATCGTGACTTGCCTACACACATACTTGTGGCTACCAGAGGCACTTCTAGTGAGTAATACTGTTTCTTGAATATTGTGGTATTCATGACAGTGGTCCATGATGCACACTCTGTGTGCATCCTGTAAGGAAGGAAGTGATCCACTTAAGGGTTACTTGCTGTATGCAGATGTTGTGGAGTCTGTTGATGAGGGTGTTGTGGGAGACGGTGTTGAATGGCACACAGAGGTTGAGGAGGTTCAAGGCCACAGTTTCTCTGCAGTCTAGGAGAGTTCTGATGTCATCTGTGGGAGCAATCAACACAGTTTCAGTGCTGTGGTTGGCCCAGAATCCTGATTGTGAGGCTTCTAGTCGGTCGTATTATTCTAGGAATTTGGTGAGTTGTTGTTGATGGCTTTCTCAATTACTTTTGCCTGGTAGGGGAGCAGGGAGATCGGTCGATTTTTGAGAACGCTGGGGTCAGCAGAGGGTTTGTTTTAGAAGTGGTCTGAGTGTTTCCATCTGTCTGGGAAGGTTGCTGGGTGATGGAGGTGGTAGGAGTCGGTGGACGCCCCAAAGTGGATGGAAGACATATTGGCTGTGGTGGCCTGGGCGGTGAGCGATGACCAGGTAGTGATCATTTTAACTGGTGTTCGCTGGTTGGTTGAGGTCATTGATGTTGAGGGTGGAGGGCTGGAGGTAGAAATTGTTGTAAATGGTGGCAATCTTGCTGTGGAAGTAGTCTGAGAGGGTGTTGTAGAGTTCTTGGGAGGAGTGGATGGTGTTCTCTGTGGTTGGAAAATTCCTTGACTATTTTGAAGAGTTCCTTAGTGTGGTTGGCACCTGTGTCGATCTGGGCACTGATGGCTGCTTTCTTGGCTTCCTTAATGTGCAGCTGATAGTTGCTGAGGGCTGTTTTCTGAGCAGTTCTGTCGGCGGGGTTCTTTGTGATGCGCTATCACTTTCCCCATTGGTAGCAATTGCTACTGGTGGTCCTGAGCTCTGGGGTTTACCAGCTTGCTTGTTTTGAGGTTTTGTTGGCTTTTGTTGGTTTCAGTGCATCAACTCTGTTGGCGTAGTTGGTGATCCAGGTGGGGTATACTGGCGGCCTGGTCGTGGTCTGCTGAGGCTTCGGGTTGGGTTGTGGTGAGGTCCTGTGTCCACTGAGTTCCAGTGACCATGCTCCAGCTACGGTGAGAAGAGATGTGGGTCTTAGTGATCGTGTGCTGGGCATCGGAGATGATGAAGTGTACAATGGCGTGGTCAGTTCAGGTGAGTTCTGTGACGTGGCTAAATTTGATTCTGTCGCTGGAGGTGAAAATGGTGGTGAGTGTGTGTCCAGCCTTCTACATGGGTTTGGTGACCAGTTGGGTGAGACCGATGTTGTTCAGGTTCTCCAGGAGGGTAATGGAGTTGGCATTGTTGGGGTCGTCGATGTGGAAATTGAGGTCGCCGAATAGGACGTAGCGGTAGAAGTCAATGGCCAGGGGTCCAATAAGGCTGGCGATGGCATCGCAGAAAGTTGGTCAGGTCTTGTGGGTCTGTAGGTGAGGGTTCCTCTTATCGTGGTCTTTGCATCGGTCTGTAGTTGGAAGCTGATGTTTTCCATGAGAGGCATGCGGTCATCATCGGTGATTGTGCATCTGATGGTTTCTTTGAAGTTGATGGCGGTGCCTCTCTCTTGTTTGTTGGGGCAGTTTCGGTGTATCATCTTGTAGCAATCGGGAGTGGCTGTGGTGATGTCAAGGTTCGATTTAGGGTTGAGCCGCATTTCTGTGATGAAGGCAACGTCCGTGTAGAGGTCGGTGATGGTATCCCAGATTTCCATGGTGTGTTTGCAGCAAGAGCAAGCACTAAGCAGGATACATTGGAGCGGTTCTGGATTATTCGTGGTCTTCTCGGTGGGAGTGACACAGGATCCTTCGTAGGTAGTGTTGCAGGAGAATTTGCAGTTTTGGCAGGTGAAGGGTCTTATGGTTGATAGTGAAATGGAGGTAAAGCAGCTGTCATTTCAGTGTCCAGGGTCCAGCTCCAAGAGTTCCTTGGCAGTGTATCGGCAGGCAGCAGAGAGTGCCAGGGGTCCTAGTGCTGGGTGCGGTCCAGGTGCGGACAGGCGCAGACGTCTTGTCTTTGGCACCCTGGCTTTGCAGAGGCCTCCATTTGTAGTCCTGGGAGGTGGGAGGGGTCATCAGGGAGACAGAAGGGTGGGGGTCATGAAATGGCACGAGTGGATAAAACAGAGGGAGGGAGTGGTGACTCGAAGCAAGTCACCCATGGCAAAAGGCACAAGAATGCCACAAATAAAAAAAAATAAGGGCACCAATAAATAAAATACGGGCACAAATAAATAAAAGCACAGGCAGAAGAGGGGGTCAGGGGATGTTGGAGGGCGTCAAGCAGGTCGCAGTCCCAGGGACGGAACCAGCATCCACAGGCTCAGGGGAAGGGGCAGGCAGGACAGAGGTGCACTGGACCAGAGGTCCAGGGCTGCTCGCAGGGGCTGTGCAGCAGCCTCCATTTGAAGCCCTGGGAGGTGGGAATGGCTAGCAGGGAGAGGGGAGGGTGGGGATCGTGAATGGGTGGGTGTCGGAAAAACAGCGGTAGGGGTCGGTGACTGCAAACGGGTCAGCCGCAGCAAAAGGCACAAGAATGGCACAAATAAAATAAGGACACAAATAAATACAGGCACAGGTGGAAGAGGGGGCCGGGGGCATGGGAGGGCCTCAAGCAGGTCACAGTCCCTCCGACTGAACCGGCGACTACAGCCTCAGGGCGAGGTGCAGGCAGACAATGCTGTGAGGGCTGGCGGCAGGAGAGGCAGTAGAGCTGCACCCTCGACCGGAAAGGATACATCTATGGACTTATCTTCTCCCAAAAGTGAAGGGGATTCATGGTACACAGGTAAGAGGTAACAAATCTGGTTGAATAGTAGATCCAAGTTACTACAAAGATTTGTAGTGGGCATGGAATACTGAAATTAGATTATCTCATCTTTTGTGATCATTGTAAGGACTTAATTTTTCATTTAACACCCTACACTCCACATAGCTGACAATAACTATGCCCTATTGTTTATTCAAATAATTGTTTTGTTTGTTGAATGTTAGTCTAAATTCTGAAGTGGTGCTGAACAATGTCCTGAGGGTAGGTGCTGGTCTTTGGTGACACCACACAAATAACACAAGCATTATTGCATTCAATACATCAAAGTGTTAATTCTCAAAGAGAAGTTGTCCTAGTTCTTCAAATCTATGTATATGAACATTAGACATATTTTGTGCCCTTTGGAACCTTAGATACACATCGGCACAATATTTACCAGCAGAAATTGCACAACAGAAGCCTCGTGGAACAACAGAAATATAAAATATCAAGACTGATAAACACCATAAGGAATATTGTGCCAAGCTGAAAATTGTTGCACATCTCTACATTGTTTTATCTCTAATACTTTCAAGGATTTTGAGCGATTTTAACCAGTGTTTTAGTCTGTTTTCTATTTCAACCCTTATGCACTCTGTGTGTTTATCTCAAAGTCAATTCACTATGCAAGAATAAAGAAAGAAAGAAACTTGTTGTCAGAAGGCCTTCAGAGAGAGGCAGCTGGGCAAGCTTGTGAATTGTTCAGCCATAGATGTGGCCAATCATTAGGGTTCCAATTGTCCAAGATTCTAATCACATGGCCTTTACTTGTATGTAAAGGCCAATTGAAAACTGGTATTATTCTCTCTTTCCAAATTAAAACTTATAACATAAAAATCAAGAATAATTTATTTTAATGTATTTTAGAACTGTATAAACTGTATAAAGTAATCCTAATATTTTATAGACTGAAGGAAAAAAAGGCACAAATGTCCTGTATGCTTCTAAGAAGAATGTGCAAATTAAGTTGAAATAAAGCCAGAAGTATTAAACCTTTTAACAGATTTATATTTATTCTTGTAATTAATTATCCTCCCTGTCCAAAGCGAGCTTCTACCTTTCACCACACCCATCAATATAGCAAATTTATCACTGTCTGACATACGTTAGAACCTCTACCTGCCTCCTAGAAGACACACAACATTATTCACTGAAAGACAATCTAAGAGCCAGAGAAATTGCCTCTCCCAGGTATCTTCACTAGTGGGTGCGTCAGCACACAGTGATACTATATAAAGGCATCACTCAAAGACTGGCTTCCATCTGAGCAACCTTATCATATTGAAGAAATGAAGGTGCTCTGCGGTACTCTTCTGGCTGCAGCCATGCTTTTTGGACTAGGTAAGTTCTCCAACAGAAATGACATTTTGGTCTAGTAACAATAAGACAGCTCAGTAGGCTAATATTTATTCCAGTGCCATGGTCTTGCATAAACCATTGGTGGAACAATCAAACCCACTCAGTCTTTTAACCTGTTGACCTGAACAAAAGGTGTGGCATTGTGGTTTGTAAAATCTGGGTATTATGGGTACATGTGAAAGAGAACTATATAAGAAGCGATTTTTTACTATTACAGCCTCTCAGGGCTGGATCACCTATTTTATTTCTTTACTTATTTTAGCGATTTTACATTTGTGGTGTGATGTTGAAATATTTGGGTTAGAATGTATACCTGTGGTGTGTTATGTAATTATGTTGTTTATTTGTGTTATGTGGTTTCTTGTTGAATTATGTGGATTGTAATATAAATGTGTGGAGTTGATTTGTGTGATGTGGAAATGTGCCATTGTGTGTAAAAATAGATAATGTTTGTTAAGTTTAAATGCACTAACCCCAATCCCACACACCAATATTAGCAATAAATATTTAAATGTCGTCTTTGTGTGCTATGTTTATTTAAACCTTTTAATTTTTTTTCCACATAACAAAATATATTACGTTTAGAAAAAACACATGCGCATGATTTGTAATTGATACAGACGCCCTAAGGCAAAAGCATGTGCTTTCCAAAATAAAGTAAAACAAGAGCTAGAGCTATTGGTGTTATAAATGTGTTTACCTGTATGTATTGGAGTGGAGTGGATGTATATGGGGTGTAGTGGAATTATGTGTTTTGATTTGGAATTGTTAATTGTGGCATTGTGTGGTGTGGGTTCGAGTGGTTTGGAGTAGATTTGTGTAGTGGAATTCTGTGGCATGGTGTGCTGTGGAATTATGTTGTATTGAGTGTATTGTAATTATGTGGAGTGGGGTTGTGTGTCATGGAGTGTAACTATGTGGAATTGTATTTTGTGTTGTGGAGTGTTATGTAGTGGATTTTAATTATGTGGTGTGCTGTTGAATTTTGTGGTATGATGTTGAATTATGTGGTGTGTATAGAATGTATGTAGTGTGTTATGTAATTGTGTTGTTGAGTACAATTATGTGATTTGTTGTCAAATTACGTGTGCACAAAAAACACAAGGTTTGCTTGTGGATGTTATCACTGTTGCCTTGAAAATTGCCTTTGAGTTAGCAATGGGACCTGTAGATAAGGAGTCTGGTAGAAGGCATGTAAGTGCATACCTACAACAACTAGCTGCAAAGAGTGCATAAGTGACCTGTTGTGTGCAGTAAAACCGCGCTGGTGATGGATTGAGAAAGAACTGCTAATGTGCCCCACACCGAAGCCTGATACTTCTGTTGTATGTAGAGTGCTGTGCCTAAAATGTATGCTTGAACCAATTGCAGAATGTATTCACACACACGCAGACTAAACCATGTCTAAAGTGCAGGTTTTGTGCGTGTTATGGAAGGGGCACTCGTGAAAGTGCTAATGAGCCCCACACCGAAACTTGAAAGCATTCTATTTTAATTTTATCTTTTCTTTATAAGCAAGAGTATGTTTGATGGAGGAAAAAGCAAACCAATCTATTTTATTGTATCTTTTCCTTGCAAGCAAGAATATGTTCGATGGAAAAAGCAAAGCAATTTGGGCATTGTAAAATTTAAACTCCAATGACAATCCAATTAAAATAACATGATTACCACCTGGGCTAAGCAAGTGAGGAGTGCACACCAGCTCACATTCAAAATGTGCCCTGCAGATGGTGTACACTGTCTGCCGCTGTGTAATGCACTTGTTCATAATAACCAAAAGTTAAGACATGGACTTTTAAAACTGATGCCGCTTTTAGGTTTCACACCATTGTACTGAAGATAAAGTCAATACAAGCCATTGGTTATAAAGCTGTGGCAGCCAAAGCAACTACATAATTGGGGTGTTATGATCCCGCACTCAGAGCCGGACTGGCCGTAGCGGGCGTCGGGTGTTTGCCCGGGAGGCTGGAAAGGTGGGGGGTGGTTTCGGAGCATTGGGGCTGGTTTTGTTACTGCACCCGGCTTTGCAGCGTGAAGCACGGATGCCTTACAAAACCGGCCCCCAGCACTGCTGCTTTTCTTACTGGGGGCCGGTTTTGTTAAGCATCAGTGCTTCACGCTTGCCCCTCCCCAATAAGGGGAGGTCCGGTAAAATAGCCAGGGCTGCTTTGGGTTCCCAGTCCGGCCCTGCCTGTACTCTAGCAAAGATAGCTATTTATTCTACAACACGCAGCCCACATACATTTAAAACAATCCGCACAGGGACAATGAGTTCCAGCTGGCTCAGGGTAGGGGCAGTGAACTTAAGGAGGTTTATGTGTTAAATCAAGAAACACAAAATGAACCAGATCCGATATTCCCCCTTTTATCTCAAGGCTAGCTGTCACAGATGGTTGTGGACACACATTAGTATTAGGAGTATGATATTTATTTTTATGCCACTCTCTTTGTATAATACACAGCTATCAGGGCTGGCCAGATAGCTGACATGCCTTGCTGAGTTAGGTAATGAACAAACATTGAATTTCAACATACACTTCTGACGCGTGATAATGTCCCATTATACAGCTATCTGTGTGTCTGGCGAGGCCTATTAGTTCTCTTGTTAGGTTCTAACTTGCATGTCCCCAGGGGTCAGAAATATTAACTAAAATCTAGCCTTTCTAAAGTATCTTTAATTCTAGTTGCCTGTTTCCAGGTTTGCCATGATTGCAGAGCAGTGAAACTCTGTAGCAGTCGCTGTGCACAGGGCAAGCAGGAGGGCGGGGCACCAAGAGCTAAAGGGGTGGGGTGGGAGGAAGTTAAGAACCAAATAGGAGAGAATGAAGTAAGGCAACAGCAAAGCAAGGACCTGTCTCCGTTTTCTAACACTCATCGTTTGCTGGGAGACGTTCCCCTGTCTGCCAAATGTTGTTTTTCATTGAGCTACAAGCTGGCAACTTACTTTCCACTCAAAATAGGCAGGGCACAATGGAGTTAATCCTGAAGAGGAAGAGTGTGCACTTTGCTCTAAACCTACTTCCCACTTCCTACAGCCCCTCCGTCCAAAATGAAAAAGAAAATCCGTTCAGAGCACCGAAATTGAAATCTTTGTGAAAGACAAGCCTCGAAGAGCAGGGGGTGGGGCCACACTGCCGCCTCAGTACTGAAAGGAAAGTATTGCACAGTGAGCTGAGTGATTGCCCTGCCTGTCACCCAGTCACTTGCTGCGCATGGTACAAGAGTGATGGGGAGCCGGAGGCTGCAGGGGTTGAGAGGACCCAAGAACAGCAAAGAGGGCTCAGGGAATGGGAGGGGGTCAAAAAAGTAGTACAATAAGGAAGGAGCGTTCAATATATATACAATTAATCTGGGAATTCTAATTTTCCCTTTTTCCACAGTTCAATACAGTTGTCCCAACAGAAAAATCCTCGTAAGGTATGCTTCTTGTATAATGTTCTTTATTCCACATCAAATCAATGTAATCCAACTTGAATATAGTTATTGTAAAACACAGCCAACGTGTTTCGTCCCCCTCTGGGACATCATCAGGGCTGTAAAGCAAAAAAAAATTTTTTGTAACATAAGAATTTCATTTTTGCACAAATTTTCAAAAAACAACATACAATATAACCCAAATGACAAGATGGCACCATCCCACCAATAGTATTCATATTCTGCCTATTTAACAATCTATATACATATACCCAGAACAATTGATCGGTGAATTTCTAATGATCCCTACAAAAGTAGTGCAACATTATAAAATGATATTCATAAATCGCAGGTCTGACATATTGCACCAACTGATAATAACAGCCCCCTACTCTCTTAATTAATGGTTTAAATAATTTCATACAAAATCACTCTATTCTGCTCCCCTTTTTCATCTATTCATCCAAATTATGTATTCCAAAAGTTAAACTCGTTCATCAATCCATATAACTTCCCAGAAGAGAAATTCTTTTTCTTCTCCTTCTTATTCTAATGGATCCCCTTGAATATCTAAATCTAAATCTAAAATACCAAAATATATATAGGTTATCCTTACAACACCAGTAATTACATAATCCCTAATCACCACCCTCAGTTCAAATATTCCCTTCTATCTCATTCCATACCTTCAAAATCAAATTGACTTCATTCCAAAGCGTCCTCCATCCGGCCCGATAAATCCGGAATGAAGTCCACAACCCGTACGCCATCCAGTTTTAAAGTATCCACTGACCAATCAGGCGCATTTAAGCAACCACCAATCATATTGCACCTAACTTCAATCACAGGTGTTCTCTTTCTGGTCCACCGGTGACATCAGCGTCACAAATTGACCAATCAAATTCAAGCTCTTCAAGTCACTATTCAAACTAGTCCTCTACGTACCAGCCTCCTGTTTCAGTAACCACCAATCATACAGCACCTGTCTTTAATCGCTGGTGTTCCCTCTCTGGTCCACCGATGACATCAACATCATAAATTGCCCAATCAGTTGTGAGTTTGCCAAATAAACATTTGCACCAGTCCCCCATGTTCCGGCCTACTATTTCAGCAACCACCAATCATAAGACACCTATCCTGAATCGACGGGTGTTCTCTATCTGGTCCACCGGTGACATCAGCAACTCAAATTACCCAATCCGCTGGGAGTTTAGCCAATAAAATATTTACACTAGTCTCCCATATACCGACCTCCTATTTCTGTAACCAGGTGACATCAGCGTAACGAATTGTCCAATGAAATGTGAGTTTTTCAAGTAACCATCTCACTACAGTCAAATGTTCACTTAATTTACGCTCAGCCATCCTGCTTCATTGTCTCCAATAATTTTCTTGATTCGCCCAATACTTTTAAATATCTAACCTGCAAAATTAGAAATGCAAAATTAACCCAACAGAGATTCTCTCTTATTCCTACCACACATTCAGCTGTAAAAGCTGCCATTCCCAGCTTGTCTTACGACTATTTTTCTAGAAGGAAAAAACACTAACCCTACTGACCTTGACTTCTGACCCCCTAAAATGAAATCAATCAAAAAAATAATGCAATTCAGTATCGGTATTTAACCCTAAGGAAACAGATCTGCATTTACTGATCCATCTGGCTTCAGCCTGTCGAATCTTCAGTTCCCAGGCACCTCCTCTAATCCCTTGTACAATTCTCTGAATCCCATGGAACCTAAAGTCTTGTTGTGCATTATGTTGCTCCTTCATATGCACATACAAGGGTGATCTCATATCCTGATTGATAATCGAACGTCTATGTTCCTGAATCCTTACTTTCAAATTCCTTTTGGTGCTGCCTATATAAATTCGATTGCAGGCACAAATGATAACATAAACCACACCAATGCTATTACAATTAATGAATTCCTTAATGAGATAACGTTTCTGGGTGTTATACCTAAAATCTTTTATCTTATTCATACTCAAAGCACAAACATTGCAGGAGCCACAAGCGTAAAAGCCTTTAGGCGACGGTGGTAACCAATTCAAATCACCGCTGCCCGTGGGTTGAATATAGTTCCTTGTAACCATTTCCTTGATGGTTGGACACCTTCTGTAAATTACCAATGGCTTATCTCCTACCAAATCAAACAAACCTGGTACTCCCTTTAATAAATTCCAATTCCTGCCCAAAATCTTAGCAATCCTATCCTTCTGTACACAGTGAGTAGTGATCAAAGCCATGCGTTCCTGGGCCTCTTTTTTCACCTTCTGCACCAAAGTGGATTCCCTATTGATTTTTGTCACTCTTCCTCTGGCAATCCCCAGATCTCTCCTCTTATATCCCCTGCTTGTTAGTCTGTTTTGAAGGTTATCCAATTCCCTTTTGAAATCACTCGCCAAACTACAATTCCTTCTCAAACGAATCATTTCCCCATACGGAATCCCTCTTATTACTGATGTCGGATGAAAACTATCCGCTCGCAATACCGAATTGGTCGCTGTATTCTTTCTGAATAGCCTGCTCTTAATGGAGTCACCATCCACAAATAGCTCCACATCTAAAAATTCAATTTTGCTGGTATCATGACTAATGGTGAAACTCACATTAAAATCATTACAATTTAAATAACTGAAATATTCC
This sequence comes from Calotriton arnoldi, assembly GCA_963921515.1. Classification (NCBI taxonomy): domain Eukaryota; kingdom Metazoa; phylum Chordata; class Amphibia; order Caudata; family Salamandridae; genus Calotriton; species Calotriton arnoldi. The sequence goes on from CAWUFW010013373.1 coordinate 26,756, forward strand.
AATAACTCAGCTTGAGTCCCTCTCCATATCATCAAAATATCATCAATAAAACGGGCCCAAAATAGGATCAGGTCAGTCCATCTTGAAGCTTTCCGGCTCCAGGCGTGCTCCCTCTCAAACCAGCCCATAAATAGGTTGGCATAAGAGGGAGCAAACCTGGAACCCATTGCGGTTCCCCTCACCTGATGAAACCATTCATCCTCAAAGAGAAAAAAATTATTGTTCAAAATTAATGCACTCATATCTACCAACATTTTTGAATGTTCACGTAAACTTGCACTGCGACTACTCAGAAAATGATTAAGCGTTTGTTCTCCTCTGGCATTATTAATACAAGTGTATAGTCCAACTACATCTAACATGACCAGTATCATTCCTACTTCCCATTTAAAATCTTGCAATTTATTTAAAACATCCATAGTATCCTGTATATACGATGGTAAATTAATTACCAAAGGTTTCAAGAAACTATCTACAAATTCTGATAAATGTTCCATGACACTTCCAATACTAGACACAATGGGTCTCCCTGGCGGTTCAGTTTTCGATTTATGAACTTTAGGTAAAGTGTAAATAAAGGGGAAGGTAGGATGAGTAACATTCAGATATTTAAATTCTGCCTCATCAATTAAACCCTCCTCCTTCCATGAGTATAGTCTCCCTGAAATTCGTCTGGACGCTTCTAATACTGGATTACCCAATATTTTAACATAACAATTCGAATCACTAAGTTGCCTTCGAATTTCTTGGGTGTAGTTGGACCTGTTCATCACCACAATGTTCCCACCCTTGTCAGCTTCACGAATTACTATGTTGTTATCACATTTTAAATCCTTAAGAGCTGCTCTCTCTTGCTGGGCTAGATTATCCCTGCTCTTGAATTTAAACCTGCTCCCATCCTCTAATCGATGGAACTCTTCAAGAGTTCTCCTCACAAAAATGTCAATGGCAGCAAACTGTGTTCCCTGAGGTATGAATTTAGATTTAGGTCTTAATCCACTAGTGCATGAAAAATCTGTTGTCACATTCAACATTTCAGCTACATCATCAATCCCCAACCCTTCTCCTTCAGTCAAAGACATTAAAAGATGAACATTTTGTAAATCAGAAATAGACATATCTGAACTTTTAATGACTGGTTTAGTATACATTGATTTATCCATTGTAGCAAAAAAGCTTTTCAATTTCAATTTCCTAGAAAATTTAAACAAATCTATTTCTAAATCAGTATAGTCACAAAAATTAGTAGGACAAAATGATAAACCTTTCTTCAACACAGATAATTCATACTCATTCAATTCCCTATCAGAAAGGTTGATGACCTCAAGCTCCCTTTCACCCGCCGGGTCACCCCCTAATTCTTGTTCTTGATCTGACTCCTGGTCCCAATCCTGGTATTTCCTATGTTTCCGCCCCCTTCTGGTTGTACGGAAATATTTCTCCGACCTCTTTTGATTCTCTGAATTTCCTCGGAAAAAGATGAATTGTTCACTACTGAACCTCCCACTGCTCCCAGTGTTGGTGGCTCCTCTATAGAAGAAATACTAGAGCTGCTATAATTGACCGAACTCAGATCCCCCTGAGTTGTAGGACCTGCTGCAATTTTGGATTTGGGGACATCATCAAAACCCCTAGCGAAAGTGAAAACCCTTCCCTGGTTATAATCTCTCTCATCCCTTCTGAGTTTACTAAGTTTTTTTTTTTAAAATTCACACACCCTCAGATGCCAAGCTTTAAATATGCCTTTGTGTGACCTTTCTCTGTTTGTGGGTGCTCTCTAAGCGCACAGGAGTGATCCAAAAGTAGGGCTTTTTTATGCAAAGGTTCTATCCAGTGCTTAATTTGTGCCAGTAGTGTAGATGGCGGGCATCAGCAATCATTTTTAGGGACCATTTTTAGACATTGATCCAGTTAAAGAAAGAGAATAGCAGAAAAGAGAGAATAAAGAATAGGAAACTAGAGGCAAAGCCAGAAAGAAAGGCTAAGCAAGAACCTCCAAGAGTGAGATAAAGAGACAGGACATGTAGGCTGGTAGAATAAGGAGTCAGAGTTGGAATCAAGACTACTGAAACTTGGTATGCAGCAACACCGGTACTTAACAGCCCTGGCTCCAGGGTCTTATGAAAAGCTCTGGGCTTCAGCAGTTAAAAAAAAAAATCAAGCACTGATCCTATTCAATCATGTCATTCACAAAGTAAGCACATCAACCACACACAAGTAGGGCCGGTCAAACATCTTACCTCTCCTCTGGACAGGGGATAGCAGAAAGTACCATACACCTGATCCAAACACTCAACCTTAAAATGTTAGGATTTTACCAGTGTTGAAGGAGAAAAAGTCCTGGTGTCCAGCACCCAGTGCAACATACCCAATGGGCTTTGTCGACAGTAATGACAGTCCAGAAAAGCAATAGGGCCCATCTGCTTAACTACTTCATTATCAAACAGAATGACTGAAAGCAAGAGCTTTAACCCATTTGCTAATGTTTGACCAATCACATGACAGAAAGGACAAACTTGTACTCTGAATCCAGCTGGAGCAATGCACTCTTCCATCTCCCACCGCCTCCACCAATAACCACTTACATAAGAATATGAGGGCCAGTGGTTGGAACATGGTGAGCGGAATGAGAAATCACAGACACTAGACTCCACCTGGATACGGCCGACTGCCTGGGTAGGGTAGTCGGGACCTGTGTGGTGCTTTGGCTCACACATTTCTGGATTCCCTACACATACTTTTCTTCTGACATCCATCAATCCCTAATGCAAATGCCCTTCGACAGCTCTTGGCTATTTGTAGCAAAAGTGAATACAGCCTTTAAACGATTTAAAGAGAGCATAGTCACTGCTTTCTCTCCTGGCTCCTTCTATTTATTTATTTATTTATTTTTCATTTATAACGCGCGACGAATCATCCCCACAGGGATCTCTCGGCGCTTTTGGCTACACAGTGCTAAAGGCTAGGACGAAATTGCGGATTTAGAACAGCCAGGTTTTTAACTGCTTCTTGAACTGCCCCAAGCTTGCGCGTAGCTCATCCGGCAGGCGGTTCCAATGGAGCGGGGCTAGATGTGAAAAAGCGCGCCCTCCCATTTTGACTTTCCTGATTTTACAGGGACGTAGTAGATTACGATTGCTAGATCTCAATAAACGGGCAGGTACATAGGGAACCAACTTCTTCCTTAGGTAGACAGGGCCGATGCCCTGCTGTGCTTTAAACACCGCCGTCAAGAGCTTAAACACTGCTCTCTTCCTCATGGGCAGCCAGTGTAGTTGTTGCAAAAGAGGACGGGAGGGGGTACGTACTGGTTTGTTGAGGACCAGTCGGGCTGCCGTATTTTGCACTACCTGTAGCCTAGACGCAAGGTCCTCCCTAATTCCTACTAGTAGTGCGTTCCCATAGTCCAGTCTACTAACTAGTAGTGCCTGTACTAGGGTCTTTCTGGCCTCCAAAGGGATCCAAGGAAAAATCTTCCTCAGCATCCGCATGATGCCAAAGCATGTGCCCGATACTGACTTCACGTGTTCCTCCATCGAAAGCTTATTATCAAACAGGATACCCAAATTCCGTGCCTGAGTGGTTGGATTGGGTGCCTCCCCCAATTCCTCCGGCCACCAGTCCGACGACCATAATTCCGTCGCCTTTCCAAACAGAAGGATCTCCGTCTTATTGGAGTTGAGCTGCAGAAAATTCTCGCTCATCCAAGCGGCAATTTTCAGCATGCAGGAATTAAACTTTGCTCTGGCTTTTGCTGGGTCCGTCTCGATGGGGATTATCACCTGCGTGTCATCCGCATACGAGATTGTCTCAAAACCGCAAGATCTTATGATGGAGGCCAGCGGTGCCACATAGATGTTGAATAATGTGGGGCTTAAGATGGAGCCCTGCGGGACCCCCTTGTCTACTGCGGTGGTCTGAGAGACGAATGTGTCTAATTGGACACATTGTGCTCTATTGTTAAGAAAGCTCTGCAGCCACATCCAAGCCAAGCCTTCGACACCAATCTCCCGCAGCCTGTCCAACAGGACACGATGAGAGATGGTGTCAAAGGCTGCCGATAGATCAAGGAGCACTAGCATGGTGGGCATCCCTCTGTCCAGTGACATCCTGATCGTATCCATGACCTCCACCAGTGCCGCCTCCGTGCTATGGGCTGCACGGAAACCTGATTGCGAGGGGTCCAATAACCCATACTGCTCCAGATATCCCGTAAGTTGTTTGTTTACCAATGTCTCCATGACCTTCGAGCTGCAAGGGAGGAGAGAGATTGGTCTATAATTTTGAAGGTCTGCCGGGTCTGCCAGCGCCTTCTTCAGCAAAGGTTTTATATGCGCTTTTTTCCATTTCCTGGGAAATACGGCCGTAGCCAGGGAGATGTTACAAACCTCCGCTAGCGACGGAGCTAAAATTGGGGCGAGTTCAGCCATTATAAATGGCACCGCCGGGTCTGAGGGGGCACCAGATTTTGTTTGTGCCAATACTGCTGCCACTTGCTCTGTGGTAATGGCTGTGAATGCGTCGAGTCTAGGTAGTGTGGGGTCTCTCTTCGGAGGGGCCAACCCCTTCGGTGCTGCTCCTGCAGCTAGAGAGCTGTAGATCTTGTCTACCTTGTCCCTAAAATGATTTGCTATGTTATCACATAGTGTTTGTGTCGGGGGTATAGAGGGACTATTAGCTTTAGGGTTTGTGAACTCTTTGAGTATTTTAAAGAGCTCCTTAGAAGAGTTCTTTGCCTCCCGTATTCTCAAGCCTAGGTGGTCTCTTCTTGCTGAGTTACAGTTTGTTAAATAGGCTTTGTGTGCTACTGAAAAGGCCAGTTTATCCTCTGGCCGCTTGGTTTTCCTCCATTTTCTTTCTCTGCCTCTACACCTGGCCTTTTCCTTCTTAAGACTTTCAGAGTACCAGGGGGCTGAGACAGCCCTTTCCTGCGTTCGTACTACCCTGCACGGCGCGATGATATTTAGCGTGTCTCCAATTGAGGCCTCCCATTTTCCTAAGGCATTATCACTTCCCTCTCCTTTATCGAAGGAGGGGGTCTAAAGACCTGACTAAATGCCATAGGGGTGACTTTCCTCCAAGCTCTACGAGGACTCATTCTGCATTGGGACTGGCATCCTCTATCCGCCCTGCTCAAGGTAAATTTAAGCGCAAAATGATCAGTCCAGGTTAGTGGCCACGGGGATTCCACTGATAAGTCTATGTTTGCAAAGATATTATCCAAGGTATGCCCTGCAATATGGGTAGGTTCATGAATTCTTGGAGAAAGACCCACCGACTCCATGGCTGACAACAAACATTTCGTATCTAATTTAGAAGGGTCATCTAAATGGTGATTAAAGTCGCCAACCAAAAAAAAGAACTCGGATTGCAGGATATACGGGGCGAGGGTCTCCAGTAATGAGGTGCAGAACAATTTATTACTTTCTCCTGGTGGATGATATACTACCGCCCCCATCCCACTGGTCCCTTTCCAAGACTGCAGTCGAAACACCAACAGTTCCATCCCATCTGTTAATACTGAATCAAGTACCTTAATGTAGTGTGGGACCCGTAAGGCTATAGCCAGGCCACCCCCCCTTTTGTTCACTCTGTCTAATCTTGTGACGGTATACTCGTCCGGGAACGCAGAGGCCATAACTGGGGTGGAGTGACTTTGCATCCAAGTTTCAGAGATAAGACATATGTCCGGCTTCAGATCCTCCAGCAGGTCCCACAGTTCTGTGAAGTGTTTAGGGATAGATCTAGCATTAATATATAGTGCCCGAAAGGGCTCCTGTTTTGCCTTCCCCTGGGTAATGCTATCCGTCCTTGGTGCTTTATTGGTTTTATTAGCTTGCTTGCTTTGGGTCTGGGAGCAGAGGGGGTCGGCTGTTTGCCTGACCTGTGATGTCGACCTACCACATTGAGCCCACCTCCTGCCTTGTATCCCTATATCTCCTAAGAGCTTTCCCTCACAACCCCTGCCCAGCATGTTCTCCCTTAGGTCCAATAACTCCTCCTTAGAGTACCTTAAAACCGCCATCTTCTCCCTGTTCAAACTGGCGGAGTTTCCTGGCAGCCGGCAGCGTCAAGGCGCGGACGGGCGCAGACGGGCTTGCATTAGGCGCGCCTTTGGCGCGTCCGCTGCGCGTCCGAGCGCGCGCTGAAATTTATGCCCCCCGGAGGTAGCAGCTAGACCGCTAACCTCTCCAAAATGGCCGCCAAAGTCGGGTTGCCACTTCCCCTCCCAGGCAGCCTCTCTCCACTCAATCGGCCGTTAGTAAACGCGACTGCGGTGGACCGGAGAGTTGCCCTAGCCACCTTCACTTCCCCCAAACAGGTAATGACAGCTAAAATGCTAAAAGTTATTTTTATTTTAAAATGCAGGCATAATCACTCTCAAATCTCTCTATCAAATCAGTGCAGTCACAATTCCTTAAAATCCTGGTAGCGCGAGTTTGTCTAATGCCTCAGCCTGTGCAAAACCACTGCGCGTCCGAGCGCGCGCTGAAATTTATGCCCCCCGGAGGTAGCAGCTAGACCGCTAACCTCTCCAAAATGGCCGCCAAAGTCGGGTTGCCACTTCCCCTCCCAGGCAGCCTCTCTCCACTCAATCGGCCGTTAGTAAATGCGACCGCGGTGGACCGGAGAGTTGCCCAAGCCACCTTCACTTCCCCCAAACAGGTAATGACAGCTAAAATGCTAAAAGTTATTTTTATTTTAAAATGCAGGCATAATCACTCTCAAATCTCTCTATCAAATCAGTGCAGTCACAATTCCTTAAAATCCTGGTAGCGCGAGCAGTTCCCTAAACAAACTTGTCCCTTGCGACTCTTCGGCACGGGATAGCAGGAGAGGCAACACCAGTGCATACCTCAGCAGGAACAGGACTCTCAGTTAACAGGCCTCTCAGTTGTTTCGAGGTGAAGGCCGAGGAGCAAGCCAACAGTGTACAAGTCCCTAGTTACAACACTCTACCCAAACCCCAGCACTCTGTGCCGCTGCTGCGGCAAAACCACTTTAATTGGTCCTCTGTGGCACACAATCTCCCGGTGGAAGGCCACATTACCTTCTACCCCCTCGGGTGGTGGAGCATCACATCTGACCAATGGGTAGTTCTGATTGAGGAACATGGTTACCTGTTATGTTATGTTATGTTAATGAAGTTTATAGCGCGCTCAGATACTCCCAGGAGTGTCCCGGCGCGAGCCTTGAGGTGCAGCTAGAAAGAGAATCGCAGGTTAAAACAGAAGTGTTTTGAGCTGTTTTTTAAAAAGACTAAGATCATGGGTGTTACGCAGCGAGAAGGGCAACAAATTCCAGGCGGTGGCTGCCCGAAATGCAAGATATCTGCCCCCCACTCTTTGACGGCGGACACGAGGTAGCCGGGCAAGGTGCTGAGATGCTGACCTCAGATCTCTGGTAGGGGTATAGAACTCAAAGCGCTTCCTTAGGTAAGCTGGCCCTAATCCGTGGAGAGCACGATGGGCAACCACAAGGGCTTTGAACTTGACCCGCTTAGTGACCGGCAGCCAGTGCAGAGTGCGCAGGTGTTGTCTAACGCTGCTTCTGATAGGAATGTTAAATAAAAGCCTGGCTGCTGCATTCTGGACGACCTGCAGTTTATTAAGAGAATAATCCGGTAGACCAATGTACAAGGCATTGGCGTAATCAAGGCGGGACAAAATCAACGCCCTGGTCACTGTTTCCCTTGCATCCCTAGGGAGCAAGGGGAGAAATTTCCTGAGTGACTTCAATATCCCAAAACAGCTCCCGGCCAATTTTTTTATATGATACGAGAAAGACAAATTCTCGTCAAACCACACGCCCAGATTCTTAACAGGTTGGCCAGAAGAGGATGGTAGCGGAAAGCCGGCCGGCCAGACAATCTCTCTGAACCGTGTGGGAAAGTTGCCGTAGAGAAGAATCTCCGATTTTTCTTCATTGCATTTAAGCTGTGCCGCTGAGAGCCACTGAAAGACCGCTGTCAGACATTTCTTAACCTTCAGAGTATCACACTCCAATTTACCCCAGGTAAACAGTAGTTGAGTATCATCGGCGTATGCCACGATTTTGGCTCCTAGCTCCTCCGCTAATTGTACCAGAGGGGTGACGTAGATGTTGAAAAGAAGGGGACTCAAAGAGGACCCTTGCGGCACTCCTGTGGTAACACCTTGAAGCGTGGAAGAGAATGGGGGATCCAAATCTGTTGCGTACGCCCCTCAAGAAAAGATTTTAGCCACCTCCAGGCTGATCCCGTGACACCTATTTCCATCAGACGAGACAGAAGCAGCGAGTGGGGAACAGTATCGAATGCTGCCGATAAATCCAACAATATCAAGGCAGCATTTCCACCGGCATCCAGACAGCCTCGGATAGCTTCTGATACTTCAACCAGGGCCGACTCAGTGCTATATGCAGCTCTAAAACCTGATTGAGCTGGATGGAGTAGACCTGACCCTTCAATAAAATCAGTGAGCTGTTTATTAACTGCCTTCTCACAGATTTTAGATACAGTGGGAAGAAGGGAGATGGGGCGATAGCTCCCTGGGTCCTGAGGGTTTAGTGAAGGTTTCTTTAGAAGTGGCAGGATTTTAGCTTGCTTCCACACTGTTGGAACAAGCGCCTCCTGAAAGGAGAGTCTAATGAGCGTATTAACTTCTAAATTAACTGTTTCTGCCACAGAGGCCAGGAGTCTCGCCTTACAAGGATCCGACGGAGAGCCAGATTTCATAGCTTTCTGAATTTTAAGTTAATCCGATAGGTCAATAGGTGTAAAAGCCTCCAGCATGAAAGATGGCTCAGAAGGAGCAGTACCTCCTACCTTTCCTTTCACATCCTCCAGATATGTCACCCACATCGCAACTCCTCCAAGAGGACCACTTGTCCATAGTCCGAGTAACAGTTCAAGCTATCTTGGCCAAGGGAATTATAGAAAGGATGCTGGCATAAGAGATCAGGACTGGCTGTTATTCCTGTTATTTTCTGTTGCTGAAAAAAATGAGGTCTCTGCCCCATCCTCGATCTCTGCCCTTTGAACTTCTTTCTCTAGAAGCACAAGTTCAAAACGCTCATATTGTCCCAAGTTATGTCTTCCCTGGACCCACAAGACTGGATAGTGGCATTGGGTTTGCAGGATGCTTATCTCTAAAGCCTGTGCTGCACCCCCACAAAAGCTACCACTGGTTTTAGGTAGGCCAAGAGCACTTTAAATTCACTGTGCTTCCTTTTGGTCTTACCAGTAGACATCGAGAGTTCACAAAAGTGCTGGTTGCAGCCATTCTGCGCATTTTGGATTTACCAGCCATTCGTACCTTAACGACTGGCTACTGAAGATGGGCTCACCTTAAATGGTTGTAAATCACCTCCAGACAACAGCTGACCTGTGGACATCATTGTGCTTTTCCATCAACATGTCAAATTCAAGCCAAACTTGTTCCCAATGGCTCCCCTTTCTTGTAGCAATCGGGACACAGTGAATCTAGGACATTGGGCTACAATCCTGATGTTTCAGCTTTTGACCTGGGTTGCAGTGAGAGGGACTCTAAGGTTTCTTGGCCTCTTGGCTTCGTGCATCTTGCTGGTGGACCACACCAGTTCGTACATGCAGGCTCAGGTCCTCTGGACGATAGCGGCATTCCTGCTGAAGGTAGTTAGACCCTTCAATATTGGGTAATCCATCACCTTGCCGACTTTCTATGGCCCACCTAATTCATTCAAGGAAGAAGAATGAGTGGGGGCGTGGCCAGTGGGCGAACATGACGGACACACTCTAAAAGGGCTCCTGAACCCTCGTCGCCTTCACCCGATATCATCCGCCATCATCCGATATACTCGGTGGGGGTACCCGTCCCCACGCTCTGGACCCCTCCCGCAGCAGACTGTGCCCATGCGACTTACCGAGCCACGCCGTGTCGGGGACCCGGGGCGCGGCCTACCTCCACTGAGTGGCCTTCCTGGATCAGCCGAGGCTGCGGCGGTGCTGGAGGACAGTGGGGGGTCCGGGTGGTGCCCTATCTTTGCGCTGACCGCAGTGTAGGTGGATGACAATCCAGCAAGGGGTAAGCACGCTCATTTCAGGGGCCCGCCTGCCTTTCCCGCCCATCTGAAGTGCGGCATCTTCCTCGTTCACATGGTAAGGATAGAGGTGTGCTGCCGTCTGCGGGGATGCGACATGGGGTGGATGCCATGAGGGAGAGAGTAGAACCTCTGAGGGGCGGGCGTTCCCATTGACTTTGACCGCCTGCCTTTCTGGCACCGCTGAGGAGCAGCATGCTTGATTGCCTGGTAGCCTGAAACAGCAACAAGCTACCGGCCTCGAAGAAGCGTTGCGGGACGCCCACCTGCAAATCCGGGGCTGATCGAGGTAAGAGGTGGAGGGGCCATGAATAAGCGTGGGGTGTCGATCGGGGGGTGGCAGGTGAGAATAGTTGGAGCCCCCAGCTTTATGGAAATATTGCAGAATTGGGCTGGGCCCAGATACTTACTACCTGTGATTTACTTGGTGGATCTATTGACGGGCCACCTACAAATCAGGCCTGTGTGGGGCTCATCAATTAACAGCGAAGCCTGGTGGCCCACACACTAAGCAGCTGCACCGGCAGGCCATGGGAGAGGGCCCATAGGTGGGAACACGAGGTCTTACACCCTCCTTCTTCGCTACTTGGGTCCCCGGCCTGGCAGGCAGCAGTGAGTGGCGTTGCAGAATGGGTCCGGGCCCTTTCAGACAGTCTAGTGGCCTCAAGGGCACATCTATTCACCATGGCAGGAGGCAAGGTGGGAAAGAAAACATTGCAGAGCAAGATAGAGTGATATACCCTCCCTGCCCCCATACATGCCGACAGCGGGACCAAGCCGAGTGAACAACGGCTAGCCGAAGAGGCCCAGGAGCCATCAATTAGAGAGATCATGGCAGCCATCTAAAGCATAAAGAGCACCCTAGAACCAAAATTGGACTCTGTAGTGGTGAAGATGTCGCTAAGGAGAGCAGAGCTGAGTAAGGAAAAAGACCGACTCTGCTACACAAGGCAGACAGTCTCAGATATCGGCGAGGCCACTTACCAGCTTCAGAAACAGGTCACTTCCCTACTTAAAGACAATGCCGCCATGCAGGCGCATTTGTAGAACATGGAAGGAAGGTCCAGGCAGAACAATATCCGCCAAGTGGGGATTTTGGAAAGAGCAGAGGAGCTCTGCACTGGCCTCTTTGTTGAAAATTTTATTACCACTGTGCTTCAACCCAGGGTTCTATCAAAACTCTTCACAGTAAAGAGAGCGCACAGAGTGTCAGCTACCGCCCCTAGACAGGGCATGCCCCCTTGTACCATTATTGCATGCATCTTCAATCACAGAGCCAGAGATGCAATTTTGCAAGTAGCAAGACGCACTCCAGGCCTGAAATTTGAAGGGGGAATGGTCAATCTCTGCCCTGACTTCACCCCCAGAGTCCAACAGCTGCAGAGGAGTGTTGTATTAGAATGAAGTAGTCCATCTGTATATTTGTAGGAAGTTTATTAGGTAGTTATAATGAAGAGCCCCACCAGGAGCAGCTTTCCTGCTGCTCAGCCCATTCTCCAACTGACTCTCTCACTCATCCAACATTCCACAGCATCACCGCACACCAACATTCCACAACCCCAGTCACACTGGCTGAGCAGCAGGTATAACAAGGAGCTCTACGGATGGCAAGAGAGCTGCGGAACCGCAACATCAAATACATGATGCTTTTCCCAGCCAAACTTAGAGTAATAGCAGAAGGAAAAACGTGTTTTTTTACTCCCCGGAGCAGCAATGGAATGGCTTGAGGGCTAGCGCACAGCAGGTGATGGTAAAAGACAAAACAATCAACTACCAAAATGTGACAATGGATGAGGAAGGCGGAGTGGTAGAGAAAGTACAGAATGACATGGATATGCGGCCAGATGGAGTCGCGTCTGCTGTGGCCCAGAGAGACCTGCAAACGTCCTGGTGGCAGTCATGGCATCCTGAAGATTTATTGCATTTGGGACATCCTACCATATGCAGCGGGGCGTCTTGATTTCCCGGGGGTGGGCCAGCCAATGGGGGCACTGCCATCCAAAACTGAGGTACGATGACCAGTGCCTATGTTTCACTACATCGATAAAACATGAAAGGAGCAGTCCCTCTATGGAGACTTCTTGGGTGTTATGGCAAAACGGGCTGCCCTGGTCACTTTAACCCCCCAGTTATAAGTTAACTGCAATGCTTCTTTTTTTCAGGGGCAACAGGCACCTTGCCAGTTGGGGTTGGGTGGGCTGTTTAGTTTCCACAGGGCTTGGGAGCAGGGTGGGGGGGTTTCTTTAGTTTACTTGGGGCAGTTATAGTTATATTACAGAGCAGCAACAGTGTATTGTTCGATGACACCACCTGGGGTCCCCCTTTCTTGTGTGGAGCTTATGCCTTTACTTTTAGCGCACGTCATGTCACTCCCCTCTAGTCCTCGAGCTCATTTAACGATTCTGTCGTGGAACGTAAACGGCCTCGGCAACAAGATTAAGCGGGGAATTGTCCATCAATTCATTCACAAACACTCGCCAGATGTGGTGCTACTGCAAGGAACACACCTACTAGGCAATACTTGTAAAGCAATATCCAGAGGGGGCTACACCATGGTGGCACATTCTGTTTATACAACTGACCCACGGGGTGGGTATCCTTATCAAGAATTCAACTCCCTATAACCCGCACAAGTCACGGGTTGACCCCCAAGGTAACTATGTGGCATAGATGGGTACCTAGGATGGGGGCCCAATCAACCTATGTTCAGTATACGTCCCGCCCTAACATCATCGTCTCATGCTGTCGAGGCTGAGTGAGATGTTGCTCCAGTTAAAAGAGGGGGTTCTACTCCATGGGGGTGACATCAATGCCCTTCTTTCACCCGTTCTAGATAGACACTCCTGGACCTGTGCTACCCACTGGGATCCCACGCTGTCTGATTTCATCAACGCCCTGGTCCTGACTGACATCTGGCGTATGAGACATCCGGCAGAGCGTCAGTATACCTTCCTGCCTGGGGTCCACCACAGTCTCTCAAGACTAGACTATATATTTACCCAGTCCACCCACTTAGCATGGGTGGCCGAGGTCCACCACCTGGCCAGGGAGGTCGCTGCTGTGGTTGGTGATTTGGGGAAGTGCCAACATGACACGGGTCCCGTGACCTATCAACGCCTGGCATCTTAAGGACGCCAAACTCATTGGCAATCTTGCCCAAGCCACAACTTCCTACTTTGAGCTAAATGGTGGTTTGGTTGAATCTAACTTGACTTTATGGGAGGTCTACAAGGCGGTCATCCGGGGTCGAGTTTACTCCTTGATAGTGGAACGGAAAAGAGACAGGCAGGCAGAACTCCTGGCACTGGAGAATGAAATGATGGTCTTGGAGCGTATGGGGCACTAGGAGGCAAACGAGGAGAGCTTACATGCCCTCTGCCTCAAACAGAAGGAATATAGGGACCTACTGGAAGACAGGGCAAGAGTCTCACTCACTCTATCCCAATGACGCCTTTTTGAAGTGGGCATTAAAACAGGTAAGCTACTGGCATGATCAAATAAGTGGATGGGTCTCACACATCGACACTGACTCGGGCGACACCATCTCTGACCCCGAGGGTATAGCAGATGCATTTGCACAATACTACGCACACCTTTATTCTCCCAAAACAAGCTGGTCACCCTCAGATATTGGGGATTTCCTGAGGGACATCAAACTTCCTAGTCTAACAGAAGAAGACCAAACTTTCTTCGAGGCGGACATTGATTCACAGGAAGTCAGCCAAGCGTTGAGATCACTGAGCTCGGGCAAGGCAATGGGACCTAACGGCCTCCCTATCGAACTCTATAAACTTCTCACTTCCAAGGTGGCACCTCAAATACTTAAAATGTGAAGGGAGGCACGAAGGGTGGGCATGCTACCTGAGGACCAGCGCCTTGTGTCGTAATAGATAAGACCGGGAAACCCCCAGAGTGATGCAGCTTGTATCGTCTCATTTCCCTTCTCAATGTTAAAATTAAAGTCCTTGCCAAGCTTTTGGCCAATAGACTGCGACAGGTGATCACCACCCTGGCCCACTCAGATCAATCTGGCTTCATACCAAACAGAGGGACGCGCCTAAATCTGCACCGGCTGTACTAGATAATGGAAGGTTCCCGAAACGAGGATGTATCCACAATGGTATTATCTATAGATGCCTTGATGGCGTTTGACACTCTGGAATGGACCTACATGTTTGGAGTGCACGAACGACTGGGATCTGGTCCCAACTTTACAGACATATCTCTGTCTTCAGGGCTGTGGTGAAAGGGGCACATTCTTCCATATTGTATGGTCATGTCCGGTTATGCAAACCTGGTGGGGGAGGTCACACGGGTGGCACCCCCAGAAACAGCAAAAATATGTCTTCTGGATATATGGGGAGACGACCCACCACCAAGATATAATAAGTTGTGGCTTTCACTGGGTCTTGTGGTCGCCAAACTAAACATTGCACGTTTATGGGGTGTTGGAGAAGCCCCGACGCTGGTGGAGTGGGAACGGGACATGGATTGGTGTATGACAAATGAAAATTTCTGGGTAGGGGTTGTCCACGCAAATGGGAGCGGGTCTGGGCCGGATGGCGCTCCCACAGAGGCATGAACACTGACCCCACTCGGACTATGAGGGTCATGATCCCCCTAGCATTGGGAAAAAGTCATACAGGGCATGGGCTTCACTCAATTTCTTCCTGCTATGATACTGTACATATCCCACTTGTAAGTGGTTCCCACCAAGAAATGGTGCACAGAAATGCTATTTGATGTACTGCTGCTTAATTCTTTCTTGTTTTTGAAAATGCAATAAAAAGTTTTTTGAAAAGGAAAAATGGCTTCATGAGCTTGATCCGAAGTGACCCCTCAGGTTTTTCATTAATCGGACCAGAGAACCCTGTTTGGATGATCAACTGTTTCTGGGTTCCTCTGGTGCAAAAAAGGGGAAAGCAGTGTAAAAGATCATTATCTCTCCATTGATTGTTCTATGCATTAAGCTCTGCTATGGGCTAGCTTGGAAACAGCCCCCAGAAGGTCTGCACGCGTTGTATGATGGAACCCCACATGCATTTCCCACACATGCCTTTACACTTTATGCTAGCACCCAACTGCAATGTGACCACGCGTTCCTTTACAGCTCAAGTCATTACGACTTGCCTTATGGGGATGCTGAACTTTGGAATAGTGTAAATGACTATTCCAACTCCATTCAGTGTATCAGTAGGTAAGATGGTGGACTTAAAACCCAACAACGCGCCCCCTAAAGCATGTCATTGTAATGACTTGCGTGGTAAAGGAACATGTTGTAGCATCGCAGTCGGGGTATGGGCTCACACAATCCTTTAGGACGATTTCAAGCTTGCGTTCTACACACTGCCATACTTTGGTTTCTATGTGCTCCACGGCAGATAAGGGCACACAGGGATCAGAAAGAAACTAAAGTCTGCACATGAAGGTGTTGCAGATATAGTGGCTCGATGTTGCATTCGGGGCCGTGATGAATCCGGCATGGAGCCTCACTGCACTATGTAGTGTGATGCGTGAGAGAATTGCTATCAAAAATGTCCCAACCAGTCTGGCACCTGGGAGAAATTCACAAGGTGTAGAATATGAGGTTAGATAGAGTCTCTAGCAGAAAAGAAGCTACTGAAGGTAAGTAACTTGTTCTTCGTTGCAAAATAAATGCTACATCCAGTTAGCAAAGTTCTGGCTGTAGTACCACAATTGCCTTTCAAAGACACCGTTAGTCACATTGAAAATATATCTAAATATACAGTTTGGCCACCACTTCTCCAAACTATAGAGTTCATTGCCTGCAGGGAATTGTAGTTCATTGTAGAGGCACTGTCGCACTGCATTACCCAAATAAGCCAGGTCTCACTCCAGTCCGCCCCACACTCTGCAAGTACTTCCAGCCTTTCCTTCTCTGAGATGTACTCAGTGTGAGCAAGTCTAGAATATCGCTTCCCCAAACTCATTGCATCTTAAGTGATGAGACATTCCTCCTGCCCTGCTTCCAGACACCAGTTTGGCTGAAGTCCCTTGTGCTTTACTTGAATTAGCACCTAATCTGATTGAGCACACTGCAACAAACAGAATGATGATACAGTTCTAGATGACATTAGTTGCAGGGAGGCCAATTAGATTGGCTGAAACCAACAGCTTGGTGTTGAAGAAGGCTATGGGTAACTATAGAAAGCATTTCCTACAGTGTGGAGTCACTTGATGTCCCTTCACGGCCTAATGGCATGGAGAAATTGGCAGGTTCAACTCATTCCACACTTCCACGAATAAATTTCGGCCACCCCTAAACCCATGTATACCTCACTGTAGGCCTATTTCTAACATATTTCCAGTAAAGCATAGGAGCTAACATGGCATACATGCAGATGTCTCACAATGTGTCTGTCTCTTTCCTTTTTTTCAGCATATTCTTCTTTGCAGTGCTTGACATGCACTGATCCGGAGAGCCCCGTGGGGTGTCTAAAAGTCATCACGTGCAAAAATGATGAGACCTTCTGTAAAACAGAAATCACTAATTCAAAAGGTAACGACAAATAGAAATGTATGTGCTTCTCATGATTGCAGACATGCATCAACAGATGTTATTTCGTCTGAATGTTTGGGGTAGCAGAAATGAAATCACATAGACGTTGATCCCCACAATGGCATCAAAAGGTTGACTCTTTCTGCTATACATTGGCCCTCATTAGCTTCTAGTCTGCTGCTGAGGTAAGGCAGAAGGATAAAGCAACAGAAAATAGACAGTCTTTCTAGATCCCTGTCTACATCCAGTTGCTGCTGTTTCCACCCTTGTGGCCCATGAGACACAACATGGGCAACAAACGACAAGCCAATGTTTACATATGTTACCTCTGGCTACCTCTAACTGACGTCCATGAATGTATCTTTTTCAGGAATGCAAAATGCTGCCTCCTGACAATAGTCAGTAAATGGTCAAGTTCTCCCAACCCTAGATCTTAATTCTAAAGCTTGTACCAGAACCCGGTGTACTTTCAGTGGGTGACTGCCATGCCTTTATCTCATCTCAAAAGCTCTTTGGATAAAATAAATTGAAAAAAAGTGTATAGGTTAAAGGTACCTATAAGAGTTATATGAGCCCTCAGCTTTAACTGGAACATTTTAGTGTGGAAAGTCAGATTCTACACCATGACACCCTCATGTTTTTTTTAGCTTTTGAACTCGTGGTTTCTGGACGTTTGCTGTCACATGGGGCCCCTAATGGATTGTCACCTACTGTAATGCTCTACAGAAAATGGTTTTCAGCTGTGTCCTTCAGTGCTCACCTTTTAAAATAAGGTCTTCTGCTCTACAGCTGGGGTAAGGAGGTCTGAGAAAGTTGCATTTAAACACATATTATTAGGCTACAAGAGGAATCTTTTGTCTGGTTCAGTCTCTTATCTGCATAGATAGAGGAAGTACAGTGGAATATTAGACCCAGAATAAATTACTATGATTTGATTGGAGACCAAGAATGACTGCACTGTTTCACTTGTGTGTATTGTAACTGTGCACAATATGTGTTAATTGTGTTTTTACTGTATCTTCAAAAGTCAGAGTTGGTACCTTGTATACAAATTAGGGTTCTGGAATCCAACTATAAATGTAAGTCCGTTTTTATATAGCGCAGCTACTCACCCTTACGGGTCTCAAGGCGCTGGGGGCCGTCGTGGAAATTAAGTGAGCTATTGCCCAGAGTCACATGGTGCTGAGCTGCCGCCGGAGCCGGGGATCGAACCGTGAACCCTGTGCTCCGAAGTCAGCTGCCCTGGCCGCTGCACCACACCTCGCCTCATTATAACTATGAGGACAGTTTTGACATTTTTAGATTCCCCAATACATTTTATAATTAGCCATATGTCTGAGTCAGCACTTAATGAGATTGGTGTTTCGAGTTACTGGTTGGGAGTTAATTGCTCTTCTGCACCAGCAGGCAGAGCAAAGAACCCTGACCATCCCAGAAGGTAGCCTATAATGAGAAAGTCGATGGTAATTACCTGATAGAGATACTAAGCAGTGAAGGGATGACTTTGTGCCTCTTGGTTGGGTGGCTATCCCACCAACCATAGGAAACTCCACCCCACTTTTCAGGTCAAGCCTAGAGTCAGCGCACATGCGCTGCTCTAGGGGAGACTTGTTGTAGTGGAGTATGTAATGGAAGCTCCACCCACCCTCTGGCCATATTTGCCATTGGCTTGTGTCAGTGTCCTTCATAAATACTGGCGTCTGATTTGTAAACAGGCTTGTTAGTCCCTCCTTTGTACCGCCTTGTCTCCATTTGTACCCTCCCATGGCGACTGGACCTTTTACTTGTGTCCTTTTGATATTGCCTGCATTAGCCCTTCTGTGGCAAACTCTTTGCCTAACTAAATTTAAAGAGCACTGGTGGGACGCTAGCAATGGCGACCATATTTGCAGCGTGCTGTGCGTGCTTTTACTTTTGCCTATTGGCGTTGGCTTAACTTTTAAATATCACCCCCTCCGCCCCGCAGGGACGACGCCCGATACGTGCCCTGTGTTGATTACAGAAATCTCCTGATGCTTCCTCCATTGTTCCCTCCTCCCTCCCTCCCCCATCCAGGCCCTTCATGTAGCTTGTGTTTTTAGGTCGAGCATTCGAGACCTGTTGTAACTTCTCTTGTGGGCTTAAAGCCATCCCCCTGCATTTGATTTGTTTGTTTCAGTGTCCTTTAAAAATCCTTGCTTGATAGTGGTCAGTCCTGCCTCTTTGTCTCTCCTTTTTCCCTTCTGTTCCTCCCAGGCAGCAGGGACTAAGTACTGTCTCATTCCGCTATGGGTCCTAATGTGTTCTTTGAGGGACTATTTATGTCTTGTTAGGTCGAGCATTCGAGACCTGTTGTAACTTCTCTTGTGGGCTTAAAGCCATCCCCCTCCATTTGATTTGTTTGTTTCAGTGTCCTTTAAAAATCCTTGCTTGCTAGTGGTCAGTCCTGCCTCTTAGTCCCTCCTTTTTCCCCTTCTGTTCCTCCCAGGCAGCAGGGACTAAGTACTGTCTCATTCTGCTATGGGTCCTAATGTGTTCTTTGAGGGACTATTTATGTCTTGTTAGGTCGAGCATTCGAGACCTGTTGTAACTTCTCTTGTGGGCTTAAAGCCATCCCCCTGCATTTGATTTGTTTGTTTCAGTGTCCTTTAAAAATCCTTGCTTGCTAGTGTTCAGCTTCAGCACCATAGCTGCTTACATATAATATAGCATTCCTCCCTCCCACCTCCTCTTAATGCCACAGTTGTGTTAGTGCTGCCTCTCATGCTGTGCCTCTTGTTGATTGTATTTATTTAGCCTTTTTACACTTTTCACGTCCATGTCAGTTGGGCTTCTTTTTTGGTAGGATATTTGTTTTGGGCTTTCTTTTAAAGGGGATTGGGCTTGTTGAAGTCCTGTGCAATGCCATCTGAGTAGGCGGAAATATGCCCCTTCTCGGTGCCTCCTTAGGTCCTCCCACCTGTCCCTTACAGGAGGCAATCATCAAAACGTCCCCAGCGTTGTGTATTTGGCACCGTCCGGTCCTGGCAGGACCGGAGCTCTTTTCAGAGCACACTGTAAAAGTAGCATCCCCAGGCTGCATGGTTCCAGCTGAGGAGACTATGAGCCGAGGCAAGCCCGCCCACCGAGCAGTCTCTCCTCAGTCTCAGCTCAGCTCTGCTCTCCGCTGTCACTGACAGTTCAGCCCTCCCGAGGAAGCCCGTACACCGCCCTTTCCTGTCTTCCGGCCTCCCTGTGTGCACCACAGACCACCTCACTAAATTTGTTTAATTTCACCGACATTCGCCAACATAGCCTTTGTCAAACAACAACATTGCACCCATTTACCCTTGTACTAATCTGGACCGTATTTGTACTAATCCGGACCGTGTTTACCTTTGTACTAATCCGAACCGTGCGTTTCCAGATACCCAGATCCTAAGACAAACGCACATATACATACGCGTGTCCATATTTTCACTGTACGGTGCCTAATTTGCACTTTCGTGAGAAAAGGAGGGGGTGGTGATGGTGGGTATGAGATGTTAGCTTCAGCCCCAACCCCTTTTAATTAAGCAGCCGGCCGCTCCTCTTTGCACAGGGTATGGTTGCTTGTTGTGGCTCCTGGCCCTCCTGTGCACGTTGGTGGTGTGAATGCGGAAGGGCAAGCCCGGACCGTCTGTAAGGAGACTGCGACCTTCATGGTTGCTAAGAGGCAGCCCTGGAATAATGCCACCATTGGCAACATTCCCCACCCACACAACACATAGCATGCATGCTAAATAAATAAATACACAAGACAACTTTGTTTGGGTAAATATTGCTGCAGGTTTATTCCATACAACAGTATGCAATATGGTGGGTTATCTTACGGGCGATCCAAGGGCAGACAGCTGGAACCAACTACGCTGCCTGCCCGCCTGATGAGCCATGCAGCACTGGGGAGAACCCAATCTGTGCTACACCTTATGGTGTGATCCTCTTTCCGGATCACGTGACACATTGGTCCCTTATTACTCACGCCCCTTTCAGGGCGGAGCGTAGCAAGGCAAGCCCCCGGTTGTTCAGGCCCACAACCGCCCAAAGGACTAACGGGACGCAGATGCGGTTTTCCTGGAACCTCCCATGAGGCTCCTGGGATTTGGCTCTGGCACCCCTATTGTGCCCTGCAGAGGTACCCTTCTGTACCCATTTGCTTCCAGATCGCCCTGTAACTCCGCCTGCAAAGAAAAAGAAAACATTACAACATTCTATGTATGGTGCCTGCCTCCCCACGCCGGGTAAGCGGTAGGGTGGGAGACGGTGTGACCAGCGCGACAAAGAGGATGCCAAAATGGCAGGGGAGGCCTATATACCCTCCCCTATCCTCAGCGCGCAGGAAGTGACGCGCCTAGCGCGCCACCGGCCAGTCTGGGGGGACTCCTCCCTGAGTCCCCACAACTAGAAAGGGGGTGGGTTAGTGCCCAGATGGCACTAGAGGGCCGCCCTCTTGAGTGGCCCCCTGCGTGGGCCACGGGCAGCCGCATAGTGCCACCATTGGCAACATTCCCCACCCACACAACACATAGCATGCATGCTAAATAAATAAATACACAAGACAACTTTGTTTGGGTAAATATTGCTGCAGGTTTATTCCATACAACAGTATGCAATATGGTGGGTTATCTTACGGGCGATCCAAGGGCAGACAGCTGGAACCAACTACGCTGCCTGCCCGCCTGATGAGCCAAGCAGCACTGGGGAGAACCCAATCTGTGCTACACCTTATGGTGTGATCCTCTTTCCGGATCACGTGACACATTGGTCCCTTATTACTCACGCCCCTTTCAGGGCGGAGCGTAGCAAGGCAAGACCCCGGTTGTTCAGGCCCACAACCGCCCGAAGGACTAACGGGTCGCCGACGCGGTTTTCCAGGAACCTCCCATGAGGCTCCTGGGATTTGGCTCTCGCACCCCTATTGTGCCCTGCAGAGGTACCCTTCTGTACCCATTTGCTTCCAGATCACCCTGTAACTCCGCCACAGCTCTGGAGGCGGCCTCCGTCGCCGCCAGAGCCCCCCACCAAACAGCTATGGTCTTACCTGCAACCTCTCCTCCCTAGAGCCTCCTGGAAATCTAGAAGGAAGAGATCCATCCCTACTGTTGATAAATGAACCCCATCATTATCAAAGTATCCTTTAACCTTAGCTTGAATCATCTCATGTCTGATGAAGCACAGACCCCTCTGATCTGTGAACTTCCGCATTGAACTATTCACCCTCTTCCGGGAATGTTCAACAGCCTCCTCTGATTTGGCCCCGTGCCACACTCTGCGTGGAATTATCTCAGACCACCAGAGCTCACATTGCCCCATGTATTTACTGATTTCTCCCAAATCAGCTTTCATGGCTTGTACGAGTGACCTCCTTCCCATGGCAATGAGGTCGTTGCCCCCTAGGTGTATCACTAAGAAATTTGGGGGGACCTCCCCTTGGACTAGTCTCTGTTCCAATCTGTTCATGAGGCTGTTCCATCTCATTCCGGGGAAACCCATCCACACAAACTGCATTTGCGAAAATCCCTGCATCCAATTCCGGCGCGCAGCCCACTGCGCCACCCTGGAGACGAATGAATGCCCGATCACCCATACTTGGAATCCTAGTAAAGTAAAGGACACCATTTTTACACTCTGCTACTTTAATGTTCATTGTAATCACGCATAATTTGACATTTAGTACACTCAAAGTCACTGCACACTATAAATACTATGTACAAATTGCCTTCAAGGGCGGATGTAACGCTTGTAGCAGTGAGACTCCCAACGTCCCACCTTTTTTATACCCTCAGGCTCCATGCCTGCCTTGAACGCAGCCGTGGCTGCCCCGATCCTGAAGGAGTGACTAGAGTATTTTTTGTCAGGCCGGGCAAGACCCTCCCGTGTTAAGCAAGCCCTCATTATGTGCTCTATCTGGTATTTGGTCAGGGGCCCCTGGTCGGCGTGAATCAGGAGGTAGCCAGGGACGTTGGGGCGTAGCGCCAAGTACTCTTTTACCATGGCGACTGGGCAGTATCTCTGATCCCCTAAAGGCCTAAGTACCACCACAGCCCCTCGCCCTGACTGATCACTCTTGGACCTTCTGATATGTACGGTCAAGGTACCATCCAAGGTGATGTCCTGTCTGCTTAAGGCGCCGCCTGACCTATCTGCCTTAGACTTGGCAACCAGTTCACTGATTCGCAAAGCCCCAAAGAACGCCAGGCAGAAGGCCGCTGAGAAGAGTCTGGCCTCAACCTGTGAGTATGTGACCTGTTCAATCACATCCAACATGCCCTGGAGTGTGGGGAAATCAATGGGGGCCCTGTTGTCTGGGACCCTGACCTCATCCATGGCCCAACCCTTGAGGGCCGCCCTGATGATGAAGGACTTGGTCGGATCGTGCCCACCCCTTAGTTTGGCATCATGGCTCACTGCCGCCAAGTGGCCGCATACCCATGAATGGCTCCTCCCCTGTTCCTTTGCCCATAATATGAATGGCTGTACTCTCTGTTCCAGGGGTAGTGAGGAGTGGCCCTGAGTTTGTGAAACTTCCAAGAATGTGGTAATATGCGACTTATATCTCTTCCTGGTACCTGGTGCCAGAGAGCGTTCGCCCAGTGCTCTCAATCGTTCCATTTCAAGATCCCCAGAGGTGTGCCGGGAAGGGGGTCATCTCCGCTCTCGCTCGCGGCCAGGCCTCCCGGAAACGGAGCCACTGAAAACGAGAGAGAGTGTCAGCCGCCACATTCTTGACCCCTTCAATATGCCTTGCCCTAAATTCAACATTGCAGCGCAGGCATGCCCTGACTAACTCTCTTAGCAAACACAGTACCAATGGGCACTTGCCTGTCTGCCCATTGATGGCCTGCATCACTGCCATGTTATCGGACCAGAATAGGACCTTTCTGGCTGATAACGCATCGGGCCACAAATGTAATGCAATGACAATGGGGAACAATTCTAGGACAGTGATGTTTGCCGTGATTTTACGCTTGCGCCAGGCGTTGGGCCATTCCTGGGCAAACCATTCAGTACCCATTATTGCCCCAAAGCCCTCTCTGCCTGATGCGTCCGTGAAAAGGCAGAGCTCCGGACTTTCAGCCCAGGGTGCTCTCCAGATCACCGTTCCATTAAAATGCATGAGGAATTCGTGCCACATTGCCAGGTCTTTCTTCAAGCCCTTCCCCAGCCGAACCAGGTGATGTTTCTTGCTGCCTTTCGCTGTTGCCCTAGCTAGTCATCTGGCAAACACCCTACCCGCAGGGATCACTCGAGCTGCAAAATTCAGCTTTCCTAAGAGGCATTGGATGGCACCCAGGGTGGCTTTGTCCTTCTATAGTAATGCCTGAATGTCCTGACGCAGAGCCTGCACCTTATCAGCAGGAAGCCTGGACTCGCCCTTGATCGTGTCTAGCTCAAGGCCTAAAAAAGTGAGAACCTGCGCCGGACCCTCAGTCTTACCAGGTGCTAACGGGACCCCTAGGTGCCCCGCCAGGTCTTGAAAACACTGCAGGCCCCCAGCTACAATCCTGTGTACCTGCGCCCCCTATGAACAGAAAGTCGTCCAGGTAGTGGGTCACTCCCTCAACGTTGTATGTCCCAGAGAGCACCCATTGAAGGAAAGAGCTGAAGGCCTCAAAGTAGGCGCAAGACACGGCGCACCCCATGGGCATGCATTTGTCAAAGAAGAAATTACCCTGCCACTTGAAACCTAGAAGATGATGGCTTTCCGGGTGAACCGGCAGGAGGCGGAATGCTGACTCAATGTCCGCCTTTGCCAGCCATGCCCCCTGCCCGCTCTCCTCACCATATCCACTGCCAGATCTAGGGAGCAGTAGGAAACCGAACACGTCCCCTCCTCTAACCAGTGGTTAACTGAGTTGCCTTCAGGGTAGGACAGGTGGTGGATCAACCTGAAGGCCCCTGGCTCTTTCTTGGGGACTACCCCCAGCGGGGAGATTACAAAATTCTGGAGGGGGGCTGCGTAAATGGGCCCGCCACCCTACCCAGAGCAGCTTCCTTACAAACTTTCTCCGTTACCACCACGGGCAGCTCCCTGGCAGACTTCAGGTTCTCTGCATCCCTGCAAACTAAGGGACCTAGATATGGAATTTTGAACCCCTCCATAAAACATGTGGTTTGCGACCCTGGATGTAGAATCCTTATATACTTGCATCAAACGAGAACTCGGAGAGATAGCAGTTGACTTTTATCTTTCTACCAGACATGCAAGCTTTTATGATCATAATCTAATGCTATTAGAGATGATTGAGCTCATCTTGGACAATAACTTTTTCATGTTTAACACCACGTGGTACAAACAAGAGCAGGGGACTGCTATGGGATCGAAATTTGCGCCTTCCTACGCTAACCTCTTTATGGGGTGGGTGGAGCGCACCCATGCATGGTCCAGGGCGGCCTCAGAATGGACTCAACATATCCAATTCTGGGGTCGCTACATTGATGACATTATTATTATCTGGACTGGGCTGGTACTGCATTGAAGGAATATTACAATTTTCTTAATGATAACACCCTTAATGTCTCTTTCACCCTTGCTATGTCCCAAACTAAAATACATTTCTTAGACTTGGAACTTTATGTTCGAGATGGTACCATTCACAGCACTCTGCATAGGAAAGAAACAGCTGTCAATAGCATTTTACATTACACGAGCTCACATCCTCCGTCCACTAAGAAAGCTATCCCTTATGGTGAGCTTCTGCGCATTCGCAGAAATTGCAGTGAGGAAGCGAATTGTGTTTCACATTACAGTCTGGCCTTAGACAGACTTAAGAAAAGAGGGTATAATTCACATATACTTAATATTGCTGATACTAAGGTTCGGGCCATCATGAGAGACAGTACATTGAGACACAACAAAAAGAAACGTACCGATGAGGCACAGAGACTCTCTTTCACTACCACCTACTCCACGTTGAACCATGAGGTATTTAAGTCCCTGGGCAAACACTGGGCTATACTGAAAGGGGTCCCAGGCATAAGCAACATGATTACCGAAAGACCATCAATGACATTCAGGAGAAGCAAGACCATTAGGGATGTTTTATGTCCCAGCTATACCTTAAAGCACAAATCTACACAAGGTACCTGGCTTACTAAACCCAAAGGTTTTTACACATGCAGCTCATGCAACATCTGCCAGTTGGGGTGTAACAGAATGACAACGTTTAGTTATAATACCAGCACTAAACACAGGATTCAACATTTTATCAATTGTCTTACCAGCTTTGTTGTCTATGTCATTATTTGTGGCTGTGATAAGATCTATGTTGGTAGTACAACTAGGCAACTCAAAGTTCGCATTCAGGAACACCGTAGAGCAGCACTGAATGGGGATGCCTCATATGCGCTTGTTTCGCACAATTGTATAGGTGGCATCAATCGGGCCTGTTTTCGATTCCATGGCATAGATATTGTAACAAGCAATACACGGGGTGGGGACAGGGCTCTCCTGTTGAGGCAGTTGGAAGCCAGATGGATTTGTATGCTACGCTCGTCAACCTTAGGCCTTAATACAGATAGGGAGTTACACTATTTTCTTTGAAAGGAAATGGCATAGTGCCCTACATGATCAAACGTCATTAATAGACCCTTAGCATTACATCTGGTCTAACTACATTGTAAGGACATGACTGTGTTTCATGGTGGAGATATTCCCTCTTATGCCTTCCCAATTTTTCCCTTCTGTACCATCTTGTAATCACTATAAGTGTTGTACTATTCTTTAACAAGTCTGGAAGCTTTTCTCTTTGCTGCTTTATGTAACTATGTGTATATGAAAGTAGCACTTTTGGAATGTATCACACACATTGTATTTTCTGTTGACTTGGGGAATTCCATGGGTGTCCTTTTGTTTGCTGAGTATGCTACTGTGATTTAGTAGCACAATAGAAATTGTATAATGTTTGGCCCATTTGTGGTTGACCACATGTGGGTATTCTAATCACAATGTCATTTATACTCTAAAGCTACATGTAGCGGAAGTCCTTACTGGTGTACTCAATGTTTCTTATATTCTCATTCTTCTCTTCTTTCTGTCAGTTCGCTAATAATAATTAAGCACTGCACATTAGCAACAATAATTGATACTATAAAAGAATTTCTTTCGGTTTGCATTGACTATGACATCGTTGTTGCCAAGCATTCAAGCGTTTGGCTTTTATCATTGAACCCTTCTGTGGATTTTGGCTGCTGTCTGACACTTTCTTTGTATGGTAGAACTTGTTATATACAATTTAACATGTCTTTAGTTAACTGTTGGCATTTTCGCTTCTGTATGTAAATGTTAGGGCTACACTACGCATATTTCATCTTCTAGTACGCTACGGAGCTATTGGGCGTAGCCGATACCGGAAGTGAGGAATTTGATTTCACTTAAAACACTACGGACTAGTTTCCATTGCATCTCTCACCTCGCGCCCTGGCTGCATCCGGAAGTTAGTACACACTTTACTTCCGGTAGCGCGGTCTAGTCTTTCAGACCACCCGTAATAGACCGAAGCTTTATAAAAGCAATTGCGGGTGGTTCCTAGCTTTCCAACTTTTTGCTGCATATCGAACATTTCCCGGACACGGCTCTGCGTTAACATATGGCTAATACCGTCTGATGTGAGTAATCGCCGCCGCTCTTCCAATTTTCCGTTTGAGTTCTAGCGCGCTTTTTTAGTTTTGTGTTTTTCGGCAAGAAGCTCTGGCCCCAGCGCACTTTGTCCCGGTCCATAGACTGCTACTTACTATGGTACTGGAGCTATAAAGCTCCGTGCCTCTTACTTGCTTAGTGCATTATGTGACTTACGTGGACTTTTTACATCTAATATTTTTTAACCTTGTGCACACTGTATGCCTGAGGTCTAATATGGAATGACGTTACTGTTATGCGCATTTTTTTGGTTAGCGATGTGCGCTGTTGTTGTTTTTAAATGCACTGGTATTTGGGTGGTTGTTCTTATATTGCATACTTTCCGACCTCTTGGCGGTCCCCCATGCTGTTTTTGCATCACCGTTGGTGTTATGGTGGTTTAGTTATTGGCGGTTTCACTAGGATAGAGAAAACTTCTCTATTCATGAAGTCCAACATTTTCTTGTTTTACAGGTACATTAATTCTACGTTCACTTTTGGACAATTTTTCTACCTTGAACTTCATCCATATGCGTTAGGTATGCTATGGATTTATTTTTCAACTAGTTATTGCTCTTACCTACTCAGTTGGTTATACGTATGCTTATGTTATCTTTTTGACATTTTTCCAGGACTTGATCCAACCTTTTTCGATCCAACGTTTGAGGATATACCTTATTCCTCGTTGTGTTTTTATCTGGTAAGCTTGTAATTGTCTAGCTGTATCAGATTATTTGGAATATCGGCATTGGGTTGTATAGAGTTTCTTCTATGGGACACGTCTTGATAGGGAAATCACTGACCACTCATTTTTACTTATGTATATATTTTTTGGGACTCAGGCATTGCACTCTAGTCTTTTACACTTTGGTGTACACACTATTTTATTTTGCTTTTCTTGTTTATACATGAATTTTCTTTCTCTACTTTTCTCACTACCTTTGGTATTTACTTTTACCTTTCTTTTCTCTTCCTTTTTTTGTGTTTTTTTTCTCTCTCTATCGTCTCTTCTTTTTACTTACTTTTTCCATTTTTTATATGTAATTTTTCGTTTTCAATTATGTTTGTATACCATCGGTCTTATCTACACTCGTGTTGTATGCTTTCACAGCCCTGAAGAAGCCCATGTGTGGGCGAAACGCGTTGGCTGGTTCTTTCTTATGAAGCACATCAGAGAATAAAAAGACCAGAAAACGTTGTTATATAAATGTCTGTCTTTGATGTGGTTTTTGTTACTGATTCTGCTTGAATTGTTTATGCTAATATATTGCCTCTCATCCAAATCAATTTTACATTGTTACATTTGTGGTCTATAGGCAGCGGACCATTTGAGGTGGGCAATATTGTCAATTACATAGTGACTAGTCGTGGTGGTGCAGTCATCTATGACCCAGCTGCTCTTTCTCTGTTTTTTCCCTCCATAAAACCCTCTGCCAGGAGTTGTCTGTCCTTGTGGTTCGGGTAGTCTCGAATCAGTGGAAGGAGGTTAGGAATGATGATGGGAGAAGGGCCCTTCTCTTTGGGAGCCTTGGGGGACCGCACCCGGGCAGGTAAGGCCAGGGTGTCAGCGCTGAGTGATAAAGGAGGTGCCTGGGCGGATGGGATCAGGGGAGGGCTGGACACAAAAACTGGACTACTTGTCTTGCCGTCCGGCGAGTGCTGGGGGGCCCTCTCGCTTGGTGCTACAAGAGGTGACCGGATGGATGGACTCACACTTACTGCAGCTATGGGCAAACTTACAAGCTTTACCCCAGTAGCAGGACCCAGCATTGTACAACCTACAGGTACCAGCGTTGAATTTTTTACCCCCTTGCTGCTGATCACCTCCCTGACCTCCTCGACAGGGCTGCTTGAACTGGCCTTTCCCCGCCTGCTTCTGCTTCTTGGGTTTGTCTCCACCTTTTGTGTTCATACTTGCCTTATCCTTACTTCCAGACGTGCCCCTCCCTATATGCTGGACCCAGAGTCGAACTTCCATTTGGTCCCACCCTAGTTCAGGACACATTGCCATCTTTTTCCGGAATTCGCGGTCATAGTTGTACCAACCCATGCCCCCGTTTGTTTCCGCCTCATTAGTTATGGTTTGAGCATACTGGAACAACCCCGGCCCCTGCTCTGGGTATTTCTCCATGATCACTGCTGCTAAGATGGCAAAAGCCTGCCCCCATGTTGCAATTGTTTTGTCAGGCCAAGCTTGGAATCGCACCTTCTTATCCTCCTCCTTTCCCCCCATCTTCCTTGTGTCCATCCCATCTGCCCCATGCATCAATAAGGTGAATATGTCGATGAACTCTCGCCTCCAGATCCCCTCCTTGGCTGCTAAAGGCACCTCCCATGCCAAGGAGCAACGCCCAGACACCAGTGGTGCCATCGTGACGAGTGGCAGGGGCGCCACAGCCGCTTTGGCTGGTTCAGCCGTGGGTGTGTGAATGCTCACTGCCTGGGGAGCGGTCGGCGAGGGCACTACAATGGGAGGGACTATGGGGTTGGACACCATTGCCACGGTCGTCTGCACAGCTCCCGCCCGCTGCTGCCACCCCAGCTCTGGGGGAATACTACTTGACACCGCGCTGCCGTGGCTCTGGTCTGCCACTGCCCCCACCCCCGCAATCTGTTGAGACC
Source organism: Calotriton arnoldi (assembly GCA_963921515.1). Lineage (NCBI taxonomy): Eukaryota > Metazoa > Chordata > Amphibia > Caudata > Salamandridae > Calotriton > Calotriton arnoldi. The sequence goes on from CAWUFW010013373.1 coordinate 56,572, forward strand.
CCAGGTTCCTGGTGCTGGCGGCTGCCTGGGGAGCTATGTGGCTGCTTGCGCTGCTAGCTTGATCCCCCCAGACCTGTGTAATGGAGGGTGCCCCAACTCCGCCCACAACAGGGGGAGCTGGCGGGGGGTTGCGATGGGATTGTCTAGACGTGATTGAAAACTGGCCATCAAGCTTAGCATAGAGTCCATCATCTTACCCATCTTCTCCATGCTCCCATCGCCAACAGCTGCAATGCTCGGTGCACCCACTGGTGCAGGCAGCGCTGTCCCTGCTTCATGCAGGTTGGCCACTACCCTGACCTTTGGAGCCGGGGGGTCTGATGGGAAGTCGTTATTGGTGGGCCGGCGAGCCCGTTTCGGCCTGCCTGGTCCTACTTTGACTGGTCCTAAATGAGGGGCAACTGGTGAGTCCGCATCCACCCCCGAATCTTCTTGCTCCCTGGAGTTGAGCATTCCTTTAGCCCAATCGACTCCTTTGGCTTTAGCCATTGCCATAAAGTCCGCCCAGATTGCATCCTGTGACTTGCCAGGTTGGGACTCATCCACACAGCTGGTTTGTGAAAACAAGAGGGCGGGGGTTCCTTGGCTATTCATGGCTCTGGACTTGTCGGACCGGCGGCTTCTATGCGAGTCCTAAGGGGAAGAAAGGATCGTAAATAGCTACTCCCCACATTTCCATGATTACGCCACCACGTGACTGTCACGGGAGCCCCATGCCCTGTTGCGTGTCGAACAGGCATCCACCCCCGTACTTACTTTGTCTCTTGCTCTCCTGATACCTATCCTGGCGAGCGGTTCCGGGGGCGGGGGGGGGGCTTCTAGTATCCTTGATGGCCGGAGCATGCGTGGGAGCAATGCGACCCTGCTTGCTGGCCCGAGGGCCTGTGCTAGCTGTAATTGAAATTCGCACATCAGAACACCTTATACACGCTGTTACCATCACCGAGCCGCGATAGGCCTGAACATTTCCCCACCCCCGTGCGCCCTGGTCATACCTGATCCTGTTCCCTGCAATCCCCTCTTTGTGTAATGCCTGATTGGTTGATCCCGTCGTTCCTGTAATTAGAAAGACGTTACATTCCATTTCCGGACATTCCTGCCTCCTGATACATTGCATCCCTGACCGCAACGCCACCCTGTGACCCTTTTAAACCTGTACCTGTTGCTGAGCCTTGGGCAGCCGTGTCTTTTGGGCGCTTGACAGCGACTGTTGCACCGTGTAATTAACTGGAACAGAAAACAAACAGGCATTAACACACTTCCCCCCCTACTTGTACTTCCATCCCAGTCATCATTAATACTGGGATATTGATTTATGCATTGCGTTTCTCCCTCTTAAATATGGTGAGAATCAAACCCCTCAGTGCAGCCTCCGGAGCCGCCGGTCTTAACCACTGCACTATAGGCACCCCAAGCGTCCCTGCAACACAATAAGAAACGTTAATATTTCCTACGGGTGGCATGACTCAAACAGGCAGCGTGCAAGGAAATGTATTGATTTGTCTTGCAATTGCCCTGCAAGAAACGCTATTCCGAAAATATTAAAGGCAAACATTAGCATTCATCCACAAAGGCGCACATTAGCTTCCTAGCCATCATGAATAAAGATTAAGGAAAACGAATGTCTGTCCACCTCGACGGGGAGCAGCTCTTGGGTAATGAGCACCTTCATCATGGGCTGCCCAGCCAGGCAGGGCGAGAGATGGAAAGCGCCATTCTGCCCCTCATCCACACGCCACCGAGATAATCAGCGGCAACTTACTGACCCAAAATTCCACCCGCCAATTCTCGCGGCGGACTCCCCAGGAATGGGAGCCCGCTGCTGCACGCAGCTTCCACCCGATGCCCGCTGGAAACAGCAGCCGGACCCCCAGGCCTCAGGCATTTGTTACTGCGGACGCCCGGGCATCCCTCATTTGCATGGCGAGCACGCGCCGCCCCACCGCCATTTAACTGCTCGCCCACTCGCATAACCATGGACCATGGGGCCGCCCTGGGAGGATGGCCACGGCGGGCTCATGGCGTGCCCCCCCCCACCTCACCGCCCCGTCAAGCTGGCATCCTCCAAGAGGCGGCTGCAGGCGTTATCCCACTACACGGGATCAAAAACCGACCTAACTTTAAAAGCGATAGTCAGATACCTTAACCGCTAGGACACACTCTCCCCAAACATTGCTTTAGATAAAATTCAAACTGCAAAGCTCCAGATACTGTACCCTTCGGCCTTATCAAGCCTGTTGAGTGCTCACACAGTTATGTTTTACAAGATAACAAGATGCACAAGCTACCAGGAAGAGCCGATTATAACGAGGTGTTACGTCTTACACCACTTCCAGGTAATCCCTGGCTCGGCGCCTTTTCACGGTAAAGGTGGCCCCAGGGTGCCCTTGCCTACTGTGACCCTCAGGGAGGCGGAGCCTCGCAGCGGTGACCTCGAACCCGCGCGGGCCGGAGCCTAGCAGCCGGCTCCATGACCACAATACCGCCCCCGGGCCCAGCGGACGCTGGTCCCAAACCGGACCGCTGGTAAGTGGTGCTAGTCCTCCCCAGAATCGGTGGTGGTGGGGCAACGATCACCTGCTCAGTTACGGGGCCGGAGAAAATTACCCTCAAATCTACCTCTGCCCGGGCTGCAACGCAAGCTCCCAGGACTACAACCGGCTACCCCAAGGCAAGGACGTATTTGTTTTTGTTATTCCAGGATGTTGAGCCCACACCAAAGATCGAACCGGCTTCTCGGGCGCTAAAGTCCGCAGCTGTGGTTGTCAGGCCACAAACTCTCCCACGTGGTAACTCGCTGGGGCAGACTCCTACGCTGGCGTCGCCACGCGGTGGGACGGGTGGACAGGGCTTCGACTCACCAGCCCCGCTGCTAAGAAAAGGACTGCGGTCCTTGGCCGCAACCACCCCAGGGTCCTTCGGGATCACGAACCCCTCGGGTCTTGATCCCTATCCCACACGGCAGGGGCCACCGTAGCCGCGCCAGCTCGGGCCCTTACCTCGCCCCCCACATAACAAGGAGGGGGGAGCGCCTCCATCATGCCATCACCCGTGAACGCCGAGAGCTGGCCGACCCCCCCCCCACCCAGGCGGACCGGCGCGGCCGCCTTGCCCTCAATACTACCCCGGATGAAACCGGGCGAGAGGGGGGGGATACTGCACTCACCGCACTATAACTGCCAGCAGCTCCGGGGTCAACAGGCGCACGACGGGAGACGACGAGTTGAGACGGCGTGACCAGCGCGACAAAGAGGATGCCAAAATGGCAGGGGAGGCCTATATACCCCCCTATCCTCAGCGCGCAGGAAGTGACACGCCTAGCGCGCCACCGGCCAGTCTGGGGGGACTTCTCCCTGAGTCCCCACAACTAGAAAGGGGGTGGGTTAGTGCCCAGATGGCACTAGAGGGTCGCCCTCTTGAGTGGCCCCCTGCGTGGGCCACGGGCAGCCGCAGAGTTTGCTGCTCACTCAGCCCAGCAGCGGTTTTCTCGCCCTCGGGAGTTTGCTCTCAGTTTTAGTATCACTGCTTTTTGGCCAGGTTGGCGCTCTGTAAGTCACTTACATAGCATGGCATTCATTAAACCTTGTTAAAGGACGCAGATCGTTTAAAAATGTGCCGGCAGAGTGTCTTCTATTTAGCATTTTATACTATTGCTGTATTTATGTTAATTTGATAGATAGAATGAACGTGTCTGGCAGGAAGATCATCATTTGTATAAACTAAAAAATAATGGACAAAGGATTTGCTTTAACGCGTAGCTGTATGGCTAGTTTTCCATATGTAAAAATGTCAGAAATTGTTCTTTGCAGTTTTTTTAGCTCACATACATTAAATAAAAACTGTAAAGGTAGAACTAAGACAGGTTCTCCTTAAGCCTCTCTCGGGGACAAATAGCTAATCTCCTGTGTGTGCACAAGTTTGTTACTCACGCACTTCACAGTGTGACATGTAACATTATTTACTCTCTTAAAATGGACACTAGTACCTAATGTCTCATTTATACGTAAAAATCAGTCCTGGCTGACAACAGTCCTTAACCCTAGTCACTCAAGCACCGAGGAACCGAGGTTGCCTTTCTGACAGTCAGAGTCCCGTCAGCACTTCATGTGCAGTGCAGCTTCACATCACACGCACTTCGGGTTCCAGAATACTGCTGACTAAAGCCAGCTGTATACACCAATCAAAGCCCTTTTATGCCACTCCCGACTTAACAATTGAAAAAGCCCTGGCACAATGGCTGGCTTGTTGCATTTTATTATTCTGAGTGGGGCTTGGAATCATTCCATGCCTACAAGAAAATGCCCTATACTAGGCTTGATATTCAAAGCTACCTCGCAACAATGAACATAAAAAAAAACGTACTTTAGGTCTGAGGCCTGGTCACTGACTTGAGCTTCAATTCGCTTTATTTAGTGAGAAAAACAACCATACATCGCCATCTATTGCGTCTCACCTCAGCAACTAATTTTCGGTCACCTTTCAAAACGCAAGGAAATGTCAAAGGCCTGACTAGTCTTTAAACTCTCCTTCAGAATGACAATTCAAATGTGTTTGTGCTGCTATTGTGTTTTTTAAAAATATTTTTCCATTTTGACATGGCGGCCTCGCTGTCTCTGGCTACGTTGTGGTCAGTTAGCTCAGTTGGTTGCAGTTGGGGCTAAGAACACCAAACTCAAAGGTTTGATCCCTGTAGGGCTCGATATTTATTCACTCTTTAACTTCGTAGCTCATTGAAATAGAAACGCCATGAATACAGTCGCTATTTAAAATAACACCTATTGGGTTGCTTATTCTGGTAAATAATTAGGTTCAGGTAGCTGATGTTTGTACCAGGAGCACAGTGGGTGTTGCTACTGCCATATAGTGGACGCTGCGGGCTAACAGGACCCCTCTTGCTGTGACACCAGCCTCTTCCATGTTTTCATGAGTGTCTCCAAGTGCATCCTGGAAGCGCTGTTTGAATCTACCCAGCACGACTATAGACACTTTCTCTCAGAGAGCGGCAGCTTGTCGGTGAGGTGGCCAGAGGTGTAGGAAAGAGTGCATGGGTTACGTAAGCATTCATTAAGTTATCTTGTTTTTATTGGTGACCTTTATAATCATTGCACTCTAGTATTGTGTTTTTTAATGTATATTTTGAGCACTTCGTCCACCGTTGTACGGTGTTCGTACTTGTCTTAGACTCCACACACACGTCAACGGATGACTGTTAAGATCCAGGGTGCCAACTTTAAAAAAGCATAACACGGTACCCACTTCCTATTTCAGTAGCAAACTACAGCTTCCAGAATCCCTTCTAGAGGAGAACGCAGGACAGGGCAATACCACTTTGCATCCTTGCTGGCATGTGGTTTTCTGCAGGCCTGTATTTGCACAAGAACCACAGAACCAGCACAGAGGGATTTTTTTTAAGCAAATACAATAAACGTCTACTGCCAGCAGCCCCAGGAGGCAGCAGCATGCTTCAGTGGCACAGGTGAACGAGCAAGAGGAAGGACCTTCCCTGCCCCCTTCAGTCCATAGGATTTTCTCTTAGTTGCTGTGAGATCAAGGGTGGAAATGTTCCTTTGTCTCTGCTGTTCTCCATACAGCAGTAAGGAGAACTAGAATTCAACAGCACACCACATAATTAAACTTCACCAAATACCACTCCACAACACAAGTACCATTCCACATAATTACACTCCAAAACACACAATCTAACTCCACAGAATTGCAGTATACTCAATACTACATAACTAACGGCATGAATCCACCGCACACCATCCCACATAATTCCACTACACGAATCCACTGCACACCACACAATTCCACAACTAACAATTCCAATCCATACCACATAATTCCACTCAACACTACTTTCATACACTCCATAACACTGCGTAAAAAACATTGTAATTTACAGCGCCAATAGCTCTACCTCAAGCAACTGCGAGACCTATTGCATTTCTAATGCTTGTTTTATTTTTATTTACGGCAGCCCTCGCACTCCACAGCACACACACGGTGCTGGCTCTCCTCCGTTCAGACAGTGCTCCTGCAGCTGTGCAACACCGCCTTCATTTTAGTCTGTGAGCACTATTTACTTTATTGACTTTCTCTTACTGCAGGCACGACGTGTTTGAATGTAAGCAAAGCATGTTGTGCCTACAGTAAGCAGCCGGGACAATGGCGGCCGGCATTCCAGTGCCATAGATCTCGCATTTAAATACCAGACCTATTGCATTGCAAATATGTTTTTTTTTTACAGATGTGCGACCTGACGGACAGGGGTGATGGTGTAATTTGCCCAAGATCACACATCGCTATAAATCCTGGTTTCTATGTGCTTCCATGTATGTTGCTATAAGGGCTCTCCTGTTGGTTTTCCAGCCAAGGGCTTGTTTTAATATATTGACTTTGTAAATGACAATGCCTTTATTAGTTATGTGTTGATTTTAAAAAAACGATAAATCAAAGGCATTGTCATTTACAATGCCAATACCTTAAACTCTCGCAAATGCGAGACCTATTGCATTGCAAATGCTTTTTAAGTCCTGCTAGAGGCTCAGAAAGATAAGAAGGAGGCTGAACCCCAGTCAGAAGCCTGGAGACTCCTAGCTGTACTCTGGACTTTGTGGATCGTCTCCAGGACTGGTCACACCAGCTCCATCATTCCCTATTGTGCCTAATTGAGGGTGGAATTGCTAGAAGCCGTGGAAGATGACAGCAAATCCGTAAGCATATTCTGAGGGTCAAAATGCCCCTCGAGCATACTCCCAGTGCATATTCCTGTTGGTTGATCTCACCACAAGTACGAAAGCGCAACAAACTTTATTAAAAATGGTCCAGTGGGGATCCAAATATCTTGCTTAGAAAGGACACCTTGTGCACAGTAGTGTGAGCCATGCCTCAGGTGCCTAAGAGCTGGTCACACAATATTCTTAGGGGAGCCTGTTTGTGGCACGACCCCCTTAAGAAATCTTGGTGGGGGCACATGCATTATTAAGTAGGACCCCCTTCATGGGAGATGGGGGAACTGGAGAATGTTGTAATTTACCCCAGGTTAGCACCTGGGCCTCCCCATTGTGGCCTTATGAGAATAGGGCTCTCTGGCTTCAGGAGCACCGGCTGTGCTCCTCTCCTGCTGTCTGCACCCGAGAGGCAGAAAAGCAGGAGAAACAGGAGCAGCAGCATTCCCCATGTACCCTATGTGCAACCAGAAATGTTAAGAAAACTAAGACCCACATTTATTAAACTTTGTGCACGCACTCACATGACAAAATGCACATGTGGGCATTTAAAATATTAAGCAAATTGGCACTCTCTTCTGTGTAGCTGTGAGTCCTGTGAGAACCCATATAAACCTTTAGTAAGCCTAACAGCAATAGGAGTGCAAGGGCCCAGAAGGGCTATAGTTTCAACCCATTCATTAAAATGAGCTTTTGTGAAGCCCCAGCGGGAGTGTGACGCCAGGCTTTGTGGGGTCACATGTGGCTGATAGGCTATCCGTGAAGGAAATGTTCACCTCAAAAGCGACAGGGCTTCCTGGTTATTGTGAAAAGCTAATGTCAAAGGAAATAGGCTTGATTTATATCCGGTGAAAACTGAATGTTAAAGCCAATAGGCTTATGATGTCAAATGCAACATATATTCACAATGGCCGCAGATAAAGATCTTTTTATATTTAAGCATTAGGCTAACATAAGGATGTTGCTGTTTTAGAGGTAGGGCTTGCTGGTGCACACATTGTCACAGGGTACCTTTCAGATAAGAGAAACAGACAGGCTTTATGAGGTTAGTTGGTCACTGTGGTATGTTTTTTAGGGGACATGATTTACACCCTGGCTACTTTGCAAGGCCTCTTTAAGAGGGGTTCTAAATTGAAATACCACTTGAAATCTTGTAAATATTGGTAATTTTATGCATAGTATTTAGATGTGTGTGCATTAAAGTAAAGAAAAAGCAGTAACTAAGCAAAGATTTATTGAATGGTATTTTGTGTGTTGCTGAGTTATGATTTTCTAGCCCCTGCAGTCTCCTTGAGCCAGCCCTGGTGTGCTCCACTTCCCTACCCTGAGTATGAAGGGCTAAAAGGGATACTTTGTTACCAATATGAGGGTCTATAGTACAAACTGTTAAACTGGGGTGTAAGACCGCCATTGACATAACTGCAGCCAAATAACTTCCTATATCCCTCGAGCCTACTGAGACCTATATCTTACAGTGCGTGTAGGAGAAACGGAAAGAAAAAAAGTTAAAGTTATGAGTTAATAAAACAGTTAGGGGTCGAGATAAGAATACGGAGAAAGAAAAGGTTAGATATAGGAAAAGTAATCCCCCCAATTGAAAAAATGCAAAACAAAATCCGAACACAATGGATTATCGCAGAAAATGATCTGAGATAAATAAATGTGATTAATACTCCTAAAAACACACGGATCCTAACATAGACGTGCTGTCTATGGTGGTGTCCTAAGGATAAGTAGTGAATATTGTAAGCATTGAGCCTGTACATGAAAAGACATCTAAAGAGGTTTTGAAAATTTCAGCCACAAGGTAGCAAAAGTATACAAAATAGTATACAAAAGTTATATCACCTCGAAGTACTATATACATATTTATATTTTAACAATGTAAATTACAAATAAATAGTAGAATGCCTTTTGTATACTACATATGCTGCTCTGCAGCTATAGCTATGCCTTTAAAGTCCACGAATAGACAATTACATATGATCAGCCCTTGAGGAGTAGGTTCTTCAGGTTTCATAGTATCCATTGGACTTGTGGTAGGAAGGGTATTGAAGAACCAAAGAATTCTTCTTCTGGTCTGAGAAGGAGGAGGAAGAAATTAAAGAAGGCAGAGTAGTGTGTAGGGCAAAGGCTTTCACCGTGGGTAAAATGGTTCCCTTTGAAGAAAACAAAAGGGTGCTTTGTCATAAGAGGCTCCATTTCCCCTATGTAGAATTCTATGACATGTAGAATTCAGTACAGAGGAAATGGGAGCCTAGGGAGTTGGCATATGACATTTCTGAAAAGATGCCTGGAAACCAGCACCTGGTGCAGCTTTTACAGCGTGCTTCTGGGAATACTTGTGAATAAAGAAAAACAAAAAAATCGCAAATTGAGATCAAAATCCCAAGTCAATCAAGATGAAAGAATCCATAGAATACAAATGGCTCTCCTCAGGATCCTAGGGTCTAGTTGCCATTTTAGGGACATCAGTTACAGAGGGTAAGTTCTAGACTGCCACAATCAGATCACATTTTTAGCTCTGTAGAAGTATCAAATAGGCAGAGGGTGCAGTATTGATACTGGGGATGCGTAGGTGATGTAATATGCTGAGCTTTTTGTTTGCTGATACGTACTTCGTTCCCTTACCTGTCACCAGCCTCAGTCCTTCTTTCCTTATGTGTTTGTATGTGCATGTGGGGCTCACACACTGTCAAGTTATATCCCTCAATGGACCGCGATTAACATATAAAATCCTCCTTATACCATGCCCAGAGTAATGGCCAGGTTGAATGACCAAATTGTTTAATGAAAGAAACCATCCAAATGCCATTAAAGTCACATATTCCGATTCAGGCAGTCCTTAAATTGAGATTGTTTTCATCCCACACCACCCCTCATAAAACCAAAGGCAGAACCATATTTGCATTACTCATGGGTAGAATGGCCATTACACAATTGGAACCTTTCTGGCCTTTGGCATGGAAAACGTGGGAATGTAAGAGTCCAGTGGAGAAAGATGTCCAAATGCGAAATATGGTTTTAAAATGGTACCGCTATATGATTAGCAACTATGATGTTAGGAATGCTGTAAAGAGGATGTGTGTGCGAATTAGTCACAAAGTATGAGTAAGATACTCGAGAAAGAAAATCAATATGAACATATACAGTGAAGGCAGGTAGGTAGTCAAAACGAAAGGAGCAGCAGTCTTGACAATGGTCAATGGTGGAATGGGTCAAATATTGTTGTTATGAAACCCACTGTACCCTTGGGCAGTTCTATGTTCGTTCGTGGTGGAACGCCTGAAATTGTAGACAGGTCCAAGAATGTGTACAGTGGAGTTGATGATGTACGAACAAGTGATAAAAATTCCATCAATGTTTTCTCGCCCTGTGAAAGAACGAATCTCACTGATGTTGTTTGTGCCAGAAGTAATACTGCTCCTCCTGTTCAATTTAATGACTACCTACTGGAATGAGTCATTGATAGGAGGGAAAATATGTAATATGCTGAGTTATTTGCATACCAATATGTACCTTGTTTTATTCCTTGTTCTCTTGCCTTTCACAAGCCCCAGTCCTGCCTCCTTTTGTGTGTGTGTGCGCACGCGAGGCCCACACACTGTCAAATTACAGAATGTTGAGGACGGTTAATGGGTGTTGGGGGATTAACGGTTTGTACCTTGTGAAGAACTGATTCTGAATAAAGACCTTCCACCATACCTTTGCCACCTCATCATTTCAGTGGCTACCATAAGAACGCCAAGAGGTAGGAAGTATTAGTTCTTAGTCCAGCCACTGGAAAATAGGTTGCATGTCAGAAATGCTCATGTGTAGGGTGTATAATGTCAATAGGGTGTCCAACAAAGAGATGCAGTAACTTGTTTATGCTAGTTCACTATGAATCATTCCATTCATGCTTCCTGGAAAAATAAACAGTCAAATGGTGTTAACAACATACCAAGATCATTTTGTATTTGTTTTGGTTACTCACAATATGGCAGTTGCTGTGTTAGATGACATATGTGGCTTCAAATTTATTGGCATTAATTGGGCTAATAGGAACGTTTGCCACCCACTGACTACACCTCCAGGATTATGCAGGGAGGTAGGTTTTAAATGGAGGGCAAAGAACATTTAGTAACATGAATTGGACTGTCAAGAGATCACAGTTTGCTCTACAGAGATATTTACTTAAAACAACTCAGAGTTCATAAAGCCAAGAATGAGCAAAGGATTGCACTGTTGCTTTCCATGATAGTCTGGCCTCTCCCATTTTGATAATGTCATATGTGCTAGGGGAATGACTAGAGAAAGAACTGAACCTTATATAAACTGATGGGACTTATAAGCTTGTTGCATAGGCTCAGCATGAGAACCTTTGTTAGCTTAGCATAAGGACCTTTGTTAGCTCAGCATGAGGCCCTTTGTTCTACTGATATTAAAAATAATATCCTTAAGGATATGTAATGTTAAAGAGGGCTTGAGTCCCCTGCGGCCATCAACTAGGCTTTAGGTAAGCTATTTTTACACTGAATCGCAGGACCCATTTAACCTCTGTACAAGGTCCGTTTACATTGTGCTGTGGGAGGTCCGATTAACAATGTAAAAAAAATGTGCTTTGTAAAAGTGACCAGATTGTGAAACGTACTAAAATTCAACATTTGTTTTAATGTGGTGAGTGGGTGTTGAAGCCAACCTACCTGAGGTCCTTCTCAGAGTTCATTCACTTCAAGTGCTTCTGCACCTGTCACATCATACTGTGAGCTGTTAGTCTGACAGCCACTTCTGCATCAGTGAAGCTGTTTGGTTGTCTAGCTGCTCCTTATGTTACCACCTTTTTCAGCACCGTCCCAGTTTCAGTGCTGTCTCTCTGTGGTCTGTCTCCACCCTCTCTACCTTTTTGCTGTCCTCTTCTTCCTTTTGGCACTGTGCCTCTTTAATTCCTTATTATACCCTTACTGGATCCCCATCTCTGAGTTTCTATTTCTTCGGGTGAACCCCCATGTACCCTCTTCTTTTCGGGCTAAACCATACTTAACGTAAATCACTAAAAAGTTTGAGAATTTCAGAAACCTAGAATGTGAGAAATCAGGACCTGTTTGCTGTGATCCCTAACCCTTTTTCCCCCATTTTGACTACTAGATGCTGGTTTTCTGCCATGGGCTCTGCTAACCAGACCTGAGGCCTGTGCTCTGATTAAAAGTACATGGTGAATAGGTATACTTGCAATTGGTACTGACAACCTACCTGTAAGTCCCTAGTATATGATAGGGCATGTAGGTCCAGAGGCCCAGTAGACTTAATGTACTTAAGTGTGCACTACTGTGTTGCCTGCTGTCATTTTAAAAGCCAGCCCTGCCTTGCAGGCTGTTTTTTAAGTAGAATTATATGCAAATTCGATTTTGGAATTAAAGGTACTTCTAAAGTAGTACATTACCTCATTCTTTACATACAAGTCCCTCTAAGTTATCCCCTAGGTGCCCAAGGGCTAGGGTGCCTCGTAACTATAAGCAGGGACATTATAAAATATGTTTTATATGCCCTGGTGGGGGAAAACTGATTAATTATTGATGGAAAGTAGCTAAACATATATTTAAAGGACTTAAGAGAATAGTTATGGTAAATCCAACAACTTACCATTGTTAAATTTGTTATAACTATTGCAGAAAATAAGTTATAGAACTTTATTTTCAGTGAGCAAACATCCATCCTTACAGAAACCCTTCTTTGATTGGCCAGATTCTTCCAGGCTGAGCCAAGCTGTCTTAATGAGGTGTGAAGTGGCCTGCCTTGAGACAAAGGAGAACCGCAAGCTGCAGAGCACAAGGCAGGATGGGATAGAGGGGCCACACTGGTCTTCAAAGAGGGAATGACAGTTTGGACAGGACACAGCCTCAACCCCTACATCTGGGACCCCCAGCCAAACAGGTGCTCAGATAATTGGATAAGTGAGGGGGCTGGAAGGGGACTGCTAGGGAAACCTAGCCACACCAGTGGGTTGGCTTAGCAAGATCTAACCCTTCAGAAGAGAGTTTCTCCATTTTGGAAGAATAGTGATTAATGGGACAAGAATATGCCACACTTTAGAGGAAGTGGTCATACCTGAGAGTGGCACCCTGCATACCATAAGCCCCCTTGCTTGACGCTCAGTAACACTAACTAAATATGAGCGAGCTGCATGGCAACTCAGATCTGCTGCCTGAAACAACAAGGAGAAGAAGGATTGCCCTGCTGGTACCCTGATCTGCACCCAAAGGATTCCAATCTGAAGGACTTCACCAGCTGCACAATCTGGTACTACTGCCCTAAGGACTTTGCCTGGCTTTAAAAGGATTAAGGAGTGGACTTCCTGAAAGCTACAGGTTAATAGAGCCCACCTGCATCATCTCCACCAAGAAGTCACAATCCTGGAGCGCGTGCAGTTGACTTTTAAGGATTTGGTCAGGTACATTGTGGTTATTGTAATCCCAACATCCCAAGGACCATCTCAGAGCTTCTAGACCCTTGGATTGGTGTTTTGGACACATTGAACTCACAAGAGGAACTTCAGAAGTTTGGAGCAACTTTTGTAAAAAGCTCCATAAGTTGACCAGGTGCATTGTGGGAGTTGTAGTCCCAGACCCCAAGAGGCCAACCAGAGCAACTGAATCATTGGTTGGTGCTGCGGACCACGATCCTGCATCAATAAACACTTATAGAAGTAAGTGTAAAAGTGTTACATCGTGGGTGTCCAGAACTCTGAACGTCGCCCTGGTCCAGTGCAACTTTTTTTTTAAACCTTTGAGCTCTATTTGCTTCTAAGCTCTAGTTTTACTTTTAATGTTTTTAAGAATTCATATCTCATGTTCCCTACATTAGATTTTTGTCATTTTGGTGTCTATTTGTTCATACAAATATAATCTATTTTTATAAATTGGTGGTGGATTTCTATTGTGTGATGTGTCTTGCTTGTTTAATCTCTTGGTGTTTTAAAATGCTTTACACACCTGCCTCCTAAGTTAAGTCTACCTGCTTGCAGACAGCTATCAAGGGCTGAGCAAGTGAATAATTTATTGAGACCTTGACTGAGCCTTTTATTGTGTTTGTGGCCTTATTAATAGTGGTAGGTCCCTACTTATCACTACTGATAAACAACTTTCCAAGATAGAATTATCTCCAAATATGGGTGAATCAAGATAGAAAAAACAGCTAAAACCTAACAAATGTGATTCAGAATGTAACCATCTAGTTGTTTCCAGGCCCAGTCTCAAATATGTGCTCTAAACTGCCTAAGCCATGATAACAGGCATACAAAGCATGCTAATTGCTGCCTGGGGAAGCACCAGCATTCTGAGTGCAAACACAACACCTTTTGTTAGACTACTTGTGCCAAAATGCACTGTGTATCATTTGTGCTGGGTGAACACTGTTGGTTTGGACAACATTAAAGACAACACCCACAGTGATGCTGATACAGAGATGCTGCCAGCACATCACCTGCCCGACGAGTATGGCTTTGGAGTAGGGTTGAGAAAGATTAAACAGGAACATAAGGCCATGTTGTGCGTGATCCTTCTCTTCCTGCACATTTGATCCATGGAGCCAACCTATGACAAGATCAATAACAGATGTTTTTCTATGAAAAGGGCTGCCAATGGCATCTGTCATTTTATATATAGGTTTTCATGTTTATAGTTTCTATTGGTTGTGATTTTTGCAAAAAATAGCATCAGTGGTGATCAGTGTTTGCTCTTTTTTCATCCTAAAAGATAGTGGGAAGGTGTTTTTTTCAGTGCTTATGAATAAAGAATGTTGCTTTTATTTCATTCCCTCACCCATTCATTCCTATTGTCAGTTCTTTACTATGTTCCTGCTTCTCACGCCATACCTTATAATCTTTCCTTTAATTTGTTCTTTCTAGTAACTAATTATTCCTTCTCTTCCTTTCATTCCTGTATTATTTTCCAGCACTCAAACTCCTCTTACCTCGAGGCCATGTCAAGATGTGCATGGATGGAGAATCGTTTATACTTAATTAAGATTTTGTTGCACCAGGTCAGTTAATGATGGGCATTCAGCACATCTGCCTGCGGCACGATTCTTCAGACAAATGGCAATGATCGGCTAAATTAAGATTTTCTACTTTGGACAAGAGATGCACATTGAGGGGTGCTCGGTTATTGCAACCCACTGTCACGCCACCCAATTCTTTGTCTTCAGGCACCAAAAAAACACTTGCCTACTAAATGCATTAATGCCATTAGATCTGTACGTAGCCCTGCTCTGCCTAGTAACAAGGGGAGGAGCCTGTAAAGGAATCTATGTGCATACTATCAGCTTCAGGGCCTTTGGGGTCTGTAAACAGTGCTGCTTTATGAAAAAGCAGATGAAGTAGTAGAGAAATATCATGTTGTGTACAAGCTCAGAAGGGGTCCATGAACCTCTTTTGGCTTAAACTGCTCTGTCTGCAGCACGTATTAGGAAGCATATAGTGGTTGCCTATGGATGCGTTTGAGATGTACTGTTTACAGCTCCTATAATATCCTGTGGTTTTTCTCAGTTAATGTATGCACTGAGGCAGTGCAGTTTCAACACAAGTAGTGTACAGACTCCTTCTGGACCTGCACAGGGATGCTGAAGATTTTCATTCTATGGCCCCTATCCTTCTGTATAACAATTGTGGTTTAAATAGACATGTTTTTCAGACCAACATGATGTAAATCTAACAACAGGAGTGTTGGATGCCGCGTTTTATGTCCGGACATTGATTCTGAAGGCATCATATACTGATCTTCGTTGCCCCAGTCCTGATATTTGAACCTTCAGAAAGCAAAGCTACATCTTATTCTCAGTGAAGGAGGATGACATCATGGTGGTGCCTCTTACCATGGTCTCAACGTCTGCTCAGAGTTCAGCAGTGAGCCTGCTGGGGAATACATACCAACATGCAGTGAACTGTGAGCCAAAACCATGTGAGGTCAGCCATTCTCACAAAACAGGAGTAGAAGTAGGTCCTGGAGGCCCAGGGACCTTGTGGGAATATTAATCGAAATACCTTGATCTGAGTAGCCCATAGTGTGAGCATCCATTAGCAAAATAGTGCATAGGAGAAGGGGATAGACTTTGACACCAGGGGACATCAAAGTAGTAAATGTGCAGAAGAATTCAGTGCTTCCCTGGTTACTTGGGTGCTTGTGTTCTGGTTCTGAGAGGACCTTGCTTGGTAGTCTGGGCTAGACTGTTCCAGTTGGAGCAGAACCAAGACTGATTTTCATATGGCTCGGTCTAATCTGAGTGGACAAAAGAACAATGGGTTGAAATGGTACCCCGAGCGGTTGCCAATGGTTAGACAAATTGCAAGCATTTCTCCCATCACCTTTTGTGAGTTTGATGCAACATCCTAAGTGCCAAAGGATATGCCCAGACTTGGGCCCCTTGCGCAATGTACCACTGGAACCAAGGTACACCTGACTGAAGAAGCAGAATGAAGCCAAAACCAGTTGTGGGATGCTTGTGCTCTGGTTCAGAGAGAACATGGCTTGGCTGTTCTCACTGGACTGTTCCTATTGGAGAATGACCAAGATGGATTTGCATATGGCTAGGTCTAATCTGAGATGGCAGAGTGCGCAAAAGTATGATGAATTGGAATGCTACCCGAGCGATTGCCAGTGGTTAGGCCAATTGCAAGCATTCCTGTCATCACCTTTTTGTGTGTTTAAGTCCCATATAAAGGTATTATTAATTGTCTGATATCATAGCAATGAGAAATGCAGCTTTGGAGTCACCCTGATTAACATAAGAATTGTGCTTTTATTTGTGCATTGAGAACAACTATCCTCAAACCTACCTGCTTCTTTCTTCCATCTCATCCTTGAATGGCCACCAGTCTGCTTTGTTGTACCACTTCACTGCTCTCTTTTACAGTGCAGGTAGGGGGTGGGGGGTTTGGGTCTAGTCACATGACTGACATTGTCACTGAAGGTGCACCCCTAGCCACATAATCAGTTTCATGTTTCTTCCCGGGGTGTTTAACCCAGGAATCCAGGTAATGGGTGTTAGGTTAAGGGAATTTCTTGTTTGGGCTTGTTAGGGTCTGCCTAGAACCTTCACACCTAAATCACCCAAATACCATACATCTGGTAGGACTCCTCTAAATAATCACCCCTTTATTGACCCTATGCAACTCTGCATAAGGTCCACTACAGCCATACCCTACTTTCCTCAGTTGCTCCAGCAGCGATTTAGAACTTAAGTTTCACTATTGTACTATATTTATAATGTACTGTTTCCCCTGGAACTGCTCCATCAGCACCCTAAAAGATGCCCTAAAGAGCCACAATACACGCTAAAAAGATCAGTAACCTATAATTACCCGAGTGTTACCTCATCTAATTTCCACATCTGGGTAGCCTGACACTCCTAATACAACCTAGAGTCACAATCTACAAACGAGCATTGTGGCACAGGAAAGCCTACTTCCTTCTTTCTTCCATCTCACCCTTGGTGGCCACAAGTCTTCTTTGTTGTACTGCTTCACCGCCCGCTTTCACAGTGCGGGTAGGGGGTGGGAGGTTTGGGCCTGGTCATATGACTGGCATTGTCACTGAAGGCTGGGGCATTGTCACTGAAGGCTGGGGCTCTCTAAGCCACGTGATCCATTTCACATTTCTTCCTGAGGTGTTTAACCCAGGCATCCAGGTAATGGGTGTCAAGTTAAGGGAATCTCCTGTTTGGGCCTATCAGGGTCTGCCTTGAACCTTTGCACCTAAATCACCCAGATACTATAATCTGGTAAGACTCCTCTAATTAATTACCCCTTTATCAACCCAATGCAACACTGCATAAGGTCCCCTACAGACATATCCTACTTTTCACAGTTGCTCCAGCCACGATTTAGAACTTAAGGTCTACTCCTGTGCTATATTTATACTGTACTATGTTTACCCTGAAACTACTCCATCAGCATCCTAAAAGATGGCCTTAAGAGCCACAATACATGCTATAAAGATCAGTAACTTATAATTGGCCAAGTGCTACCTAATCTAATTTCAACACCTGGGTAAACTCACACACCTATTATGACCTAGAGTCACAAGCTGGAAACAAGAGCATTGTGGCACAGGAAAGCCAGATAGGGGGGCACAGTGATAGCATAGTGAAAGTGTTTACTTCTACATTCACAAATGTCCAGAATTCAATTCGTGATGGCAATAATGAACTACATTTCTCAAAACTCCCTGAACACTCACATAAGGTATAACTTCCCTCATATTTCAGGGCATCCTTACTAGGCAATTGTGAAGCAATGTTGCTGCAGCCAGGACCTTGCTACTCAGACTTAGTATTCCTTTTTGCAAAGACCAATGACTTCCTTTAGAGTTAGCTGGAGGACATTTGAGAAGACAGACTCCTATTTTGAATGTTTAGTTGTGCTGTGAAAAGGAATTTGGTTTATTTTGACCATATATCTGTAATGGCTGTAAAGGCTGTAAAGACTGTTGCATTACACCTTGGGTTGATCCCGTGACAAAAGAGAAGACCTGTCAGAGCAAATCACTTACACATGATATGTATATAAGATCTGCTTTTAGAAATGGGGTGTCTAGTTGGCAGTGGTTTGCCCCCTGTCCAGGTAGGGACCCTCACTCTAGTCAAGGTAAGGGAGTCACACAGCTAAGATAACCCCGGCTCACCCCCTTGGTAGCTTGGCACAAGAGTCAGGCTTATCTTAGAGGCAATGTGTAAAGCATTTGTACCTACACACAAAATAACACAGTGAAAACATTACAAAATGAGTCCACACCAGTTTTGAATCCATTTGAATAAAACAAGACCAAATGACAAAAATCCAATACACCAAGTAAAGATATCACTTTTCAAAGGATAAATTAGTTCAGTCCATAGAAATCTATGGCTGTATTTCTTTTAGCATAAAGTACCTTGAATGGGTCAAACTTCAAAGATGAAAACAGCCACAGGGGAGGTGAGGTGCTAGAAAAGCAAAGCGATACTCAGTTCCTTACTCCCCGGGGATGTGATGCGTCTGTCCTTTTTTCCCTTATTTTTTTCATATATTCATTTTTAAGGTTTTCATTGATGTTCTTTTATTCTTTATTGTTTGTTTGGCCAGTTTTCCACTTTGGTAATTCTCAGCCTTCTCTATTGAGTGCATATAGTTTTATCTCCATTTTGCCTTTCCAATATGGCCCCACAGATTTTTTTTACTATGTATGCCTGATTCGCTGAGGGCGGATCATGTGGTGTTCATCGGCATGCCAGAATACTTGGATCACGTATTTCGTGAAGCAAGGATGAGTGCGTGGGAAATCGATTGTGGTGGACGCCACGATTCACAGCGCAGGAGGTCATCATTGCTCCTGTTCAAACAAGCATTTGCCATGCAATAGGTCTCGCATTTAAGCAAGTTTAAGCTATAGGCATTGTAAATGACAATACCTTTTATTTATGTTTTAAAAACCAAAACATAAATAAAAGGCATTACTTCCTCGATGCAGAGCTCTGCCTTCCAATGCACCGGCCCGCAGTCCCTTCTACCCCCATTGATGCTTTTTAAACTGCATTACAGGCCGTTTACCCAGCCACGA
Organism: Calotriton arnoldi; assembly: GCA_963921515.1. NCBI lineage: Eukaryota > Metazoa > Chordata > Amphibia > Caudata > Salamandridae > Calotriton > Calotriton arnoldi. The sequence goes on from CAWUFW010013373.1 coordinate 75,872, forward strand.
AGGTAGCGTGTCATAGCTGGTGGTGCCTGGAGGGAGGGCGAAAATGCAGAAGCATGCTTTGGTTAATATCCTAACAGTGTGGGATAGCTTAAGAGGTTCATGTGCTTACTACAGAGATCTGCATGCAGCCTGCAGTTTTCAGGTTGCGATGCTGGCCACCGGCAAGTCACCCTTACCAGACAGATTAAGTAATGCCTGCTGAGCTGAGGAGAGGTACCAGGAGCTTTACAACACCAATGACCGGTGGGTCCGAGGACGTGGGAGCAGGGGTGTGTGAGCAGGAGACAGGCGGTACTTTCTATAGGAGAATAAAGGCGCGTGGCCGCTTGAAAGCGACCGCGCCTTAACTTAAATAAATAACTATTAAAGGTGCATGGCCGATTTAAAGCGGACTGCCACGTAAATTAAATGAATAAATATGCGTCGCTGCTATAGTTGAAGCGGACCGCGCTGTAAAGTAAATGAATACATTAATAATATATAAGCGGGCGGGTGCTGCGATGTCATGGGTGGAATAGGGGAAGAGCATTAAAGAAGATATGTCATGGGTGGAATAGGAGAAGGGCTCACCATTTATAAAGCAGACCGTGTAACACCACCAGTAAAAAAGTCCAGTCGTTATGGGAGGTAACAAATGCAGACAAGGTGGTACCAAGAAGGGACTAACAAGGCTATTTACAAATCAGAAGCCAGCAGGACAATGACACAAGCCAATGACAAATATGGGTGGAGAGTGGGCGGGGCTTCCAGTGCATACTCTAATACAGTATGCCTCGCAGAGCGATAAGCGCATGCGCACTGCCGCTAGGCTCGACCTCAAAACCTTTGAGGTAAGGTGCCGTCTTTATGCTGTCATTCTCCTCCATTCCTTGTCTTTGTGTGCGAGCCCGCAGCTTTAGGGTTTATTGTAGCCGCTCAACTAGTTCGCCAGACTTGGTTGTCCCCCACATAGCCTCCCATGTTCATACAGCTTGGCAGTAGGTGGAGCAACCTTCAACTCTTCCTATCTATCTTTGCATATTTGGTAGAGCTTTTACTCCCATTCTTTAGGCATTAGGTCTCCGTTTACAATATCCCTTTACATTTCCAGATACCTGCATATCGATAGTTGTGTTTCAACAGCATATTTTCGATTGGTGTCCCTGCAGATGGCGCCTGACTTAATTGATGCCCCGGAGATATTGAGACAAACTCAGCCTTAATGTGTACATGTACTCCATGAGTAGCGGGCACTTCGAGTCGCCCCTGCCTCAGTCTTTGTGCCATAGTGCTGGATTGTTGTCTTTTCCCCTCATAAAGGTATTTAGAATCTCTAAGGAGCATAATACATATAAGTACTTCTGGCTGATTGTAGACAAAAACTAAACCAGTCTTGTCTTTGTATCATCTTTTTATGCCCATTTAGGATATCTGCTGCAGCGGTGGACAGAGTTGTTTGACTGAGCTCCCTCCTCATCTATAAATCAATTGGGGAGCCCCACTTTTATGCAGAGCGGTATGCCAGTAGCCGGGGATATGACCCAAAAGGGACAGTTTTTACTGACCTTTTTTTAGGCTATTTCAAACCTCCACAGTGGGATATAAGGTACCTAGGTGTTATTTCATATATTTTTTCTAGGTTTGGTGATACCTAGCGACCACATTTCAGGCACTATATTTCTTTTTTTCTGTGTTCTTTTTTCTTTTTCTCCTTTTTTTTGGATCCTTAGAACACCAAAGGAAGGGGCTATAAGGTTATGCCTATATGTTTTTTTCTGTATACCACATATATCTTTTTAATATTATGGTTGTGATGTAGTGTGCTTCAGAGTCTAGGTGTATATATAGAAAAATACATATATGCTTATGGTATCATTTTGTATTTTTAAATACCGCTTAGGATGTCCCCCATGTCTCCCATCTGATTTTGTAAGCGCCCTGTAGACGGTGTGACCAAGATTGTGGGTCTCTACCAAAACGCGCAGCTGGCGTGCGCTCTTAAAGGCACAGAACGCCTGTAAGGTCTTGCGCTCTGACCGGTGATAGATGCGCGGAGCTGCAGATCCGGAGCAAGAAGTGAAAGCTCAGCGGGAGACCGTGAAAGCGAGCCAATTGAGCGACAATTAAAGGCAGAGACATTTTTTTTTTTTAAAGTCAAAACACAGCAGATATACATTTTACCTGATTTCGAAGTCCCCTGCTCCATTCTGTTCCTTCCGTTGAAAGCACACAGTTTACAGACAAGACAATCTGTTTTCTCCGCACTTATTGACTGTTGTGTTCAACACTTCTATTGGACAGTGTAGGCTGCACACATTTCTCAGTGGAATCATATTTAGGCATTCTTGTACAGTTCGGCCATCTTGTAGTCACAGTTGGTAAAGCAGATCACTCAATAATGGATCTAAGTACAGCTATTGTAACTCCACCTCCCTTTCTAATGTTGCCAGGAGAGCCGCCCATTGAATGGGAAGACTGAATTGATTGTTTTGAAAATTATCTACTAGCATTAGATGGAGCCAAGTTTCCAGGTATGAGAAAAAAAACATTGCCAAAAAATCTTTGGGTAAAGAAGGCCAACATGTTTTCAAATATCTACCGCCTGTAGGAAATGCCCAAGGGGGTGCAACGGAGGATGTCGGCAAGGAAGCTGTATTACGTTTACAGACAATTGGACAATTTGGTCCAATGACTGATGAAATGATCGTAGATCAGTTAATTGTACAGTGTAATAGCAAAGAAATACAAGAGAGATTGTGGGCCGCAAGCAATCCTACACTCAGAGATGCTATAGCTATTGCCAAAGTTGTAGAGAAATCTGAAAAATGCATGCGAGAAATGAAAATTACAGGCAGCGACAACAAGGAGAGTGATGTTGCAATACTAGGGGATGACTTGGAAAGTGTCAATGTAATTAAGAATAAAACTCAGTTGGCTGGAAGTAGTAGTAACAGAAACGGAAATTCCAAGGGATTTGGAAACACACTAGGAAAATTTGGATCTCGTGTCTGCCACACATGTGGTAGTAGTTATCACATGGCGGACTCGAAGCAGTGCTTATGGCAAGGAGTGTTGTAAGTGTGACAAGAAGGGACATCTGGCACGGATGTGTAAGTCAACTGAGAAGAAAGTTGCAATTGTAGAAAAAGAACAAACAGGATACAAAGATCTAATCGTACAGGAAGAGAGTACCATAGGGGAAGTAAAAGATGATGAAAGGAGGATAACACGTCCAAAGGCTGTTTTTAATATCATTGGAAGGATGGTATCCTTGATGGTGGACACAGGTTCACTATACACGATCCTTCCACAAGTGTTATTTGATACGACGTGGTCAGGGGAGGAGTTGGTGGCATCAGATGTTGTTTTGAAAGGCTATCAGGGAGCTGACATTGGTGTCATAGGATTCATGCCTGCACAAACAGAATCGCAGGAAGACAGACGACAGGGAAAATATACGTTGCCTGGGAAGGTCCACCCATTCACCAAGAATGGGTGGACTCATCAATATGATCTAAATATTATGGTAAATCCGTGAGCTGGATCAAGTGATGGTGATGGATGAAATGGGATTGAAAGATCTGTTGGATCTCCACAAAGAAGTTTTTGAGAACAGATTGGGAGAGGCTGTGAACTATGAGCATGTGATCAAGCTCAAGAAGAACTCTGTTCCAGTGAAACACGTTGCCAGAAGGGTACCCATGGCAGTGAAAGGAAAGGTGAAAGAAATAATTCAACAACTTCTGGATGACAAAGTAATAGAACCTGTTGATGCTGTTGAGTGGTTATCTCCTGTTGTCAGTACAAAGAAGCCTGATGGTTCAGTCAGGTTTTGTGTCGACTTGGGCAGTGTAAATGAGAATGTCATCATGGACAACTTTTCATTGCCAAACATTAATGAATTGATTCTCATGCTGTCTGGTGGAAGATTTTTTCAAAACTTGACTTGAGGAGTGCGTATCGTCAAGTGAAGCTCAATGAACAAATTATTTCAGAGTGTTTTTGTAGGGGAGAGTGTTTCTTCTCCGTACAGACCACAAACTACTTCTTAAAGTGTTGGTTCCATGAGGCATCAAGAACTGTTCAGGAAGGTTAGCGGTTAGATTGCAAGAGTTTGAGTGTAGAGAGGAATATGCTCCTGGTTGGAAAACATCTCACATAATTTCTAACAAATGCGGGCATTTCCCATTTCTTCAGACTTCCTTTTGGATTATGCTCCGCTGCAAGTGTGTTTCAGCGCTTAATGTCTAATGTACTTTCGGGGCTTGATAAGGCCATTGTATTTCAAGATGATATCCTCGTGTTTGGGGGAATGTTGAGGAGCACAACCAGGTATTGAGCAAAGTCTTGACTTGCATTGGTAAGGCGGGTTTAACCATGCAAAAAGAAAAATGTGCATTTCTTATGCAAGAGGTAGAGTACTTAGGATATCAGGTAACAAGGGAAGGAGTGAAGCCGAAAGTGAGTCTGGTGAGTGCCATAATAAATGCACAGATACCACATGATAGAAAAACACTGAGATCCTTAATGGGATTAGTGGAGTACTACTCCAAGTTTGTGCAGGATTTCGCACACAAAACTGAACCATTGAGGGAATTTTTGAGAAATGGGAAAAAGTTCATTTGGGGTGAACAGCAACGAACAGCCTTTTCTGTGGTCAAGAATGATATTGCACATGCGGGTTTGTTGTCACCATTTCAAAGCGGTGCAAAAACTATAATCACTGTTGATGCCAGTGGTGTGGGGATAGAGGCAGTCCTAGCACAACTACAAGGCAAGGAGGAAAAGACCATAGTTTTTGCATCACGCTCATTGACTGAAGCGGAACGTAACTACTCTGTCATTGAGAACAAATTATTTCAGAGTGTTTTTGTGGGGGAGAGTGTTTCTTCTCCATACAGACCACAAATCACTTCTTAAAGTGTTGGGGTCAGGAAGCATCAAGAACTGTTCAGGAAGGTTAGCGATTAGATTGCAAGAGTTTGAGTTTAGAGAGGAATATGCTCGTGGTTGAAAAAACCGGGTAGCTGATTGCCTGTCCCGGCTACCGGATAGAGCAGCTGACGTCAGTGAACTGACCACAGAGGAAGTGGTGGCCAGTGTTGATGATGCCACAGAGAAATTTGGAAACTCAATTCCAAAGAAGGATTGGGTTAAGGCAATGAAACAGGATGCCACTCTAAAACAAGGTGTGGAGTTAGTCAGAGGTAGTGTGAGGAGAGAGAGTAACCTACAAGTTGTAGTGAGGCCTTTCCTCAAGATTGTTGATGAGTTATCTGTGACTAATGATCTGATTTTGAGGAATGAAAGGTTTGTGCCATCTGTCGCACTTCGCACAAGCTTAATTAGTTTAGCACATTAGGGACACTTGGGGCAGACATTGACCATCAAAAGATTGAGTGAGAGCTATTGGTGCCCCCCTCATGGGCCATTAAAGAATGAGTAGAGAGGTGTGAAGCCTGTAAGGACTCTGAAAAACATCTTAGAGTGGGTTTAGGAACTTTGCAGGAGGAACAACCTGTATCAAAATCAAGAGATGTCTGGGGGAAGGTTTTTCTTGATTTTATCAGACCGTTTGAGTTTCTTCCAGAACAAGAGAAATTTGCAGCGGTTTTGGTTGATGCCAAGTCAAAGTGGGTGGAGGTTGTGTTTATGAAATGGGTCACCACATCTTCCACCATTCAAGTGTTAAGTGAGATATTTAGGAGGAAGGGGATTCCTCCAGTACTTTGACAGATAATGGCACCCAACTGACTTCGCAACGGATGAAGAGTTTCCAGGACACTCTAAGCGTGAGACACATATGTTCCTCATTGTATAACCCACAAGGAAATGGGTTAGTTGAAAGGATTAACAGAACGGTGAAGGTCACGATGCAATTAGCATATAGCTCAGGTTTGCCAGTGCAGGACACAGTCAAGGACATGTTGTGGGCGTAACGCACCACTACAAATAGCAATACGGGGAAAACTCCCTTTGAAATGATACAAGGTAGATCACCTGGTACAAAATTGGTACCTTCATGGATGCGTGAGGTGTCATACAATGGTTTGATGGATGGATGTTCTAATGCCATTGTGGAAAAATGCTTCATTAATGTGGGAGATTGGGTAAAAGTGAAGCCTGGGGGGCGTGGCTTGAGCGGCTATCATGGCGGACGCAGCTTGATCGAGCTCTGCGCGTCCGCCTCCTTAATCCTACATTATCCTGCATATAACACTCGGTACCCATGTCTGCTGGCAGCAGAACTGTTCCGGACCTCGAGGAACCCAGAGTTGGAGAAATTCCTGGCGCGGACGGCCGATTCACGGCGGCGTTGGAGGCGGCCTGGGTGGCGGCGTGACCGGGCCTGGTGTCGCGGGCTGCCACGGGCCCTCCTGGAGCGGCTGCAGGGACAGAGGTGAGAGCCTGCCCCGAGGTGAGGAGCCGGGCGGCACAGGGGGGGCAGTATGTGCGCGGTGGGTGTGTCTGCCCCTGCCCTGCCGGGGCTGCTGCTGTGAGACGCTTCCTCTGCGGCTGGGTGTTGGTCCCGGTTAGGCCTCGCGGGTCGGCCCGTCGTGCCTGGGGCCACGGGGTTGGTCCGGACTGAGGCTTTGCTTGCCGGGGGCGGCCACATCGATCCCTGGTGTACAGGCTCAGGGGTGGGGCCCCGCGTGGTGGGGCCTCCTTCCTGGCGTGCTTGGGCTTCCCCTGGAGGTGTGGCGCCGGGGCATCAGCGGGTAGCTGGCGCTATCCCTGTGGCTGGGAGGAGGTGCAATGGTGCCGGAGACTTGGGGCCCACAGGCCTATAACCAGATGGCGGTGGCGCACGCACGGCCCCACTCCTGCTGTTACACAAGCTAATGTAGGACTCTCACGGGACCCCCGGGGGGCTTAGGCATACCGCCTGGAGACTTATAGTGCACTGCTGCCGTCGCCCGATTGCTGAGGGGCACTGGCCACGTGGCAAGACATCCGGCCCGTGTTGGACACGTGGTGAGCCTGAGCTCTGCGGGACACAGAGGACTGCCTTGTGGTGCGGGGACTACTGGGGGGGAGTGGCGGGCTGGTGGTCCGGTGTGGCAGATCGGTGCATTTGTGACCTGGTGGCCGGTGGCATTCCTCCCGGAGTCTCTCGCCAGTGGCCGTGCAGTTGGTTGGGATGGGAAAAGACAAGCCCGCCGCCTCAAGCCAGAAGCAGTCCACCTTGGTCCAGTATGCCACATCTGCGAGTGGCGGCTCCCCGCCTGGCCTTATGCCAGATAATGCAGCCCTGCTGGTGGCCATAACAGATGCGAAAGACTCGCTGGAGGCCAAAATTGGCGCCATGGGCCCGGAAGTTTCCTTTCTCCGTCAGGACTTAAAGACGGCGGTTGAGCGGATCACCGAAGCTGAGACACGCGTGTCCAGGGTTGAAGATAATGTCACGACCCTCCAGCAGCGCGTCAATAAACTGACGGCCATCTCCCAGGAACTAGCCACCCGGGCGGAGGATGCGGAGGGAGGCGCACGCCGCAACAACCTACGCTTCATTGGTTTCCCGGAGAGATGCGAGGGTAACTCCATGAATCGCTTTCTCACCTCGTGGCTTAAGGACCTGCTGCCTGCCGAAATGCTCTCCACGTGCTTTGTGGTCGAGAGGGCCCATCGGGCGCTCACGAGGCGGGCGAGGCCCGGCGAGGCCCCGCGGCCTGTCATCGCTAAGCTACTTAATTATGCAGATAGAGACGCTGTGCTGCAGTATGCATGGTTGCACAGGGACACACTTCTTTACGACTCTAAACATATTATGATATTTCCGGAATATACTCGCCTTGTGCAGCAGCAGCGACGATCCTTCACGGCTGCAAAGAAACGCTTACGAGACCTCAATATCTCTTACATGCTGTTGTACCCGGCCAGACTCCGGGTGGTGTATAATTCTAAGACACATTTCTTCGACTCTCCCGAAGCGGTTTTTGCTTGGACTGACGAACGTGTGCATCTAAAACCTCGCTCCCCGCCGCCGCCGGATTCATATTCATCTAGAAGCTCTCAATCTACTAGCAGGACGAAATCCAAGCAACGACGCTGATCCGGATCCTCTCGTCGAACGCCTAGCCCAGAACGAGCGTCTTGACTTTCTTTGCCTACATAGCTTCTACATGTTTGTAGCTGATCTGGCACAGTTCTGATCGAATCCGTTTATCCAGTACCGAGAAGAGGTGGACGTGCTCCACTATGGTTGAACTGATCAAAACACGAGTACCCCACTGTTAAAGGGTTTTGGGTTGTTGGGATCCATTGGAAGGAGGGCGCTGGGATCTACGTTTAGGGTCTTGGGCTTTTCTCTTCCGCGACAGATGCTCCGAGTTCTTGGGGGTATTAGGGGGGGGGAGGGGCGAGGGGGAGAAGGGTGTTTTCAGATGTTGGAGTGTTGTTGTTCTTATTTTTGTTATGCACGCAGACACATGACCCATGTTCCACTAGGCAAACTACTATAATTGGTCCCACCATTTTATCTATGGCCACCCAGTCAGTAACCTCCTGCATGACCGAGCTAACTGTAGTCACATGGAACGTCCGAGGGATGCTCAATAAAGTAAAGGGGCTATCCTAAGACAGGCCAAACGCAATGGTGCCGACATCCTCCTATTGCAGGAGACTCATCTATTGGGTAATAAGGCCCCATGCCTAGCCAGGTTCGGCTACCAACAGGTGTATCATGCAGGGTTCACCAGGGGTTCCAGGGGTACAGCCATTCTGATCCACCGTCGGGTTCCATACCTTCACACTAAACAATGGATAGACCCTGGAGGTCGATACGTTCTTGTGTCGGGCTCGCTTTATGGGGAACCACTTATTCTAGGCAGTATTTATGCACCCCCGCCTCTGGGTAGTACATTTGTAGATACCGTCACACGCCAGTGGGGCGAACTTCCGGAGGGCCTTGTTATTTTGGGAGGGGACTGGAATGACACTATGGCACTGTCTGATAGGAGTCGTGGATTGGGTGCGGGCTCCTCAGCCTTCTCCTCCAAATTGTCGTTGCTAGCTGGTACGCTGGGATGGGCAGATATATGGCGAGAGTTTCATCCCGTCGAGGCAGGATACACGTATATGTCCACGGTCCATGGCTCCATGTCCCGCTTCGACCATCTCTTCATGCCGCGAACATACATACACAGGTTTTCTCAGGTTTCACATCTTCCTAGGGGGCTGTCCGATCATTCCCCGGTCAGGGCGACACTTCAGTTACATATACAGAAGCCCCCCTTTCGATGGCGCATGTCCCCTTGGCATCTTCAAGATTCTGACTACCAAGAATGTCTTGCAGAGGCACTTCAGGATTACCTTTCCCTGAACACTGAATCCGCCCCCACCAAGGAGGCTCTTTGGGAAGCATGTAAGGCCACTCTTAGAGGGGTAGACATAAGTTACCGGACCAATGACAAGCATAAGCGCTCTGCCCAGCGGACTAAGCTTGAAGAACACTGTACATCGCTTGAGACACAATACGCATTGGACCCTAGTCCTATCCTCTATCGTAACCTCTCTCTCACACACCAACGGTTACGTCAACACCTTCTGGATGAGGCTAAAGATATATGGGTGGCATTTCAACATCGCAAATACCAGTGGGGGGACAAATTGAGCAAAATGTTACACCGACTCTGTCAAAAAGGGAACGCCCCAACCGTGGTTCCAATCATTAGAGGTGAGGATGATGAATTACATTCCTCCCCAACAGCGGTGGTCACGGAATTCGCGTGTTACTTTGCCTCATTGTACTCCCAGAGGGAACAGCTTTCGGTGGATGACATAGCAGAACTCCTTCGGGATATCCCCCCCCCCCGGAGACTGACTGACCAAATGCGGGACCAAGTGGACTCTCCTATTACGGTAGAGGACCTAATAGCGGCGTTATCTGCGATGCGGCCCGGCCCCTGGTCCCAACGGGTTTCCCATGGAATTTCTCCGTTCCCAAAAGTCCACATTGGGTCCGCATTTGCTGGACACCATACATGAGGCCCTTGACGGACAGTTATTGCCTCGGGACTGGCGCCAGGCGGAGATAGTTCTGTTTTTGAAACCAGGTCGTCCTCCAGAAGATCCCTCCTCATACCGCCCGATTTCTGTGATCAATTTTGAGCCTAAACTCCTGGGAAAGGTACTGGCAGACCGCCTGCGAGCCTGCATCCAGGAGCTGGTCCATTTGGACCAATCCGGTTTTATGCCCCATCGTGCCACCCACCACAATATTCGCCGGGTCCATAATGCTATGGCACTAGCCCCCGAGTTGGGACGTCCGGCGGCTATACTCCTTGCTGACATAGACAAGGCTTTCGATTCCTTGAGCTGGGAGTATTTATTTCAGCTACTAGCTGCGTGTAATTTTAGTCCGCGGTTTCGGGCATTCGTGCGCTTGTTGTATACTAAGCCCATGGCTTCAGTCCGTGTCGCCGGCCAGTGTTCCTCCCCATTCCCCATTGGCCGTGGCACACGTCAGGGGTGCCCCCTGTCTCCACTCTTGTTTGCTTTGGCAGTGGAGCCACTGGCGATATGGGTTCGTCGGGATCCGGTGCTCCGGGGTTTTGACTGGCCTAACTCACAACCGGATCGTATTGCATTGTACGGGGACGATGTCCTATTCTTTATGACAGACCCATGGATATCGGGCCCGCGTATTTTACAGATTCTCCGGGTCTTTGGCCAGACCACCGGCCTCCACACTAACCCTTCTAAATCGGTATTATTCCCAGTTTGTGGGGAGCAGGGTAGGGGCACTTGGGCATCTCAGCTTCGACATGTTACCGATGGCTTCCAATACCTCGGGGTCTTCGTTTCTCCCTGCCACAAGACGTCCTGGTTAAGAAATATTACTCCCCTTCTTGTCCGACTTTGTGAAGAGACCTCCATATGGTCCTCTCTGCCTCTCTCGCTGTATGGGCGATCGGCTATTTTCAAGATGGTTTCTCTCCCAAGGGTGCTCTATCGACTCCAAAATTTCCTGTATTATATTCCACGGTCCTGGTTCGCACAAATAAATACTATTCTTAATACCTTCCTCTGCGGTGGGGGAGCGGTACAGGTGGTTCTGCAGACTTGTATACAATCCACTTACTGTGGTGGTATCGCGGCCGCTGACGTATACTCATATTATGCAGCTTCTCATCTCTTGGTCATAAATGACTGGTGATACAACTCGCCCACAGACCCGGCGTATGCCCTGGAACACGCAGTGTTGGCGGGGACTCCCCTCTTACGGTTCATGTATGGTACACAGAAACTTGATTTTCTACCTCACGCCAGTCAAACGATGATCCGATTGTGGAGGTACTTAGTACGGCGATGGGCTGGCAGGGGCGCCTGACCCAGGCTACGCCACTGTGGCAGATTAACTGTTTGCGCCAGGTGACAGCTTTGAGGGGGTTCCATCAGTGGGACCTCATCTGCATCTCCACCCTCGGTGACGTCATGCGAGGCACAACGTTAAAATCTTTCCAGCAATTACAGGACGAGTTTCAACTTAATAAAACTCAATTCTATAAATGCCTTCAACTTCGCCACGTGCTCACCCCGGCGATAAGACATTTGGACACTCTCCCGGAATTCCACCCACTTGAGGGCCGCCTACTCATGGGGGATCTGGGCGCTCACAAAATACGACAGGTTTATCAAACGCTGAGTACGCATGCCAGCACGACCCTGCATAAGACCCGTAGAGCATGGCAGGATGATATCCCGGAACTGACCGATGACGATTGGGCAGAGGCCATAGCAAGCCCTAGGGGCACAGCAGTGACCTCTAGATGCCGGTTGATTCAGTTTAAATTTGTCCATAGGGTGTATTACACGCGCCTTCGTCTCTGGAAGATGGGAGTCATTACCTCCCCACAGTGTCTACGCTGTGACCGGGAAGAGGGGTCATATTTTCATACAGTGTGGGGTTGCCCTTCCATACAGCGCTTTTGGCATAGGGTGCAGTCTTGTTTTAAGGAAGTACTGTCGTGGGACCTCCCGCTGGATCCCTGATTGTTTCTTCTCCACAGTACAGAGGATATAGGGGGGAACAGGTACAAGCAACATTTACTTTTCCTAGCACTCACGATTGCCAAGCGCGATATCGCTCAGCTTTGGAAGGGGACCTCCCTGCCGACGATGGGAAAGTGGCGTGGGGCGCTCGATACATGCATGCGGGCAGAAATGGCAGTCTTTCAGGCATGGGGTTGCCCACAAAAACACAGAAAAATTTGGTCTAGATGGGCTACATACCGGGGTATAGATCTTCCCCCGCTCCCCTCGCAATCCCCTTAAGAGCCTGTATTACTGGGGGTTACCGGCCATCTCCTTAGCAAGTTTGTCTGGCTTTCGTATTTATCCTGTACAGATTATCAATGATATATGCCTATATGGGGGTTGGGGACAGTCTGCGTAATGTTTCGGTTGTTACGAATGTTATGTTTACCAAATGTACCTGGTGAATGTCACAAATTATGTAATGTGCATTTATTTCTGTGCACAATTGATGTATGTTGGATACATACAGACGAGGTACCATGAAACTGCAATAAAACATGTTTTCAACAAAAGAAAAGTGAAGCCTGGAGGCAGTGATAAGTTTTTGGGCAAATTCAGGGGGCCTTTCAGGGTTAAGGCTGTGGGAGGCAATTGGGTCAAATTAGAAAATGTCCTGACATGGAATCTCAGGCGTGTTGCCCTGTCCCAGAGTAAAGGAAATGTTGATGAAAAGTCAATGGAAAGGGGAGGAGTAGGCAGTCCATGTTCACCTTGCTTATTGATGAGTGACAGGGATTTTACAAGCGGACAAGGTGATGCCAGGTTTCAGGAGGCTGCTAGCCCAATGCAGGGAAGAGATGGGTTTGTTTTAAGAAGAGGAGATGAGTCCATGAGTACATCACAAGTCAGGAGGGAAGTAAGGTCAAGAAGACCTCCAGCTTATTTAGATGAATATGTTCGTGAGTAAAACCATTCACTGCCTTGTTTTCTTTCGCAAGCTGATTGGTGGTTATGTTTAAAGTGATTTTACTCATGGTCTCTTATACATGGTTTACTTGTGGGTCTGTTCTTTTCTGTGTGTTCGACATGTCAGTCATCCCCTCATTCACCTAGTATATGTAACCCAATATCTGTGTTGCCCCATGTCTTTGTGTTGGGTGAGGTAGGGGGATGTGTTGTACTGCACTTAGGCAGTCTCAGCTAGGCAGGGGCTGCAACCCATTATGATGTATATGCGTTCCATGATGACTTAATGTAGATCTAGGGGTTGAACTGGCAGTTAGTGGTCCAGCTGTGCCTGACAAGACTGCAGTGCCGGGTTTTGCCTCTACTTGAATAAATCTTCTTACAGAGCAAAGCCGTATTTGAGTATGATATCATTCACAACAGTTTCTCACATATAGACGTCAGATCTGGACGGCCCTGAGAGAAGTGCTTCCCGAGTGCCTGGACATAGGGGGATTGATGGCAGAGACTATTATGGCTGATGAAGGGATAAACAATTACCTCAGTGGAATGAAGGAAAGATGGATCCAGGAGACAGGGCAGCCATGGGTTAATGCTGGCCTGCAGCTCACCTTTTTCTTCAATATCCTTAAAAACGGACTGCCCGTTGAAGTACCAAATGGACTAGGCAACATAGTTGGGTTGACCACAAAACCATGGCCAGAGATTCAGGCCCACATCATACATTATTACAAGAAGAAAATAGAAAAAGACAAAGGCAGGCTGGACCGAGTACAGAGGGACACAGCCAAGTTGGTATGGCAGAAATTTAAAAAATCAGCATTAGAGGGAGCAGTTGCAGCCGCAACCACACAGATCGCCTTGATCCCCATGAGAAGAGACACACAGAACCTCCAGGGATTCCAAACTAATGATCAAAGGGCAAGAAGAAGTTTCAATGAAAGAGGAAGGGGAGGTCCAATGAAAGACAATAGAGAATGTTTCTACTGCCATAAAATGGGACATTTTGCAGGAGATTCTAGGACCAACATGTATTACGAGCAATAGAGATCCAGGTAGGAGGCAAGGAACACATACAACACCCAGTCCCAGCCCAATAGCAACCCACAGTACCCTCAGATGCAGAACGTGTATGCCCCCCCCCAGTGGGCCCCACCAAAAAGAGGGCAGCTAGGAGCTCTCTCCTCACATCAAACACGGGTGGATGGGCCACACCTATGGCAGGAACAGCAAGCGGAATGGGAACCCATCCCTAGCATTAGCTTAGGGCCCAGGGTTCCCCGCTGCACAAGGAGGAACAATATGGGGAGGGAGCAGTGTTCCCTCGAAGCCGCGCGCATGCGCGCCCGCGCACCTCCGTGCCCCGGAGCGCGCACTGCTGTGTCTGTGGCGCGCACACATCCCCAAGAGCATTCGCGCCGCCGCTGCATTTAGCAAGTGCTCCCTCTTGCTAAATGTCTTTTGTTTTCTAGAGTGCGGCTGTGGGGTTCATTGCGTGCTTTTGTTTAAATATTCGTGTTAATTGCAGAGCCCGTCACGAGCGGCGATTAACACTAATGCTTTAAACAAAAGCACAAATCTGCCCGCAGCCACCCTTTAGAAAACAAAAGAAATGCAGCACCAAACACAGCGTGTGCTTTTAGAATCACTTAAAAGCACACGCTGTGTTTGTAAGCTTGCTGCATTTCTTCTCTAAATAGAGCTGGGCTGCGGGGTGATAGTGTGCCTTTTTGAAAGTTTTCATGTTAATTGCAGCCCATGAAGGGCGCTGCCATTAACATGAAAACGTTAACAGAGGCGTACAATCACCCCGCAGCTGTGCTCTATTATGAGAAGAAATGCAGCAAGCTTACAAACGCGGCATTTGCTTCCAGGTCACAAGCTACAGCAGTGACAATTTTAGGAGGAGAAAATTCTGAAAATTGAACCATTCCTTGATAGAATAATTCCCACAGAGGCTAAGACCTTGCATAATCGTTCTTGAATTGGCACATTGCCACTTAGGACCTTTACAGTGAGTTGTGATAAAAACGGAGAAGCACTAGTATGTTGTCCATTCTGTCCTAATATGTCGGAAACTGATGCACACTTTTTACTAATTTGTCACAAGTACAAAACCCCAAGATCTAGGTAGATCCTACCGTTATCCAGAAACCCAGGTGTGAAACAGTGTGCAGTGAATTCCAATGCCATGGATGAGGTTGCTTTTGGGGCGCACGCACAGTGGCCCTGGGAGGAGTTAACGAAACTCCATTCATTTAAATGGTGGGGGAGCACAGGCCGAAGGTCACAATGAGGTAGTGGGTGGCAACAGATTGTTGCGCATCAGGAGAGGAGGCGGCTGAAGGAGGGGTGCCTCGCTTCTGATAAATTTGCAGTACACGGACGTGTTTAGTGGGGCATGGTTTCACTCTGAAAGCGTTATGAAGCAGATGAGCCCTCGATTCAGAGGATGTCTCATCTCGTTTCTTGCAGCGGGGACCCAAGAGAAGGAAGGAACTAGCTGCAGACAATAATAAATGTTGGCATTCACTGATCATCTGGAGGCCCTGTGACTGGTTTAATCTGCCTTTAATCACACCAGGTCAGCAGCATCATGCTATTTCTAACTATTGTTTTTTAGGTGGGGGGAAATCATGCACGAGATACCAGGTTAGAATTTGAAAAGGTGTCTTCAAAATTAAAAAAAACACACAGAAGCGTTTCACTTTAATACATCACATTTTGTAGTCTGCATTTATTAAAAGTGAGAGTTTTAAAACATAAACTGAGTAACCTTCCTGAGCCCGACTCCTGCCCTGATGACAATGGCACCATTGCTTAACGTATGCTGTTGTTTGCCAGTGGTGGCCCCACCTGCACTTATGCTCAGGGACATCTTAAGGATTTTGGCAACCCGGGGCCGATAGTTTTTAGGGGGCCCCTGTTCAGAACATTTTTGAATTATGATCCAGTTTAAGCTTTTTCATGCCCTCTTAGGCCAGGTCACTGACAGTGCGCAGACACACTCGTCCAATTCTAAAGTTGTTACATCTAATGTTCATGGATAGTGGTGAGTGTTTTTAATATTGTAGCACAGCAGCAGCTCACTTACATTACTGCAAATAATCTCTGTGACACCCGCCCACTTCTCATATATGAAGTCCTGTTTTGATCTAAATGAAACTTTATGGGTGTTGCGTGAAACAAACACAACATTTTGCTGCAAAATCTTTGTAATAGACTTTCACGCACCACTCACATCACAACTAAATTAAAGAGAAACAGTATTTAAAACAATCTGTCGATGAAGAACAGAGCTGGCTCTATCAGAGGGCCAGAGCCCACTTTGCCCATGCCTTAAAATGTCTCTGTCCAGGTGACATAAGCTTAAAAGTGGAAGCTCAAACCATTTGTCTCCGAGCCATGCAGCTTCTGTCATCAGCACTTCTCCTCCCTTTTTCAACGAGAGCAGTTCAAGCATGAATGGCAAAATATCCTAGTTTGCAAATGTTTTCTATATAATTCTGGTTCTGCAATATTTACCGCATAATGCATCATATGCTGCATAATTTGATGATTTTAACAAAAAATTGTTTGTAGCGCAAACGGATCAAATGTTAGTAAAAAATGTGACTAGTGTTTCTGCGAAGTGGACGGCCCTTTGCAAAGGTTGTCTGATCACCTTTGTCACTGCTTGATTTGTATGTTACACTGGTACTAATAAGGCAACATTTTTCCAGAGACTGTTACCATCTGTAAAAATAATAAAGTATCAGAAAATATACTGCATTACGCTGCAGCCTTCTTTTTGCTGCATACTTTAGTCAACACTGTGGTATAATTCTTTCCTCCATTGCTGCATAATTCCAGTGGCCCCAAAGCAGGTAGCACATGTTAAAAGTGCTTGTGCATGAAGCAGAGACTGTGAAGTTTGTGAACTTAGTTTGGTGTGCTTGCAAATCCTGCATTACTGACCCCTGGTGAGTTACAGCTACTACTGCTGAAATAAGGCCAACGGTGGGACCAATGGGTGAGGCGGCCTGGCCTCAAGGGCAGGGCCAGCTTTAGCGCTGGTGGAGCCCTGTGCGACAATGTTTGTTGGTGCCCCCCCAATGACTCCTTCCGCCACTGATTCCCTCGCTACCACCCTTTAACAGTGCCCCTCAAGTCTCCATAACAATACTCTCGTTCAGATGAATTTAACTTGATTTACAGCACCACTGATACCAGTGTAGGGTGTCAGAGCACTGTACATCACACTCAGTACACAGAGACAATTAATCATATGTGTGTAAATCTCTGTATAGGAAATGCTACATAAGACAAAGGACTACAAGGTGTAGGAGTCACATGACATCCATACGAGTAGGCAGTATAGTTTAATAGTGATTGGTCTGGAGAAACACACTGAATTTAGAACGTAATACCATGATTGGAGGTTCTCTTTAATAACCAGAATTGATTTCTATTCAAATGAACCCTTTTTGCAACATTAGGATAATCAGACTGGGGAAAAACATGCAGCTCTTAGATGACAGTTAATATCTCACTGTTCTATGTTAGGATTTTGACTTATAAACTGTAAGTACCAAAAGGATCTCACTGACAAAAGCAGTAACCCACTGACCCATTTACATGATGTGCACTTTGTGATCTGGATGGTACATGTTCTTTGCAGCAGGCAAATTAGCCCTCTGCGCTACCTCTGCCGGTCACACTTAAATACTTGTGTGCCGCTCTGTCGACAATCAAGTCCCGGGATCAAGTGACAAGACCAATACTGTGCCTCCGGTTCAGGAAAGTACACATGTTCAGAGGGCCCGGCAGGGGCTGAGAAGTTGACTGTTTTGTCAACAATCTCTGACCAGGCTGATGCGGGGGCTTAGGAAGGAATGGGCCCAGCAGGCTGTAAAACTATAACATCCTGCGCAAGAGGCTCAGGTATTGTGACTTCTCAGCTGGGGGGTGCGAAAAGAAAAAACAAAGCTACCACCCGCCGGTGTGTCCAATCTTCGAAGCAGGCGTGTGCTTCTGGTCACCAAAAGGGTGGTGTGATTGTGGGAAAACAGCAGGCAAGACCCGCTCCATGGATCACCCTCGTGATGGCTGGTACCCCCAGAGTAGACTCACAGGAAGGCTGGTTGGGGCACGGCTAATTGATCTGTTAAATTCTGGCCTGCCTGCTCAGCACTGTTCATAAATATTATATCTCTGACGCATAGTATTTTAAATTTGAAGGCACTGTTGCATGCTCTCATATGTTAGACAATTTTAGCATGCTGGTGCTGCCTCATTGGCAGTGTGCCTCAATTGCAGTATTGTCAGAGGGACGCTAGAATACATGACTAATGCATTTTAATGCGGACACTAGCATTAAAATGTGTTAGTCAAAAGCCTGATGCGGCCCTACCCTAACCCAGCCCTGAAACTGCGAAAAGTAAAATTTTAATAACGTTATTATAATTTTATTTTTCCTGCTCAAAGAGAGCATTTGTTAAAGTTTTCATGTTAATCGCAGCGCCCATCATGAGCTGAAATTAACATGAAAACTTGAACAAATGCACACAATCAGCCCGCAGCCCAGCTCTATTAAGAAAAGAAATGCAGCAACATAGCTGCTAAGGTTTCAAATTGCTATGTGGGACGGTTTCAAACCTGCCTTAACACCATTCATGTGGATCTGTATGTGAGGAAATGCACCGTCTTTTCACTTTTTAAGCAAAAGTTTGGAGTGATATTTGGCGCTTCACCCACACGCGCGCCTGGTTACTGGCGCACATAGCCTTGATTGCAGCGCACATAGACCTTACACTGCCGCACACAGAGTAAAAAAATTAGAGGGAACATTGGGAGGGAGCACACTGTTTCAACCCCAGAACCCACACCGGGTCCAAAGAAGGTAGCCAGGTAACCCCATATGTCCCATATTGTCAGTCACGCACAGGTTGGATGAGGAACCCACTGTGACGGTGGCCACCTTCCTAGTGGACACTGGGCTCACAAGATCTTGCCTCAAGGAAGGGAATGTTTCCTTATTATGGGACACTATGGACACACCTGGGTTTTCAGGGATTGTGAAAAGGGCTCTCTTCACTGTAATACTTGACTTAGAGAGAGCTGGAAACCAACTCCAAGGTCAACTACTGTATCATCCTTCATCCCCTACCATCCTTCTGGGGAGAGATCTAATAGCCAAACTAAACATGACCAGCCACTTTTCAGAGGGTGGAGCCATGACTTGCTCAATCCTCAGTGTCCCCCCTTATGACTTATGACCCTAAGAATCATTGTTGGTAAGGGTGACACAGTCCGGTTCTCACCAACAGACTAGGCTCCATTCTCCAAGGCAATCCTGACCCTCATCGTCAACACCCTAACACTATTAGGAAGACACGTACAGGTGCCCAAAGAATTCCTATTCCATAGGGAATGGCACCAAGAGTGGGAGCCCCAGGAGGAGGAACTAGTTACAGCCGGGGCAGTGGAGATCAGACACACTAACGGGGTCTTGGTGGCCCTAATGACAATCAAGTACCATGGGCATGCACCATTTTCTTAGACTCAGGTCCCCACGTACGGGACATATCAGACGAACAACTCTTCGTCGACTACCCAGAAACCTCAATAGTAGTCTTTGAAGATCCCATAGACATCAGAGTTGAGCTGCAGCACAGGGCCCTGGCGCCTGTCTCCATGGCAACATCCCTCAAGTATCAAGACTTCACACAGGTACCCTCACAGCTATGGGTAACTGGTCCACATGATGTGGGGCTCATCAACACCACCAAACCAGTTAGGATCACACTCAGGGAAGGAGTCTTCCTCCTCAGAGTGTAACACTACCCACTCTCTAGGAAAGCAGAAGGAGACAAAGCCCCCCAGATACAGGACCTCATCAATCAGGGAGTACTGTGTGGGGGTATTACCCTCTAATACCCCCATACACCCCAAGAAGATGGCAAAGGGGGAACTTGCCTCCTAGTACAGGACCTACACTACCTAAATGATGTAGTGGGTGTAGAGTCCCCTATGGGTGCATACCCCTCAATCATACTGACCAACATCCCAACCAACGCTGTGTACTTCTCAGTCATAGATGTTAAAAATGCCTTCTTCATCATTTTACTTCACCTTACAGCCTGTACCTAATGGCATTCACCTTTAGAGGAGCTCAACTGCTCTTTCAAAGGTTGCCTCAAGAGTGTTGTGAGTCACCGAGTGTCTTTAACAGGATCCTGATGCGTGACCTGTGCAACTTCCAATGTAACATCACCCTGTTACAGTATGCTAACGATATCCTGATATGCAGTCCCACTGAGCTGATATTCAGACAAGACACTATGACCCTCCTCACTTCGCTAGCAGAGAGAGGCTACAAGGTGGTCAAGGACAAAGTACAATATGTACTAGAGGAGGTCAGCTATTTTGGTCAGTTGATCTCAGGAAGACAGGTCACACATAGCGAGCACACACTATTAGAGGAATAGCACAACCCCAGACAAAGAAGCAGATTCAAAAATTCCTCAGGCTCTGCAACTACGTCAGGCAATGGGTCTTCAACTACAGCACCCTCGTTGCCCCCTTGCTGGCCACAATGAAGTATGTAAAGTCTGATGGTGCCCAACTGACATGGACTCCTAAGATGTAAAAGGTCTTCACCCAATTAAATGAAGAAATCAGGAGTGCACACGTACTTGGCACACCTGACTATAACAAGGAGTTCTCCTTGTTCTGCCATAGCGATGGACAGGTAATGACAGGAGTACTCACCCAAAAGTACCCCTTAGGGCACAAACCCTTTGCATATTACAGTAGTCAACTCAACTCTGTAATGCAGAGACATTTCCCTTGCGAGCAGGCCCTGGCTGCCGCAGCCTTTGCAGTTGACCTAGGCACCTCCATTGCCTGGAGCCCCCCTCACACTATACTCCAAACCCGTAGTGTTTGCAATCATGCAGAAAGGGAAAGGCACCCTGACCACCCAACGAGTCTCAGGTGCCATATCATCAACCCAGCCACCTTCATTGCCCATGAAGTACAAGAAGGAAAGGAAGTCCACAACTGCCTTGTGCAGGCACCAGACAAATCCACCACATTAGAAGAAGACCCGATCCCCAACAGAAGAGTCATGTTCGTAGATGACTCCTATGTCATAGATCAAGAAACTGGTGTAAGGCACACAAAGGCATAAGAGGTCACAGGACATAATCAGACATCATCAGACTCCTTGCAAATCACAGCACAGCTGACATTGCTCCAGCGCCACTGCACAAGCAGCGGAACTGGTGGCACTCATTGAGGCCCTCACACAAGGCAAAGGAGATACCATAATGGTATATTCCAACTCAGCCTATATCAAAACTATTGTACATTCAAGAATTAACAGATGGAAGAGAAGAGGCTTCCTCAAATCTGACACCACACCAGTAATGCACAGGGATCTGTTAGAGCTCCTCATCAATGCATTGACGCTGTCGAAATGAGTAGCAGTCGTCTAGTGCACTGCACATACAGGAGGCCAGGACTGTATCTCCTTGGACAACACACTTGCAGACTGAGCCACAAAGGAGGTGGCCTACGGGACCACAGGAGCAATGCACGAGTTCCCTGTACAGGCTGAGAAGGAACCTTCAGAGAACTCTTCACCACTTTCTGAACTACCAAACACTGAGACGGCTAGGTTGTACCTTAGGAGAATACAGGAAGCAATTGCCAACATGAGCAAGTACTCTTGGAATCTAGGGGATGCAACAGACCCCCCCACGATCTCATCTACAGGAACACTTTTACAGGGAAACCTGTCATGCCCCAAAGCTTATTCTACACAGCCCTGAACCAGCTCCATCTCCTGTCACACACTCCAGCAGAGTCCATGCTCGCTAACTTACAGCTAGACTGGTTTATTCCCCATGCAGCAGAAATTATCTCTATGTACCTAAATGAGTGCACAGTATGTCAGCTGCACTCACATAGAACCCACACTGAAGGTTATAACTTCATCTATTCCAAGACCTTTGGGCCATTTTAGGCACTACACATAGATTTCATTGACATGATTGACAGATGTGTCACTTACTGATATCTAATCGTGGTGGTCAGCCCTTTCTCTAGGTGGATAGAAGCAGGCCCCTGCACAAACTGCAACGCTAAAGCCGCAGCTACCTTTCTGGTTCAAGAAGTCATACCCAGGTGGAGGATAACAGAGGTCATCCGATCAGACTATGGGCAACATTTCATGAACAAACAAAATGTTCAAAAACATCTGCACCCTGATGAGCATAACCCACAAACTGGTCTCAGCATACCACCCCAAGAGCAATGGCATAGTGGAACGCCTCAACGGCCTGCTAAAAAACAAGCTTAGCAAACTGTGCACCACCGTAGGAAAGACATGGCTGCATTGCTTGCCCACAGCCCTGTTCGCTCTAAGGAACATCCCAAGCAGAGACCACCATTTGACCCCCCCATTAGCTAGTAACTGGTGGGTCGATTCGGACATCAACACCTCAGAGCAGAACCAAACTATGCACTGAGTCCAGCTCCGTGGCCCCAGGTAATGAACTGAATACATATATATATATATATAAGTTAAGAGGCATTGTGGGCAATGGAGTTGTAGAGAACCACGGAATATATAGAATGAAGAATGCAGTGATGGGAACATAATAAACTTAGGAAAATATTTTATTTTCAAAAGGACTATCCTTTACTAAAATAGTACTTACCATCTCTGCACAAAACAAACGTGCAAAACCCGAATATGGACTGCCTCTTTAAATGACACAAATGGACATTAGTCCTTCTTCACTGTTCTAGTTACGTTTTATAAAGCTAACGAACCCACCCCTGATTAGTAGCATATGATGAAGACTTGCATAAGTCGAAACGCGTAATGCTGTGTTACCTTGAATTAAAGAAATTTTGAAGCACGTCGGTGTGGCCTGTTCACGTTGCTGAAGGGTGCGTGTGTTCTATGGAATATATATATATATATTTTACGGTCCACCAAGCAGCAATGCTACAATGCGCACACTCCTTCCGCAAATAAGAGGCTCAATCCATCTAGTGCAGAGGGTGATTTATTGCAGGTTCCCAGCCGATAACCCAACGCGTTTCGGCTTTTGTACGCCTTGATCACGGGTAAGGAAAACAACGTTTTTCGCATCATTTCAAAACAAATTACCTGTGACGTGAAAACTTGCTGACAATAACAATGGAAAACGGACTGATGGAAGACATATACATAGCAATTTATAAGTCGGCCATTATGTAGTGATACTTTTTGCCCATCTATAATAGATGTAAATATAAATACAGCATGGCACAGTAGAATATGCACACAATAATCATAATCTATAGAGGCTTTCAATGAAGAAGCAATTGCCATTATGAAACAGAAATTCATAATACTGAAACAGTATTTTAAAATAATCATCAATACAGTTGCAATTTTGATAGCGATTAAATGTAAGACCGTTGCCCTGAATCCAACCTAATGCAATTGGACCAGTGTCTAGATAAACATTCGAGTATGCATACATATACACCAATATTCAAAATATTGGAGAATAGTGCCGTATTATAAGATTGCTGATAAATACAAAGTAGTCATGTAATGACTCTAAAAAACGTTAGGTCATGCATACAGTGAACACACTATCCAGTACACAGAACATGCAATATATAAGGGACAAGACAGTCTCACAGTACTACCCAAGTGGGTTGTTTCACAGCACAGTGTCCATTATACCACCTGGCCAGTGCCAGAAAAACAGTAACTAAAGAGTTTGTATACTGTGTCTGTGATTACTATAATCAGCATAATCAAATTTGCCACAGAATAACTCTTCCAGTGGCAAATTTCATAATCTCAATAAAGATCTGGTGCATATACAGCTGCATAGGTCTCAAAATCAAAATCGCAATTGTATTGATGATTATTTTAAAATACTGTTTCAGTATTATGAATTTCTGTTTCATAATGGCAATTGCTTCTTCATTGAAATCCTCTATAGATTATGATTATTGTGTGCATATTCTACTGTGCCATGCTGTATTTATATTTATATCTATAATAGATGGGCAAAAAGTATCACTACAAAATGGCCGACTTATAAATTGTTATGTATATGTCTTCCATCAGTCCGTTTTCCATTGTTATTGTCAGCACATTTTCACGTCACACATAATTTGAAATTGAAATGATGCCGAAAAGCGTTGTTTTCCTTACGCATGATCAAGGTGTACAAACGCCGAAACGCGTTGGGTTTTCGTCTGGGAACCTGCAATAAATCACCCCCTGCACTAGAAGGATCGAGCCTGTTATTTGCGGAAGGAGTGTACGCATTGTAGCACTGCTGCTTGGTGGACCGTAAAGTATTCAGGGTGTCCTCGTACCCTGGCGCACACCGTGGCTGAAGAGTCCTGGCTCCAACGAGGTGTGTGGACTTATATATATATATATATATTTATATATCTAAATTGATGAAAGATTGAAGATTCCTCTCTAAACTGGTTTCCCAAAGGACTTGACTTACCCTACATCATCCCACAACCCGACGACCAAGTCCTAATATTTTATTTTTTTTCGAAGTTTTATATAGCACGAACTTGACCCGAAGGTATCAGGTATCAGAGCACTTTACATGAGCACCAGTTTCATTACATTAATTTTTGTTAGGCATGGGAAGATTAAGTGACTTGCCCTGAATCACAGGATATTGAGTGTCGATGCCGAGACACGAACCCGGTTCCCCAGATTTGAGGTCGACCGCCCTAGCCGTTAGGCTACATCCTCTCCATTGATTTGCCACTTCCATTGCAGGTGTGGAGACAAAAAGTTTGAACGGCCCTTCAAAGTAATCTTTTCAACTCCTACAGCTGTTAAGGTCAAAGGGAAAGGGTCATGGATACACATCTCGGACATTCTCATGGACCCATCACTACCACCACCACCAAAGGGGTCACCATCACAGACATTTCCAACAAGAACTATGAACACTTTGGGGACAGAAGCACCCATAAGGCTTCCCCATGATGCTGGGAACACTTTGTGGATAGGAGCGCCCATAAGGCTCCTCCAGGACTTTACATCGACTCTTTCTTAGCCTGACTGAAAACCTTTGCCCTATGTGGTTTGATGTTTTTTCACCTATGTACCATCGTACAGAAATAGGTCATCTTTCAGCCAAGGTCCCCAGGTAAATTGGTCCAGCATGAGTCCCAAGATCTAACACATTTAACATAGAACTTCACAGGACACAACAACAGCATCCCACATGCATTACACAGCAAACTACTACACAGTACATGGTATCAGCACATGACCTGAATGGGAAGCCAAATATCTACCAACTCCTGCTACGTTTGCTCATTGATATCCCATGCAGTAGGTGCAGGAAGCTGGCTCCCTATATATTATACCAAAGTAAGGTGTAGTGTGCACAGTGTCCAGTGGATCCCCAGAGGCTTTAAAGAGGCTAAAGTAGATAATACTAAATGCTCTCTTTTGTGGTAGTGTGGTCGAGCAGTTAGGCTTATCAGAGGGCTGTGTTATGCATTTGTTGTACACACTCAAGCAAGAACTTATTACACACTCAATGACTTAATCCAAGACCAATTGTCTGTAAAAATATAACTTTTTGTATGTTTAGTACTTAGAACCAAAGATACTTAGTTGCAGTAAAATTTGTTTTGCAATATTACAATTTTTAAGTATAAAAAGTGGGTACAGTGCATTTTTCGAACAGTTCAATGTTAACCTATGGGAGGAAAGCAATGCTACAATTTCACAAGTAAGTACACAACTTACAATTTCAGTCTTTGGGTTTTAGGACCAAAACTGAGCCTGGGTCAGGTAATTGTAGAGGCTGCACCCTCAGTGGCACTGGGGCAGCCAGGTGCAGAGGTCAAATTCGGTCACAGGGCCCAATGTTAGTCAAATGAGGCTGGGGGTATGCAAAGAGGTGCCAGTTGCAGGTAGGTAAATCGGAGTTGGGGTCAATTTCCAGGGATTAGGACGAGCACTGGGGGGGCATAAGGCAGCACCAAACTCACACCCTCAGTGGCATGGAGGCAGCCGGGTGCAGAGTGCCAACACAACGTTGGGTGCCCAATTCAAAGCAATATAGTCTGAAGAATTCGAATAAAGGCTGCAGGCTTAAACCAAGACGCTGGACGAAGGAAACCAGTGGCTACGGAGGTAATTTGTGGTGCTGAGGAACTCAGGGACACCGTCGGTCAAGCTTCCCAAGGACCGGGGCTGCGGGTGCAGGGGTGTCTTTGGACGTCGAAGAAGATTTACCTGAGCCAGTTGCGGTTGAGGGACCAATCGTGTTGAGGCTGCAGGAGTCGTCATGGAGTCCATGAGAGGTCACTCTGGGATGGACTTGTGTTCAGGACCGCTGTGTACCTCCTTGGAACTAGTGGGCCACTTTGACTCAGGCCTGAAGCGTCAGCTGCAGAGGTGGGTCCGGAGGTCTGGTTGTGTGGTACAGCAGGGCACTGGAGCTCTTCTTGTTGAATTCTTTGCGGACAGGGCTGCTGTCCTTGGTAGTTTTTGGTATTTAGGGAAGGCAGGCAGTCCTCCCAGGGTTGTGAAGGTCACTGGGCCTGCAGAACAAATCACTTTTTGGAGCAGGTTTCTTCGAGGACTGCAGACAGGCCGGTAGGGCTGGGGCCAAGTCAGTTGTCATCTGGAGTCTTCACTGACTCACATCTCTTCAGTCCTTCTTCTTCTTTAGGTCACCAGGAATCTGAGGATCAAGGTTCAGTAGTGCCTCTAAATACTCACTTTAGGGGCATTACAGGTACTGGCAGGTAGTAGCCAATAGGCTACTTTCCTTTTGGCTGACTGCACTTTTTGTATTTCCACTCCCTTTGGGGAGGGGGCATACCCCTAATCCTTAGGGGTGGTTTTAGCTGAGAGGGGACACACCTCTCCTGTTTACTAATTCTCCCGCTGACCTTGCTGCCAAAAGTGGAGCTTGGCCAGGGTGGCGGGCATCTCCACTAGCTGGAGAGGCCCCGGCTGGTATAACAAAGGGAAGGAAACTTTGAGGCTCATCGCCTTTGAAAGCTGTTCCTGCTTGGGGTTAGGTGTGAAGCACCTCCACCCAGAGCAGGCTTTGTTTCTGA
Organism: Calotriton arnoldi; assembly: GCA_963921515.1. Lineage (NCBI taxonomy): Eukaryota > Metazoa > Chordata > Amphibia > Caudata > Salamandridae > Calotriton > Calotriton arnoldi. The sequence continues at coordinate 102,914 of CAWUFW010013373.1, forward strand.
CCCACAAGACCACAAGGCTCCCACCTCAAGGGGTCAGAAACATATCTGGAAGTGGCAGGCTGGTGCAGACCAGTCAGCTTAGACCCTAGCGGTGGTTAGGTTTCCAGGGGGCTCCTCTGAGGAGCACTCTGAGTGCATTTATTAATGAATCCAACACAGGCATCAGTTAGGGCTCATTAATCTGAGATGTTTGGTACCAAACATCTTGGGATTTTGTGACGCCATCATGGAGCTGTGAAACTTGCGTTGACAAGCTCCCAGACAATGCACTTGGTATGGCTTCACCATGCACTTATATTGCCCAAGAATAAACTTCAACCCTATAGGGGCATATCTGATCATGCAGTTATGCCCTCACCAAAGTTATAGTGCACCCTGCCTCAGGGCCGTAAGGCCTGCTGTAGGGGTGACTTACCTATGCCTCTGGCAGTGCTGGTAGGCCTGACACACAGGGATGTGTGCCAGGTCGACTCTTCACTTTTAGTTGCACCAAAACGCACAGCCTGCAGTGGCAATGTGCATATGTTTGGTGAGGGGTCTCTTAGGGTGGCATAGTACATGCTGCAGCCCTCTCTGGTGACAATGCCCTTGGTACCACTGGTACCTTTTAAAAGGGGCTTATATGTGTGCCAGAGGTGTGCCAATTGTGGAAACAAAGGTACAGTTTTAAGAAAGAACAGAGGAACTGGGAGCCTGATTAGCAGGGACCCAGTGCACATTCAGTCAAGGTTGCATTCAGAGTCAGGAAAAAAGTGAGGGGAAACCATGCCAAAAGGAGCACTTTCCTAGAGTAAGCACAGGTAGGCTATACTTGCCTCAGGAGGTACCACCCAGCAAAACCAAATAACAGCCAAACTCCAGTCCAACATTAGAACACCACCGAAGGTCACGGTGAACCTAACCAAGTATGACATCATACCTGAAGTCCTTTACATCCTGACAGAGCAAGGTGAGATCCAGTCTGAGCTAGACTAGCTCAAGAAAAAAGGTCAGACACAGTATTGGAACACAGGGCCTAAAACAAGCCCCACAAGGATTTCCTGAAGGTCACCAAGCCCTCACCAAAGTGCAATAGCGTGTCCACACGCATACCAACATGTGGACCAAGGCAAGCCCCATGTGTAAATGGAGCCATATTTATGAACAACAAGTGGAACCCCAACATTCAGTTCACTTGCAGGGCCATCAATTTTGGGAACAGAAGTAACAACGGGTCCCATGGGGACGGGTTGAATGACACTTTACTGATGCTATGCCAAGACACCTGAAACTCAGAGGCAGGAGGGTACACATGGATAGAGGGTAAGGCGAAACTCATAGTAGTCAGGAACCTAGCAATGTATTCCTTGTGTTTTAGGGGGAAGGGGACAATACTTTTTGTGGTGCACAGCAATTGTAGGATTATAATCTATAATAATGATATGCAGTGGGGCACCTCCACCTTAATGGACTATTGCTGGTGATTCGGTGAGCACGCCCACACCCAACTTGTCCCAGACTGGATAGGGGTCGGCTCAGTGATCACCCTCTACACGCACACCTTAGTCATACCCAGAAAAGTTCCTTCCGCACTGCATCACCACCCCATGAGCAGAGGCATGTATTTGTACATCAAGTACGCAAAAGGAGGTCAGCCGAGTACTTTGCTTGGGATAGATTCAAGGACATTCCTGAAGAGTTTTGGCTCTTCACCAATGCACAAATAGGTGTAGGAGGGTCAATCCCCTTCTTCACCATGTAAACCAATGCCCGGTGGCTCCAGATCACCAGGTGGGAACTGCTGGAAATGATGAACACCATTAAAGATGGCCTCAACGCATTCAAAGAAGAAATGCGTGCCATCTGCCTCATGGTGATGTAGCATCGGTATGTGTTGGACTTAATGACCACAATGGAAGGGGGGTATGCTCCAAGATAGGCGCAGCGTGCTGTACTTTCATCCCCATGAACAGCCTGGACAATGTCACGCTGTCAATCGTCATCCAAGCACTGCACAACCTACAGCAGGTCATAGTTAAAGAAGGAGGTGCCCCAAACATAGATTGGTTCATCGTCTGGTTTGCCGGGGTACCAAGGTGAATCTCAGGCCTATGCAAGGCCTTGTTACCAGTGGTTATAATCTGCTCTTGCTGTGCTGTACCCTGCAACTAATATGTGCCTGCCTGAAGAAAGCTACTCTGAAAATAGGGGGAATACATCTGGCTAGGATACCTAAAGCCGAGGGAAACATGTACACCGCAAGCTGGAAACAGGGAACCCCCAAACGCAAGACATGGATGCAAACAGCCAGGGCAGTTGTTGAAAACTCAACTAGAGGGGGGAATGTTAGCATCGGATTGATTTATAAAAATGTCCCGCTATTAGGAGTCCAGCACACCACAGAGCAACTTTTGCCTGCACTACCCAAATTCACAATAAAACACTTGTTACAGTTTCAAACACAACATAACATAACACAGCTGTCCTCTTTCTACCCCTAGTGCTACCTGCGATGGAAACACCAGATATGGAACAGCCTCAAAGCCACCGGAAAGACTGCAGCAGTAAATCGCATATGGCCCTAGGATGTAATGCCTAAGAAACAAGTCAGATGCACACACTCATAAACACAAACAAAGGCTCAGCTGAGGGCCTGCGTTCGGCCCAAGGATGCAATACCAGAGCAACCGGACAGTTGCATTAATCAGATAAAGCCCAAACAATGCCTAGCAGTAGGCGGCACCCTAGATTGCACACACACAACACACATGGGTACCTGGACCACCTCAGAATGTGACTTCCAGTTGGTATTTATGGCGCCTTCTATCAGTTTGGGATCAAGCATCTAATGCATAATTTATGGCCCCCTGTACCAGTATTTCCTGCCTAAAGGGGGGATGAGCTTCTCTCCATTGCTCCCGCTGTACAGTATAAAGCATGCCACGATCCTAAGCTGGTTGAATTTCAGCATGCAACTGTAAGAGAGGTGGCTGCTATTCCCAGCAGTAATTATTTAATTAAACTTAAACTGTTCCTGATTGCCAAGCCTCAGTGTTCTCCTTTTAGATAGTCAGAACCTGCTTACAACAATCTCATCAGGGACATAAGGAATGAAAGTCAGTCCACTGTCAGCAAGTTAAAGGTGAGTGCCTCATAGCTCCTGATTGAGGTTTACTCATTACAGGATTAACAATGATATTCATGGAATCAGTTACTGCCACCAAAAGTGAAGTAATGGGGCTAGGTGGGGTTAGCTACCTGTGAGCCAGTACTAATAAGATGAACACCTACTGCCTCTCTCAACCTCTCTAGTTCTCACAGAATAATGGACTGTACACTGTTAATGACAAGCTATTACCCATTTGCATGACAATGTTACTAATAGTGTGGAGTATTCTAGTAACACAGCACAATTTCACTGTACTCGAATACTTAAAATTGCATGTTTCAGAATGTAAATATCATGACTAACTAAAGCTTTAACTCGTCTAACCACTATCATTGCTGTAACAACGTAATAGTTCAGAAGAAATAATTTACTGCAGCTACAACAAAAGGGCAAAGTACCTTTATGGAAAATACATTTTTTAAACATTAAACATGAAATAAAGACCACAATTTATTCTGCATAGATTAACATAGAAATAACAACAAATTTCAACTGAAAATAAAATTAAACTTCAAAGAAACTAAAGATAACTGGATAATGTAATCTCAATATATACACAACTAACATAAACTCTGCAGTTCAAATGATTAAAACCAGCACACGCTATCAGGCTATAATATTGGAAAGCTGTAGTGGTGACACATGGGGATTATATTCCATGACATGGAGTGGCATATGGGGCAGAGAGAGCAGAGGATTAACATGAAGCAGGCTGCTGTGGTGTGAAGCTCTCCGGGTTTCCAGAATAAATGTATTGCTTAACTTGGAAATTACATGTGGGGTATTCAAAGCAACAATGTGGCGACCCCTGGACTTGTGACTTGGGAGGTGTTCATGCATGCAATAAGAATTCTTTGGTGCTACTTAGCTGAACTGAGGTGATAGAAGAATTCTGGAATGGAAACCACCATTTGTAATTTCCTGCTATAACTGCTGACAAGGTACGGCTGATTTACCACTCTGTTGGCTTTTGCAACAAACATCTCCAGAAAAAGCGGTAGCAGCTTGTAAAAGAGACAGTTGATGAATTGTACAACCTCAGAAACCATTGGAAAACTGCCTCGAGCTTGTGTTCTGACGGCATTGGCTCTTCAAACACCGACCTCTGCAGGTGATACAACGTCAAAGGCCAGAACGTCATTGATTCACATAAGGTCACGCTGCAAGACCTTACATGATGGCCATTTTGAATTTTCATGTGTGTGCACAGTCTGATGCATACCAGGCAAGACAAAAAGAATACATTTATTCATGTTTAAAAAAATCGAAGGGTGAATTTGTTTTATGTATTCTTTCAAGTCCACATTTAATACTTATGGAGAGTGTGGAAAATGTTGGTATCCACCACTTCTTCACCGAATTTCATGCAGTCTGCAATCGACAAGAGATGCGAGTTTCCTCTGCAAATTTTTGGTTGGGCAACAGCCTAGTATGCACTCTTGTTAATTTATTGGGAATGAAGAAACAGTTGCATTTTTCACATTACTTTTTAACTATAACACATAAACGTGCTTACTGCAATTTCTAGAATATTGTGGGTGGTATGCAATGCTGTGTAGCATTAATGACAAAGAGTTGTTGTATTCCTCTTAGGGTGTCCATACACGGGCTTTCCTGTATCATGTCCTTATATAGGTACAATTCGCCCTGCCCTTATATAGGCATAAAATCCCAGTCCTTATTTAGGCATTAAACCGTGCACTCCAAATACAGGCATGGTCTCCGACATCCGTCCACCCTAACGTCACAACGAGTTCTTGAAGAACAGACCCTTAGGCTGCGGGAGTTTCCCTAGCACAGGACTATTGATTTCTTCAAGGACTCATATATTATGCATGAACCGTTATACCTTAGGGGTTCATTCATGACGTCTTCCGCTGACCGATTCACGTCAATGCTAACATTGTGAGGTACCTCTCAGGTATAAATATACCTTCCCTAGCCCTTGTAAACTAGAGGAGACCTCGACTTCAGAGGAGCCCGTTTCCCGGCCTGACGCACTGAGAAGACGCTGTCATCCCTGCACGCAGAGTCCAGCTTCCAGTGATCTGACTTCCCTTGCGGGGTGTTGGAGTTCGAGTCTGGCAAAGAGATTCCTACCTCTCTCATTCTAATGGTATGGAGCTGACTAGAACCTAGAGGGACTCTTGGCATACTAGGCATACTAGACTTAACATACTCTTAGTATACCATAGTAAGGAATACTTCACCTACTTCATACCTCTCCCTACACCTAGGTTAGGTTAGGCACATTGGGGTAGAACTAGCTTAGCAACGCATCGTATGAGTACTCGCATTTTTAGTCTGTGTTATTTATGTGAATGAATATCTGCTAAAGATAATGCTATCGCAGTATTATTTATTTCTACTGCTTACGCTGTACATTATTTATCTTGCATACTGTCTTGTGATCGTAACAGCACATTTTACTTACACGAGAAACAAGACTGTTCAATAAATCTTTTATTGAAACGCCCGTCTATTCTTTCTGTGTAACTTTGAGGAAAACTAAGCATGCACGATTGAGCTGAGTGAAATAGTTATCTATTGTTTCCACGACTCTGGGACACGTTCTGATTCTAAAGGGAAACAAAGTTGTCATGTTTTGCGGCTGCCAGAAACTACTCCCTTCTTGTTTGTCAAGGAGTTTCTAGTGGCCTCTGAGCTAGCTGGCACAAGTAATTAAGTTTAATATACTCAATAGGGACATACTGACCTTAGTCCTATGTCAAACCTATAGGGTATATTATTCCAATGCGCAGAGCCTATTAGGGAAATAGGAGCTACACTACATGGCGCCCAACGTGGGGCAAGGCGGTAATTTAACGCTAGATACTGAGTAACTCAGCCGTGCTTTTTCTCTCAGAGACCCCTACCCATATACTCCAAAAGACGTCTGAAGTGGGCAGGGTTAAGTATCCACCACGGCTACATAGGGAAACACCCTATATATTAGCTGTTTGGTTTGCTCAACGTTGAAGGATACAGTGTTCCAAAATATTGTGCACCTTATCTTTGTCTCCTTGAAACTTGTTCTACAATTTTCAAACAACAAAATGCCTGGCTCCGACACTGAAACCGGAAACGGTGGAGCTGCGGATCAGCCAGCCCAAGCAGCAGTTTTTAACATTACCGGTTTAAATGAAACCGAGGAGGGTGTTATAGACATCCATCCAAACTTAAGAAGAGCCATCACTCTAAAACTCATAAAACATGGCCTACCACCAAGAGGTGGTAGAGCAGTTTTCGTGATAGAGGCACACGAATCCTTTCAGACAGAGGTATTCTATTCATGGATAATATTTCCTGAATCAAATTCAGTTACAAAACTGTTTCACTTCTACAAAGAAGATGATCCACCAGAGGAATACATTCCTTTCGAGGATATTGAAATTCCACTAACATACCAGGAGCATCAGCTCTGGTTTAAAGGCGCACTAAAACATCACAAAAACATTACCAGGCTCGGTCCACTAGGTAGACCAGGAGCAACATGGCCGATTCTAGCCGGCTACACACCTCATCCTGACATTGAAGAGATGTCAGACGAGGAATTACTTACTCAACTTACAGAGTTAATAAAAATCTACAGACAACTAGTCCAATATGTCATGCGGACTTTCACAGTCCAACCACCACTGACACTTCCAAATCAAACTCCCCAAGAGGGGAATACACTAAAAATTACACCACAGACTCTATACGCAGTCATGGGTAAAATGCCCACAAAACGTGAGCAAATTCCATTCTGGATAGCTCACAAAATTACTCAAATCGAACCAGTATTTCCAAATACTAGCCCGTATGAGAAACACAGAATACTAACCATCTGTTTACCGATGGGGATCACACCACAACTGGAAGACTGCACCACTTTCGGCTCAGTCTTTGCTGCCATCTATACTAAAACACATGGCATTCCGTCAATTGCGGTAATCCCAGATGTCCTGAAACAAATTCAAAACGAATACGGAGCAGAGCCTGCTCTAAATTTAGGTATGAAATTACTGAAAAATTTCGACCAGGTCTCATCAATAATATTATCTAATATTGAAGGAGAGGCAGCAGCAGTGGCGATCCGCCAACGATTAAGGGAATTCGATGTTACAGAACATCAAACTGAACTACCCAGAATAATTGAACAATCTTATGCAGAATTAGGCAGAGATAGTTTGGGTGGAAGACCAGTGAAGCCGAAACTATCTGAAAGTCCTGAGAAGGACTCTATTAAACAAACTCCTACATCTTCTAAAAAGAAGTGGGAGACTAATAAACAAAATTCAAACGAGAAACATTCTCAATCCCGAGGTAGGTCTCCTCAAAAGGAGCCCTCTGAAAGGAGGTATAACCTCAGGAATAGGGATAATTTGAGAAAACCTGACAGGTATCAAGATACTGATACACGTTCCTCTCGTCCCTTTCAGATCTCATCACAGACTTCGGAAAGAAGAGGACGATCAGAACATAGAGAAGAACGCATGAAATCCAAAGAAGATAAACACGCTCCAAAAAATAAAACAAAACCTCAATTCTCCAAAAAGAAAGTAGCAGGTCTGAAGATCAGACATGCCGAGAATACTGAGAACACAACTCAAGAACGGAAAATGGGCTCAGACAATGCTGGACAGTGCAGCAGAAGTCACAATAGCTCGCCAGAACCTGAAGGAACTTCTGGAGATAGTGGACTTGAATGAGTACATTACAGTTGAGACTGTAGACACCAGGGTCAGTACTCCACAAAAGTTATATGAAATAACACTCCGAATGGAGGGAGACATACCTAGACAGGTGAAAGCACTTTTTGGGAAAGACTATCAAGGGGCTATGACATACTTCTAGCAGAAAAAGACTGGCCACCACAATTTGTCAGGGAGTGCCCACACGGCGAGGACATTATTATGCCTGCCTTCTCCAACCATATTCCAATTCATCTAAAATATACATATGCCAGGAAATGGGCGGTAGCCCAGGCCCCAGCATTATATAAAAATCATGTAGGATGGGATGAGGACTCACCTCACCATAAAATACATCTGAAACATGAACCAACTGCACAAAGGCAGTATCCAATAAAGCAAGAAGCTAAAAAACAGGTCAGGGAGATCTTAGATCAACTTGAATACCAAGGGGTGATTGAAACATGCACCTCCTCAATGAACAATCCTTTGTTTCCTGTCTCCAAACCAGACAATACATATCGTCTAGTTTTGGATTACAGACACCTAAACACTTGTTCTAAAACCTTTGCAGTGCAAAATGCACATAGCACAGCATTAATGAATAACATTGTGCGTAAAAATACAAAACCACATTAGACATCTCAAATGGTTTCTTTTGTCAAAACATAGCACCTGAAAGCAGGTACTTAACAGCATTCTCCATAATGGGGACCCAGCGTCACTTTTGTCGACTCCCACAAGGGTTCAAGAACAGCACAGGTTTATTCTCAGCGAGGGTAACGGAGTTACTACAAATTTATGACAATGAGGCATTGTCCTATGTCGATGACATATATCTGACGGACGATGACCTGGACAAACACTTGAACAGGGTGAGCACCATTATACTGGGCTTCGCCTCTGAGGGCTACAAATTCAACTTTAAAAAGTCCAGAATTGCCCATCTCAATGTCCTATTTCTAGGATATGAGCTTTCAAGTGAAGGCAAGAGCTTGGCAGCTAACTTTTTAGAAAAGTGTGCGCTGCTCCAACCTCCAAAAACGCTAAAAAACTTACAATCCATCCTGGGTTTCCTAAATTTTGGAAGAACATACATTCTAAATTACGCAGAAAGGGTTAAACCTCTCTACGCATTAATCAAACCTGATTTTTCAATCAAAGATTGGACAAACGAACACACAGAAATCTTGCGTTCAGTCCAGGCTAACATGTTAGCAACAAATCACTTACAAACACGCGTAAGTCAACGCAACCTGGTGATCCGAATAATTTCGGGTCAATATGGATTCACCTACTTAACCTTCAATGAGGGTGAGAAAATACCAATTGCATACAAATCTCATTTGTACCCACAAGCGGAAATGCGCTTCAGTTCAACTGAAAAAATTCTGACAGCAGTTCAAACCGCTGTAGCAAAAGAAAGAGCCTTAGCCCAAGGGAAACTCATTATTGTCCTAACCCCTGTACCAGCTTTAGAAGCGGTCACAAAAGCAAGCATTCCAAATGCTAAAGCATTACATCCAAGATGGATACAATGGGTTAATTCTCTTGCTGCAACAGATGTTGAATATGTTTTTGATCCTGATTTAAAAACACAAGCATTCCTGCAATATGAACAAGAATGTCCTCTGCACACTGAAATTCTGCCTCTCGATCAGTACGAATTCATAATCTGCACTGACGGATCCGCACAACCCGCAACAGGGAGTAAGCAAGCTTACAGTGCAGAGTGTGCAATCGTTAAAGGTCGCATGCGAGATGGCATCTTCAGACCTATGGTCACAAAAACCCAGTCTCTAGGAGATTGTACAGCTCAGCGAGCTGAACTACAAGCATTCACACTGGCACTTGAAAGTACAGATCGAGAATTCCCCACACTGATAGTGTGTGATTCCTTTTACTGTGTTCAGTCGTATAATGAATATATACAAAACTGGCTTGAAAATGGTTTCAAAGATGCGAAAGGTGGCACAATAAAGCACAAAATGCTTTGGGAACAAGTAGTTCAGTTGAAAAATGAACTACCAAAGGCTCACGTGATCCACACACTGAGTCATCAACGTGATGGCGTTCACGTTGCAGGGAATTCATTGGCTGATGAAGCCGCAAAGGGGGCTGTTCAGACGGCTTCCGTAGCTGCGATCACTCGTTCCAAAACAAAAATAGACGGTGAGATAATGTTGGCTGTCAATGCTTCAAGCAAGGGCAGCAGTGCAGCGTTACCAAAAAAGTTTCCACTCAAGTACTCTTATGTAATTGATGAGAACAGCGTTCCTTTTGCTCGAATCCCTGGAGTGGGGGATAGGGTAATTCCAAACAAGGAACGTAGATTAGGACTAATCCTAGCAGCACACGAAGGAATAGCTTCTGCCCATGCAGGTGTTTCTGCAACAGTATCTTTACTCAAGCAAAGATATTGGTGGCCTGGCATTAGAAAACAAACGAAGAACTATGTTTTAGAATGTGATATATGCCAACAGATGAAAGTCTCCACAGTGAAACGCCCTGCGCAGACACCCCTGTTAATTTCAGATAAACCATTAGCTTGTGTTTACCTGGACCACTGCGGTCCCTTGCAAAGGGACGGTAACTATAAATATATCATGGTTGCAGTGGATTCATGCTCAAGGTTCCTATGGATATGGCCTCAGCGCTCGGCTGACGCTCGAACTGTTATAAAAGATTTGCGAGTCTTTATCGGCACATACGCAATAGGCACGCTACATTCTGACCAGGGCCCTGCGTTTAGCTCTCGGGCTTACAAAGAAGCCATGGCCAGTCTGGGCGTTGCATTGCGGTACTCCTCTCCATTCCATCCTGAGGGAAATTCGGTTGTGGAAAGGAAAAACCGGGACATAAAGCAGTCTATAACAGCTAGGGTATTAGGTTCGGGTGATGGGTGGGTCAAACGTCTTTATGGGGTCCAACGCTCATTGAATAACCTGCCAAGAAGTTGTCTAGGGGAGGTCACTCCATATGAGGTCCTATTTGGGACAAGAATGTGGGTACCAGATCTCGATGACGTAGGCACAGTGGTGGAAAATAAAACGTTTGATATCAAAGATCGTTTGACTGTTTTACAGGAACTGAATGAGTTAAGAACGAAACAAAGCAACGTATTCCTACAGCCAACCACCACTGGGGAAGAACCGGCGGTCCCAGCAAGGCCTGTCTGGATTCCAAAAGTTGGGGATCTAGTCAGAGAAAAGATTGCGGACAAGAAGGAATTTGGACCTTCTTACAGACAACCAGTACCTGTCCTAGCAGTTCAAGGAACAAGAACAGTACTTCTGCCGCCCCTTGCTGGAAGAAAGGAGAAAAGATTTGTGTCCATCGACCTCATCAAACCACAGTATGTGGCCAATACTAAATAGTAGGCCTCGTGGACTCCGACCTAGTAGCAGACGCACTCCTCTCGCTACTATCCAAGAGGTTCAGACTGAAAGACTGATAACAATCGAGAATTCAGCTGTAACAGATGGAGGACTAAGCAACAACGCTATGGAACTCATCCCTCTTGAAAATCAATTAACAGTTCATCCAAATACACCTGTCTACACCAATGTAGCAAGTGATCAACTGGTTCCAGAGATTTCTACAAATCCTGATGCAATTCCAACAATTGACAGAACTGCTTCTGGCTATTTCATTAACTTTGATATGTTCTCAGAAGATCCGAGTGAACCTGAAACGACGCCAGCATCATTGAAATTCAAGCAGCAAGTACAAGACTTTCTTCACTTTTTGAAAAAGACTTATTTGGTTTCTCCATGGATTGAACTCTGGATTACATCTGGACTTTTTGTTTTCCTGCTCTGGCTAGCTTTGGTTACAACTGTGAGCGTGCTTATAAGTGGCAGATACATCCATGTGAATACTGAAGGAAAAAACGTGAACGTACTTTTGAGACCTCATAAATCTTCCCATCGTGAAGCAAGAGACTTGTCATCAGTGAACATCACAGCTGTTCCTATACAGGATGGTATAGTGTGGGACAAAACAGATTTTGATATCTTCGGCCTGATTCTGATGATTGGGACTTTGAGACTGTTAATGACATAATGTTTGATCTAGAAAAATCTGCTGCATTTTCTAAAAATGAATATTTAGAGGGTTCATCAGACTATGAAGAGCTGTATTGCTATAACCACTATGGTCATCATTATTTGCATAAATCTGCATATCCTAGAAATGTGTTTATGTTTAACCAATGGGAGCATTGTCTTACACCACCACAAGGTAGTTCAAAAACATTTGCCAACAAGTTTCCATATTTTTCAGGTTACAATACATCTGATCCAGAAACGTTTTACTACAAAAATGTAAACAAAACAGGACTGAAAATTATGTTAACAAATACAAAACAGATTTACTCTGCAATATTTATTGCCCAACTGTCTAGACAGGGTTTCGACTTATGGAAAGACACAATAGACACAAAAACTGTGTGGGGTACTAAAGATTGGGAAGTGCAGGGCATGGAAGCGTTATTTAGAGCCTGTATCATCCCTGAACAAATAATGTTTTTGAATGAAACTTTCCAACAAACATCTTGTCTTGGACTAGCCAAGATCAAAGAGATGAAGGCACCTTCTGTACCAACACCTGCCAGTGATAATAATACACAGGCAGTGGTGACAGTTGACAATATACTACAACTCAACAGATCTAATCCTAATTGGAAAAAATGGTTGATCTGGCCCACAGACACGAACAACTGTCAGGAAAGATTCCTGAATAGAACTCAGGGCTTTACTATTCATAGGCCAGAACCAAGATACGTCCAAAGACAGCATCCGGGGGTAGTAACAACATACAGTGTAGGAAAATTATGCCTCGATTGGCTTCAGAAATCTACACTACAGGATGTGAAACAACACTTATCCTTACTTAAAGAAGACGCAGACCTTAGGGAATTCTTGCTTGGACCAAGAAAACCGCGTCAAAAACGTTTCATATATGCCGGCATTTACGCTGCTTATAATGAAGCATGGAAAGTGTCACAGATGGAGGCCGCAGAACGAATACGTGAACTTTATCGTATTAATTTAGAGAAAACACTCACTGTGGTCGACAATGGGTTAACAACTTTGTCCTCCAGAATATATTCATTGGACAACATTGTATCCTCTGCTATCGACATACTAGAACAAGATTTGGCGATGTTACAGCAAGGCCAATCTCAATTACGTTCTATTGTGTTATTAAGCTGGACGCTGCAATCTTTGCGTGCGGGCTATGTGCCTTGGCGTTTCATCAACACATCGGCTCTGTTTGCATAATACAATCTAACTGATAAACAGATCGAACTGGCACAAAGAGGAGCAAAGTATACAGTGCTGGGCATTGAAAAACTGGAAAAATTACCATTCACAGTGGCAGAAAAACCAGCTACAGAATGGCTCATTCATGGCAAAATCACGTTTCCTGTGACTACTTTTCAGTTTCAGTATTGCCTAAAACAAATGCAAGCAGGCAAATATGAAAGGTTGGGTAAGGAATACATTAAGACATCTTGGAATTTACCATATACATATAGATGTTGGAGTGGGGATCGTGAAGTGTTTTTGAGCGGTACACACTGTAAACGTGCACTGAGCGGTTCACTTATATGTCAGGACATTTCTTTACACGGGGCTTGCAATGGTTCTGTGGCAAATTTGTCTTGCCACCAGCAGAGTACACCAGCTGCTGTGATTAATCCAACGTGGGAGTTACCTCATGTTGAATGATCAGAGTTGCTGCGGCTTGTTGCCAGGCATCCCATATCTAGTAACGGTCAACTCCAGGGTCACTTGCTGTATGCAAGTATTGTTTGCCCCAATAGACACAGTCAGGGAGTCGCCTTTGTGGCCTTCGCTGAACGTCTCTTTTATAAGATTTGATACTTTAAGCTGAATGAAAGCCATGCTTTTACAGCAAACAGTGCCTTTGACCTCGGCCAAAGAAACCTATGATCTACAAGTAGCAAGGACTTCGGCTGAGATACAGACCTTAATACGTACAAACTGCCCTATACATTTCGTAGAAATGATAACACGTATCTTCAACATGTCTGATACAAGTGGAATTGTACATGTATTTAAGAGCATCTGTACCGGTCTGTTAGCACTTTTCCAGGCAATACTTGGAATAATCCCAAACTTTGCACATTCGGTGTTTGGTGGCATACCATTAATTCTAGCACTTGTTGCCGGAATTCTATTTCTCTTCCTGCTATTACGCTATGGCCAGCCTATTCGCAGACATCACTCCGAGCGAAATGGAGAAAGCTCTCCTTGAACGTAAGTGCTGTGAGCGAATAGTACAGCTTTTGGGCATGACTCGTCTACGGGACCTGAATACCACGTGGTTCCTGTCATTCAGACCAATCTGGCAAGATTGCATCATACCTGTCCTACGATGCCTGCTTTGCGGTGAAGAATGCGTGTTGGACACCTGTCTAACATTTCCATCAGCAACGCCAATGGATGTCGATACTCTGCTGGTCCCGTTAACGGCCCATGCTCTGTGTTGTCCCCAGAGGCTACCAATCCTGATGACAGCATTCATTGAGATCTCACAGACGCTTCCGGCTGCTGCTGAGGTACGAGAAAGATCTACAGGCACACAGGTAACACCGGACGCGAACATTGCTGCGGCAACCTATGCTGAAAGTGGTGCTTCACATCTCTGTGCAATTAATCTACTACACGAGGTGTTCCAACTGACACCAACTTCAGTGGAGATATTTTGTCTACAGAGATAGATGATCTCATGTTTACACCAGACCCGTAAACTGACTCTGATTCAGCCCACAGTGTTCCAGAGATGCAGTAACAATTTGGCCTTCATAATACAAAAACTTGGAACTCTTCCCAAAATTGAACCTTTGTCCATTTTTTCGAACAAAAATGACACTTCAATCTGCTTAAAGTAGAACTAGCCTTATAGTACGGACTTCGCGGTACTTCCTCAGACACTTTATCATCGTGTTAGTCTAAAAAAGTTCATTAATTTCCATGACATGAAATGACTTTGATTTTGGAAAAACTTATCGATCATTTTTTTGTCACATGTAAATATTACTGTTTATTTCATTCAAATTGCATTTTATTTTAAATATATGCCTGAAATGAAAAGCAATGCTTCAAATGTACAGTACCTTTTTGCATTCTAATAGGTTTTTTAAATGCCTTTTAAATCGTTTTATGAAATATTTTTAGCAATATGCGGTACTCCATTTACTGTTTAGCATTTTTAAATGTTTAGCATTTTAGTATTATCGTACACACGAAAGTGGAGTGGGTGTTGTATTCCTCTTAGGGTGTCCATACACGGGCTTTCCTGTATCATGTCCTTATATAGGCACAATTCTCCCTGCCCTTATATAGGCATAAAATCCCAGTCCTTATTTAGGCATTAAACCGTGCACTCCAAATACAGGCATGGTCTCCGACATCCGTCCACCCTAACGTCACAACGAGTTCTTGAAGAACAGAACCTTAGGCTGCGGGAGTTTCCCTAGCACAGGACTATTGATTTCTTCAAGGACTCATATATTATGCATGAACCGTTATACCTTAGGGGTTCATTCATGACATCTTCCGCTGACCGATTCACGTCAATGCTAACATTGTGAGGTACCTCTCAGGTATAAATATACCTTCCCTAGCCCTTGTAAACTAGAGGAGACCTTGACTTCAGAGGAGCCCATTTCCCGGCCTGACGCACTGAGAAGACGCTGTCATCCCTGCACGCAGAGAGTCCAGCTTCCAGTGATCTGACTTCCCTTGCGGGGTGTTGGAGTTCGAGTCTGGCAAAGAGGTTCCTACCTCTCTCATTCTAAAGGTATGGAGCTGACTAGAACCTAGAGGGACTCTTGGCATACTAGGCATACTAGACTTAACATACTCTTAGTATACCATAGTAAGGAATACTTCACCTACTTCATACCTCTCCCTACACCTAGGTTAGGTTAGGCACATTGGGGTAGAATTAGCTTAGCAACGCATCGTATGAGTACTCGCATTTTTAGTCTGTGTTATTTATGTGAATGAATATCTGCTAAAGATAATGCTATTGCAGTATTATTAATTTCTACTGCTTACGCTGTACATTATTATGTACATATACTGTCTTGTGATCGTAACAGCACATTTTACTTACACGAGAAACAAGACTGTTCAATAAATCTTTTATTGAAACGCCCGTCTATTCTTTCTGTGTAAATTTGAGGAAAACTAAGCATGCACGATTGAGCTGAGTGAAATAGTTATCTATTGTTTCCACGACTCTGGGACACGTTCTGATTCTAAAGGGAAACAAAGTTGTCATGTTTTGCGGCTGCCAGAAACTACTCCCTTCTTGTTTGTCAAGGAGTTTCTAGTGGCCTCTGAGCTAGCTGGCACTAGTAATTAAGTTTAATATACTCAATAGGGACATACTGACCTTAGTCCTATGTCAAACCTATAGGGTATATTATTCCAATGCGCAGAGCCTATTAGGGAAATAGGAGCTACACTACAGAGTGGACAGTGAACTAGTTCAATATGCTAGTGAAGTGTGGAAATTGGGAAATTCTATTGTATGAACAAACATGAGTAACACAAATGTTACTATCAGTCTACCTCAAGCCTTCTAGCTGGCTGGAATAGAACTGTCACTGCTATGAGGAGAATGGAAAGATTATTTTTTTAATTCTAATATTTATGTGTTAAAGACAAACAAGGCAGTATGTCTCCCAAGCAGAATAAGAGGATGTTGTTACATCCTCTGGGTGTGCAGGGATTGAATATGCACAATCAAATTAATAAGGTAGCTACTGTGGGTAGTATTAATGTTTTCAATTCTGCCATATTAGATCATTATTTTGCAATCAAAGTCTGTATTGGCATTATCAGATACATTTTGTCTTCAATGGAAACAGGATTACCACAAGTCTATTGATGTATAGGTTCCTGAGGTAAACACTTCGACAATTGAGTGTAAATTCATCACCTTGCATGACTGCTCACCTAGGGACCAAGTAGTCATGCACACACGCAATCCTGTTATGCTGGAACTCTTATGGTTAAATGGCGATTCTGCCTTAGAGGAGGTATTGACCATCATACATACAAAGGAAACATCTGAAAGGTGTGCTAGAGCCTTAAAACATGATGTCAAAGTTGGCGGGTTGTCAGTAAAATTAAATTCACAATAGAGTGTAGGCCCAACACAAATTATGCTAAACGAAAAATTGAATACAAGGAACTGCGCAAGTGTTACTGTTGTGATATCAAGAAACATTTGGCTTACAGCAAAATATGCCCAGCAGAGAAGCAAACATGCAGAGCATTGCATGTGGTGTTGTGGGTCACTGTGCAAAAGTGTGGTGAAAAAAATTAAGGGCCTAATTATGATGTTTGGCGGACTTATGTCCGCCCGAAACGGTTAAAGTCTCGGGACCGACCGACCTCCGGTTGGCTGTCCCAACACCATGATTATAATACGACCGCACATCATGCGGTCGCATACTCCCATTTGTCTATGGTGGCTTGTGCTACGGCTGGAAACTGGCCATAGCACAAGCTCCCATAGACAAATGGGAGAATCTGTTCATACCTGCACCACTTGGCAGGCACCTCAAGGTGCCTGTCACACAGTGCAGGGATTATCAGGGAGGCACCATAGGTGCCCCCTCGGCCCCCAACCAGAGGCCGGAGGCCGCAGGACAAAGGGAGGCCTGCTAGGTGCCCCAAATGTTGCTTTCAGACAGGCTTTCCATCTCGGAAAGCCCGACATGGAAAGCCTATCGGAAACCGACATTGAAATCCCTATGGCGGAAACGCCGTCCATAAGGATTACGTGCCGGTCTCTGGAATGACCGGCCGGTTTCAGTTTCAACCACCTGCATTATAATGCGGCGGTCAAAACTGAAACCGCGATGTGGGCCTTTGTGTGTAGGGGTGGAGAATGAAAGAAAGAGGATGATGGGACCGGTGTAAGTGAGAATGTTATGAGTTTCAGAGGGAATTTAGTCTTGAATGTGGAAGACAGTGACAGATGGAGACACAAATCAGAGTTTTGGATTGCCATTGGTGGTATCATCGTGAAAATTTTTGCTGATTCCAGGTCTCCCTACACTATTACTAAGGAGGAGGTTTGAATGGATAAATTTATTGGTGATGCGAGCAACAAATCTGAAATGAAAATTCATCCTAAAGGTAATGGTGGTGAGCAGATTGATATGCTTGTTTTTAGATGAATGAAGTTGAAAATTAATAACAGGCAAACATATTGGAATTTGTATGTAGGAAGAAAGGCCCTTCAGTCTTTGGATGGTCTGACCAAAAATATTTGCACCTGTAGGGCCTGATTCACAAAGGTATCTTCCACGTTTGAGTAATTTCCATTTTTGAGTAAGTTCACGTTTTGACTATTCACAAAATTCAAGTGTATATTTACTCCAAAAGTGTAACTTAATGTCTCCGCCAAATTAAAGGGCATTGGGGCTTCACACACTTTTGGGTAATTTACATTTTTGCGTAGGTGTACTCCTTTTTGGCTATTCACAAAATCCAAGTGTAAGTTACACTTTTGGAGTAAATTTACACTAATTTTTTGTGAATAACCAAAAAGAAGTCTACTTACTCAAATATGTGCAGTACTTTAAAGTGTAAGTAACCTTTGCAAATCAGGTCCAAAGTTAGATCCTAATAGTAAGGAACAAGTTTTGGTGTTTGACAATGGGGTTACTGTAGGTAATGCAACGTTACAAAAAATGCTCAAAATGTTTAACAAGACAATAGGGAAATTGTGTGGGTTTGAACACAGAATTGTTTTGAAGGTAGATACATGGCCAAAAGTTCACAACATCAGGAATATTCTAAAATTACTAAAAAATGAAGCATCAAAGGAATTGGAAAAGGTTAGTATCTTTGGATGTAATTGAGGCTATTGAAGCATCTGTAGGATTTCCCCCTTTTAGTGGCACAACACCATCTTAACAATATTATTGGTTTCCATGTCTAAAATTAATGAAAGGATGACCTTGGTCAGGGATGGCAAGTGGCTTTCTATGATGGGTTTATCCTCTGCTTAACACCAGATTTCAGTTTAAATGGATTGCTTGGTATCAACAGTTGTATTCTTTCAGCTGTTGATGTTCAGGTTGTTTATAGAGAAAAGAGGCATCATTTTCTTTCAGGACAACATATTGGTATTTGGCAAAAGTAAACATGAAAATGAAGTAAGATTGAAAAACGTGTTTAACTACCTGGAGCAGAAATGTTCATCAGGTGAGTTCTCCAACTGCAAATTTGCATAAAATAGCATAAAAGATTTACAATACCACTAGCAAAAATCATTACTGCAGAAGGGACTGTCAGTGCTTACGCTAGAGTTTCTAGAATCTAGATTATCTATGCGTTTTCAGGATTACAGTTAAACGATTATGTTCATTCCCAGAAAAGAATATGTTATAGCTGATTTTCTTTGTAAGATGTTGAAACGTTTGGAAGAATGTGAAGATGAAGTATGGAATGAATATCAGGTGGTGTTTGTGCATGATGGTGGGCTACCAGCTATCAGCAGGGTGAATTGGTGTGGCGAATACGAGAAGGATGATATTTTGCAATGGGTCATTGTTTATGTGCCTAAAGGGTTGACCATGGAAGGCATTAATGGACAAACTGGTAAAACCTTATTGGGAGGTTAGGTCAAATTAACATTGGAAAATCACATGTTCAAAAAGCAACATTTTGATTAAGAGGTGAACTCTTATCAAATCAACGGCCATGCTTGCACTAAAAATACAGGAGCAATTTTTTTTTTAATTCACGCACTGCAGTGATGCAAGGGAAATTGCTGAGCTGTGCTACGTTGCATGATAGGTAGAGAGCTGAACTGTGCTATATTTACAAAGAAATGGTGCAGTTTACCTCTCTTGATCCGCTGGTGGGCCTGGGTTGTCTAGCTCCAATTCAGGCACCCTTGCACCATGGCACAATGGTGCCTGATTTTGTGGTCATGATAGTTTTTGTGGCTATGACCTCTTTGTTTGGGTGCTGCAGAATTAGCAAACATGCAGAGAGGAAACACCCAGTAGAAATAATGATATTTCTCCTGGTTACGCCAGCCTTGGGTTGGTGCACCATTTTGGGGCAAACCCATGTTTACTGACTATAGTAAATGCAGGTTTGTGTCACAATACATTGGGGGATACATGGGAACGCCCATGCTCTACTCATGTAACACCTCCCTGACGCAAGGTACTGCAATGCAGCACTATGTAATGCATTGCATTAATTGTTTTTATTCAGAGTCACACAAAGCCAAGCATTTTGGTCTTTGTGTGGCTTAGTTAATACCAAAATAGAATTTGTGCTGGACTTCATCAAACGAATGATGCAACCACAGCACAAAATCTTTGTAAATATGGGCCACAGTTTTAGTTTAAAGATTTGTACTCAAGGTATACCCTCCAGTACAAACTTAAAGTCAAGGCTAACCACGCAAGTCTAAGCCTTTAAAATAAGTCATTTTTCAGTAATTACACATTTTCCCCTTAGCAATATCATGGTTTATTCTGCGAGTGTTTTGTATGCTCTTAGTTTATTTGATGTGATGGTTGCACTCAAAGCCAGATGATGCTATTTTAGTAGATCTGGCTCTGTGTGAAAACATATGGGTGTTTGCATTGCAGCCGCTCTGTTCTGCCCACTTTGCATACATAGTGAGGGGTGTTTGCATCCTCTGATTCAAAGCCATTTTGTTTTGCGCCTGCATCAACTTTTCAGTGCAAAACATATTTTGAAGCAGAAAACTGATCATCACTGCAGTTTGTGAAGCTTTGCATTGAAAAACGCCACATTTTGTTGCGCGTGCACCAATGCTGAATTATAGTAAATAAATCCTTTGCATTCCAAGGAAATGTTATGCACCAAAAAAGACACAAGAAAACTGTGGACTAGAGAAAACCTGCACAATAAATAAAACTGAGATCATAAGTGACAGGACTGCTAGAGGGCAGTGGAGCCAGTTCAACATATCACCTCCCTTACTGAGGAGTGACGCCTTCCATTCTTGTCCAGCAGCAGGAGTTGGAAGAGCAGTGAAGGCATGGATGGGGTTACATATGAATTTATGCATATAACTAGTACCCACAGGTGGACCAACAGCAATTTACATTTAAAAGATTATGCAAGTGGGTGGAACAGATCATTTAACCATAGTATATGTACAGAGGTCAAAAGGCAAATAATTTCTAAGAGAGGCAATGAGGACATTGTATGATAATGAAATGAATAAGGTAAGAAATACAGAGGACTGAGTAGGTGAGTAGAATTCAAATTTATGACATTGATATGAGTCCTGGGGCAGAATTTTCAAGACTTTGCATTGCCGCAAAGTCAAACAAAGTGAAGCGAAGTGGCACAAAGACTTGATAAAATGTTTATTTTCCAGCACAAATCCCCACTGGATGGTTGCCCTTAAAGTATCACTGATAACTCTTTGTGTTGCTCTACTGCACTTTGCATCATAGGGGGGGACACTCTGGGTGGTACTTTGTCATTCCAATGCTACCACTCATGGATTTTGATGCAAAGCCAGATCTACAAAGCTTGAGAGTAAGTAGGAGAAATATATGGTTTTCCTAATATTTCACCAATTCTGTTTCTGCTGCACTCTACAGCACACATCAAATGTGTGAAATGTATTCAAGTTTGTCTAGGCATAGGATTCTGTTCTGGAACAGCATGCTTCTTGTACTAGACCTATGCTAGATTCCATGCACACACCTTTTCACACAGGCAGAGAGCAGCAGGAGGCCATATTTAGTGAAAATCACTCTGCGCTGCTCTTTTTCCTTAGCGCAACTCAGTGCAACAACTTTGGTTGCTGCTCGGCATTGCTCCATTTTTAGGTCGAGCCTATAGCGGCAGCGTGCATGCGCTGCTCGCTTTACGAGGCATGCAGTTATCTAGTATGGAGTGGAAGCTCCATGGAAGCTCCGCCCACTCTCCGCCCATGTTTTTAATTGGCTTGTGTCATTGTCTTTCGTAAATTCTGTCTTCTCATTAGGAGGCTTGTTAGTCCCGCCTTATTATGCCATGTCGTCATTTGTATCCTTCCAAGGCTACTGGCCCCTTTTCTTCGAGTGTTACACTGTAAGGTACGTGATATTTAGTGCACTATTTTTTCCCCTCCCCTGCTTGCACTCCTGATGTCCGTGCCTTTTCGCCCCCCTGCCCCCCGCCCACCCACACTTCCGTTTGCAATGCAATAGGTCTCGCGTAAATGCGAGTCCTATTGCATTGCAAATGCTTGTATTAGGAGGTGTTATGTGGATGGTGATTTCTCTAAGGAATTACCATCTAAATAACATAAAGATCTAGGTGGGCGGAGCCCCAACGCTCTGTACTAGCAGCCGCTGCTGTTTAACTGTGCACTTCGCTAATGGTTTGAGCTGCGAGGAACAGAATGGTACGCAAAAATATTAAGTGGCACCCCTCATTCTCGTGAAGTTGGTGGACTCGAGCTCTGGGGCGCAAAGCCGGCATGATGTTACATTAATTAGTGTCCAGGCGCTACCTGTAGGCAAGCAAAGGCAGAGGACCAATAGGAGCTGCATGGAGCAGCTGGGACCTCGGATGTGGAAATGCCCAGTGCTTTAAATGGAAAAAATAAGTACTCACCAAGTTAGGCTGTGTGCTAGGGGGTGGGCCAGGGGGTGTGGCCTGGGGGTGGAGCTAAAGGCAAACATTTGATAGGGTCCAGATTTTCTTAGTGCGCATAATAGAGACATTTTTGTTATCTTTAGAGTATGCTTGTTGCTTTTGCATGTACCAAAGGATACCTTTACTATTTAACATTTGTGCAGATTGCCTCTGCACAAATCGTACAAAGAGAATGTAAATACTATATACAATTATGACTAATGTGGTCAGTTTGATTTTTTTTTAATGAATAATTAAAATTGAAAATATTTCAATTCTGAAATTGTGGGACTGAAATAGACATTAGTAAGGTCTGGAAGGGGTAGTAGTCTTTGGAATGTCAATCAAACCCACCATGCCCTTTTTACAGGTAGACACTTGCACCCTTTTTTCTTTCTGAAATCTTCACAGTATCTCTGTCTTCTCAAATGTCTTTACACTGAACTTCTGCATCCTTTTCTTCACCTCCCCTTCACTGTGCTCATTCACACCCACAAACATGCGCAGTCTCTCTCTACTCACCTGTAAACACACCATTATCCTTGTCAATATTTTATCAGCTGCCTACCTCCTTTGCACACTTTATAATCATAATTAAAATTTGAAAATATAGAACTATTGATCTGTGCACTCTGCTGAGAGGCCAAGGATTGGATGTGCACCTTTTTATCCCACTGGCAGGCACAATGAGAAGATCACACTGCCTTTATCCTAAAGTCCAGAGCTATAAAATGTTACCCGACCATGAACATTAATGCACACCCTCAACCCACCCAGTTCACAAAACCTCATTTGTAAGGCTGGATATATTACACCACCTACTGATGCAGACAGACCCGGGGCCAAGAAGTAATTAGAGGCAACTCAGAGATATCTCAAAAGAAGCAAAAAACGAAAGTGATGGAAATGGGTGGGGACAGTCCAATAGGGAATTCACATAAATAGGACATGTACAACTTAATAATCAATGATTCAAAAAATGTGCATGTTACAGAGGGAGTATTTTTCAAAGACGGAGAGGTCTCCTGGCTACTTTTTATTATAAGGCCCAGAATTACCATGAAAAGACACCATTCAGGAGATACAGCAGACATTACTACGTTGGGGGTTAAATGGGTTATTGGGAGTGAGCACTTCATCATATGTGCCCCTTCTTGGCATCCCTCAGACACCTTAGGTCTTCTGTTCTAAAGAGAGTGGTGCCACAGAACATGCACACTTTATCCAAAGTATCCCAACCTCCCCACTGCACAACATGGCACACTCCTGCTCAAGAATCTATTGCCAATCAAGTTGGTAAGGCTGACAGTTCTTAATTTAGAGTCCACAAGTATATTTTAATGCCAAGTAATAACAAATGATTCACCATTTAAGCAGTTTGGAGTCTTCTCAGAAAGGAAAGAATGCAAATAAAATCACACACAAATGTGGGTCTACAGAGCAGGGCCGACTTAAGGTATTGGCAAACTGGAGCCAGGCCCAGAGTGGCTTACTTCAGATGGGTGCACTGGGCTTCCCTATCAAATTGATTTTTTTAACTATTTTTCGAGATGCCCAAGTACTGTGCTAAACATGGTTTCCACAAACACACAGTACATGCTCGCCACTGTGAGAATGCAAATCTGAGATCAGAGTCCCCAGTCCCTTTCACTTTTTCTGACTGGTTTCGACTCAAAGGCAGTGTTCCTTACTATTCTTAATGTATAAGATTTACACCCACCTGGATGAGTTACCTTTACATTTCTTTTTAGAACGTGGAGGTCCAGCAAGTATTGCAGGTTCAGCAGATTCTAGCAATGTGCGTGCTGTGCCATGTTAAACAGATAACTGAGGGGTTACCCTAAACCTGCGCAGAGTCCACACTCCCTGAGTTTTCCATGGGATTCAGCGTTAGCTCTCTGCTTAACCAACAGCACCTGTTTTTGTGTTACTCCGTGGGCCTGTGACAAAGGAAATTACCTTTCCATTCGCTAAAACAAAATGAGTTATTTTATACCGCTTTCACTAAACTCTTTACATAAAAGAGTATTACATAAAATTCTTAGCACTGATTCAAAATGTATATCTAGTCTATCGACGTTGGAAGGATTAACTGCTGAAACATCTTCACCAGGATTCAAATGTGAGACCTGCACATCACACACTGATCACGGCAGAAACTGCTGACTTTCTTAAGGTGAGCGTCCTGTTGCACCAGGCAGAATAGGACCAGTCTCTTCATTTCACCATACAAGGAAGAGAAAAAAAACAGTCACCTGATCTCACTGTACCAGGGAGAATCAGTGCCAGTCTCCTGATCTCACCAGGAGTATTGGAGCCACTCCTAATTTCACTCCACAAGAAAGACAGGAGCCAATCCCATGTGCCAGCGCCAAGGCTGCCAACGGGATGTTTTTTGCTCCATTTTTAGATGCAGGCCTGTAAAAATATTGGGAAAACTAAAGAAACACGATATTTTTCCCTGCTGAGACATAAACCTAAACCTGCAACTAGATAAAGAAATCAGTTACAAACGCCTTTGAGGGCTGTTTAAAATGTTTCAGAATGATCAACAAAACAAACTGAGAGAAAATTGTCATGTAATAAAACAGTCTCGACAATTTTACAAGAATTGTTATTCACCTCCAAGCTCTTGGCTGTTCCAGAATTAGAAGAGGTAAAGACAAACATGGCCAGTGTTTTCTGACTAAGGCTGTAGTCTGCTCCTGTTCCCTTCATTAAGTTTTTTACATTACCCCTTTTTCCCTTTATACACCCGCACCTCACTGCTAGTTTGAGGCAAAGGCTGGCGCTACCGAGCGGCGGCCACCTGCAGAGAACATGACCAGGGCCGGAGTGGGAACCAAAACCGGCCCTGGCAAACTGCTCGGCCCCTGTGGGGGAGGAGGGGTGCGGCCGAGCTGTTTGCAACGGCCGGTTTCGGCCGATTTTGTTACAGGGGGCCGATATTGCCGGCCCCCCTAACAAAACTGGCCCCCACCATAGCGGCCCACCGGGGAAATGCCCGGTGCCCGCTACGGCCAGTCCGGCCCTGAACATGACGGCCTCCTCGACAGTTCTATTCAGTATTCTTCCCTGGGTCCTGACTGTAAATTACCAGTCCTCTCTTCTCTGGGGACATGGGCGCTAAGCTAACAGGTTCAGTTGGCAAAGAAGGAAGGGAAAGTCATAAAGAACAACTCCCTTTACAGGAATTCCATTCGTTTCTGCCACATTGCAGCGTGCAGGTGATGCCACGCGTCACATTTAAAGCAGTGGCTGCTTAGTGAAAAATTGTCATTATAGAGTGTGGGTGCACGCTCATGTGACCGTTCTGCCAAAGCCGGATTGGCCAACGTGAGTACCGGTACTCTCCTCAGGCCTGGAGAAGTTCCGGTACTTACAAGGCAAAAAATGAAAAGTGCCGGTACTCAGTACCGGTGAGTACCGGCCCATTTAAAGCACTGGAGATGCCCATGACTCTACAGCTACAGCGACCCCAGAAGGTGATGCTGCTGAGGAGAGGATGGCGGCAGATGAAGCCTGCTTCAGACGCACCCTGAGGCGCCTCAGCCGGGTCCGAGAGTACCCGCTGTGTCCATCATCACGTATTCTGAATTTCTGAGTGAGGTAGGTGGCGTGCGCCACTTCCCAGTCTGCGGGAACGCTGCCAGGAGGGAGGACCACAATTAGCCTGGGGTTGCCCTCATTCGTCTGGGAGGATGCTCACAGCCCCTCACGCAGTTAGACTTCGTCTTGCTTGTTAATGTTTGCACATCGACAGCTGACAGAATCTTCTGAGAGATGCTCACGTGCACTCTGGATTCAGTCACTGGGATGCGGTGCGTTGAGTGTAATGCCAGACAGCTCGTGGGGTCTGCTACAGACTGCTGCAGACATCTGTGCGCAACCTGCAAGGAACAAGTATATTTGTCATTGAGTGGCGGGGTTGCTAGCAGGGGTTGCATTGCATTAAAGAAGCACCACGGAGTTGGGTGACTAACATTATCATTTTTTACGTTTTTTTAGCTTTATAATAGCGCAAACTAGACCCGAAGGTATCAGAGCACTTTTTGTTTCGCACGGGGAAATTCAACAATTTGCCTGGAAAGTTAGGTGTTTTGGACGTCCCTGCCAAGACTCGAACCCGGTTCCGCTGCTTCGGGGTGGGACTCCTCTAGCCAGGAATGTAGAGAAGAGGAAAAAAGCAACCTCATGGTTTCTAGAATGCGTGCGGGAAGGAGAGCGCAGAGAAGCTGTACCCCTAGTGCTTCTGTAAACGTGACTGCATTCAAGAATCAGACAAGAGGCGCTGGATTTCCGGCCTCTTCCTCGGGTCATCCTAATGCCCCCTTCAGTCTCATCAGGGCGCTCTCAGCAATCCCAGATTTGCAGCGCTCTTCCTTCTTCTTAAGGCTTGAACGACTGCCCTGCTGAGAGCTTTAACTAGAGACCGCTCTGCCTGACCCCATCATGGCGCGGAGTAAAAATAAATCTGCAGAACTGGATCCTGGTTCAGTGCTCTTTCACGGGCTGCTCCTTCCCATAGCTGCTGACAGGACGGCACCATGCCTCGAGCTACCTTTGATTTAGTTGTAATAGCTGTGTTTAGAGGGGCTCTGACATGTAATCCTCACTTCGCACAACTACTTCACAAAGCAGGGGTTCGCCACCAACTAGAAGACATGTCCGATTGACTTTCCCTTGCCTGTTATATAAGACAACTATAAATCTTTGCTTTTCCAATCAGTTCCCAAGACACCAATAGGAATCTGAACGTTACACCGAATAGGGCCCAGCACTGATCACACATACATGATTTGCACTATTAAGTATGGTAGAGGATCAGTCCTGCCAAGTATCACACATCAGGCGTGATGCTAACGCATTTCAGTGTGGTGCTCCGCATCACCGCACTGAAATGCATTGTCACGCATTTTTACAGATATGTCAGCTGTCACTGTGAAGCGCTGTGGAAGGCACTGTGTGTGGTAGGTGGCAGCGCCCTGCCTGTGCCCTGTGAGCAATGCTCCCGCAGGCTTGGGGGCTCCCAGCGGAGCTAAGGCGCCGCTGGCAGTCTCACTGTGCTACAATGTATCTTTATGTGATTATTCTGCTGCGCCACGCGGCTCTGATTCAGACAACCTGACTTAGGCTGGGCCCAGTCAGGTTGTTTGATACAATTGACCGGTGCGCCGCAGGGGACGTCACGTCCTACTAGAGCGACGCAGGAAGCTTGAGAGGAGGGTCGGCGCCTTGGGGCCTCACTGATATGCGGGTGGCGCGCTTTCTTGTCTCAAAGCTGCTGTCTGTTGCTGAGTGCTCATAGGGCATGGCCGCCCGCGCTTTGGAGCATTTGAAGGCTGCCGCCCGATGTGAATTTAATATTGCTGAACCCGGCCGAGGGAGACTGCAGTGGACCTTGTGGGAGTCGTCCGTCACACTCACGGTAAGGTTCATTCAGCGGCCGCCAGGAAGACAGAACTCACAGCAGGGAGAAGTCAGCTGTTTGGACTAAGGTGAACGGCATTCTAAAGGAAAAAAAATGAACCGATCCTTTTCTGTTTCTTCTGCTTATCTTGTTTGTGCCTGGAAATTTAGTCCGAAAAAGACAGGCGGGTTTAAAAACAGGCACACATTTAAAAAGCTGGAGCAAAATAAATCTGCTAAATCCGCATGGAAAGAAGGACTCTTCATTTTTGGCAGAAAAAACTTGCCGCTTATTTGGACTAGCTCTATACGTAGTGTGGGCGGCCCCGCTCGGCCGGCATCTACCCCTTAGTTTTTTAGCAGCCAGTACCTAGCGCCTAGAGGTGATAAAATTCACGATGATTGCAGCGGGGGTGGATTCTTGACAAGAAATTATGTTAGCGCCGAACAATGCAGCCACAGGGAGCTGTCACAATTTGTACAGCCAGGCGTTGCATGTCGAGAACTGCGCACACAGTTTGTGTCTACTTTCTAGCACGCAGTCATGATCTTAAGCTGCCTGCCCTGTTACAGCTGAAGTTAGTCTGTCTGAGTCACGTGATATAAAGCCCACCAACTCGTGTTGGGATGGTCGGGGTCACTCTGTGACTGACTATGTGTGGTGCCACTGCCCGTCCAATTTCTTTCAGTTCCAGTGGTGTCACCAAAGTCAGCAGAGCCTCTGTGATAGCCGGTGGGTCATGGTGTGATGTGTGCCGATGCCTGCGAGGTTGTGCAGGTAGTGGCGCGCCATACGGGGGCGGCCCTCTCGGGGTTAATGATTTTATTAGTGTTTGAGTGGAGTTCATTTGTGATATTTACAGTTTTGTTAACGAGACGCTGTACTTGTTTGGGTTTAGTCTTATTTATTCAGCCTATACCCATTTCCCTCATTTTCATTGTTTGATTTTGCGCGCGAGAAAGTGTCACTCATACTCATTAATTGTCACTCATAATTAAACTATAATTATGAAAATGTCACACATAGCAATCTGAAACCTTGGCAGCTATGGAGGATGCAACCTAACGGCCAGAGCTGCCGACTTTGCAGGTGGGGAACCAGCTTCCAGCCTTGGTATTGTAAATGACAATGCCTTTTAATATTATAAGAGGCATTTACAATGCCAATAGCTCAAAATCCCGCAGTAATTGCGAGACCTATTGCATTGTAAATGCTTGTTAATATATTTACCCCCTACAGGTTACAAACACAGCCAGCATTGCGTGAAAAGTAAGGAGAGACTTCAGTGAGTAAAAATTAAATAAGCCATGAAAGAAGGCACATTTATCAGCCAGATAACTCACTCACTAACTCAGGCTATGGAACAGACACAGTGAAATAATGGTTATCTGCATAAAAACCTTTTCTTTTTTATTTTACAGGATTTTTGGTTGTCAGCAAGAAGTGCTCGTCTACTTGTTCACCAGCCAATGTCCCTGGTGTTTTGGTAATGTGTTGCAGCATTTCCTTATGTAACGTAGTGCCCGTTAATGTACTTGGGCACAAGAGGATTATGGCCTAAACAAGGAGGACTTGTCGTCATGCAACCACTCAATGCTGAGCATAAGCGGTAAGGAGGGCACTGTGGCCTCTTTTCTCCTCTGTACTTTTAGGGGCCTATTCACAAAGGTAAATCACATTTAAATCTATTCCTGCACCTTGGTGCAATTCTTCTCGAGCCACACAGGGCTCAATTCACACTGAAAGTTGCAAATCTACACTTGCAGTTTTAGGAACTGCATGGGTACAGATTAATGACTAGTTATAATTCACAAAACTTTCCAGAAGTATGCCCCCAACCTGGAAAAGGTTTGATTTTTTTTTTCTTTGTCATCACAGAGGCAAATGTTAGACATGAGGATTGCCTTTGTGCAATGACACATGCTTCCATTTGTAAAAAATGTTTTCCTCCACTGGAATCTTCCTTCCAAGACCAGTTTTGGGGGGGTTCCCTTTCGCTTCCCTCCCATTAAAGATAATAGGCCCGGTTAACAAAGGTAAACTTAGACTTATGTGTCAGTCTCCTACTTTTTGGTCCTCACAAAGTTATTTACTAGTAGTAACTTTACTGTTAGTAACTTTAATACTAGTAAGTTCACACTTACCTTTGTGAACACCAAAAAGTAGTAAAATTAGACTTAAGTAATAAACTTAGAGTTAAATCTAAGTTTACTATTTTTGGTGTTCACAAAGGTAAATTACTACTAGTAAATTTACTACTAGTAAACCGCTACTAGTAAATCAGCAAGGGACTCAAGACCTGGCTGTTCGAATGAACAGATCACCACGAAGCAGTCAGCAACTTCAGCGCCTTGAGACCCTCACGCATGATTTGCTGCATTTTATAAATCCCTGATTGATTGACTGCTAAACTTATTAGTAGTAACTTAACTACTAGTAACTTTACTAGTAGCAACGTTACTAGCAGTAACTTACCTTTGTGAATACCAAAAGTAGTAAACTTAGACTTCAGTCTAAGTTTACTACTTTTGGTATTCACAAAGGTAAATTCCTACTAGTAACGTTACTACTAGTAAGCTTACTAGTAATAACTTTAATTCTTTACTACTAGTACTGTTACTAATAGTAACTTAACTTTGTGAATACTAAAAAGTAGTAAATTTAGACTTGAGTCTAAGTTTACCTTTGTGAATCAGGCCTATTTTCTTCTTCTTTTAGAGCGTAAAGGCAAACAAGTAATACAAGTACAGAAGAGACAGTGAAAGAGCAGAAGGGGAGCTAACAAAGGGAGTGAGGCTCAAGTGGGTTTTACAGTAGGGTTTGCTCCAGTAAAGGGGTGGAGCAGATGGCTGCCCTGTGGAGATATATTGTTTGGGGGCTAGGCAGCAGGAGGTGCTTTTGTCTTTTACTTCAATACACCAGGTCAAGCTCAGATTATATTAGCTGATGACTTAAAGTTTTCCTTAACTCTTCCCTTGGAGGATTTTTTGAGGGATGTCAAGCATAGCAGTTGCAAAAGTTCAAAATAAGCATCAGTAGGCCTGCTCTACACAGTAATATACATGTATTTGTATGACATATATATATTTTATGGCCAAACTAGGTCTTCCATTTCCTCCTTGACTACCGTTGGGGGCAAACATTGGATGTATTCTATTCAGCAGAGGTAAGTAATGTGTTTCAGAACAAACAAAAAACTTTGAGCTACACAGAGGTCTCACATATTTGAGTCTCTTGAGAGTAAAAACACAGAGGAATTGAGAATGACACAAAAATGGGGCAGGATGGCCGCACAAAAAAGTTACACTGTCTCAGGAGCTCCTGCTGCAAAGGGGTGTCGTTGGTGCACAGTGGTGATTACCCAAAACGGTCAGTGGATGGAAAAAGATAAAAGAGGTCAGGAGAAAATAAGAACACAATGTTAATCAGGCATTATTTTGCACCTGGACAGTGGTGTTCCTTCATACAAGCTGCAGCTTACATTTTAAAACATTTTGACCTCTTTGCCTGCATTTCCAAGAAAGACTGTGGTGCACAATCTGGATTTACTGGCATAGGTGAGTTGTGATGGAAAATCTTAGAATAGAGTGAGGGGTATATCTATCATTAGTGCAGTAGGTTCAGTGACACTGGGACACCGGGTCGGAGAGGTGCACTGAGCCCCAATTATAGCTGCTATTACCACAAAGCCAGGGCGTAGAGAGGTATGGTTTCCTTCCTTAAATTAGATTTTCAAGTCTTGACTCTACCTCTGTGTACCTTCATGAAACATATTTAGTTAGGGTATATAGATATGGAGTTAGTAAAGCTGTATTAACCTATATATGCTTATCTACATGATACTGTGGAAGTTCATATTCTAGATGAAATAATATAACAGGACGATTTTATCACTTGATATTGTGACATACATCTGAATGCAATGTATCAGTGGCCCTAGACAACATGCTGCTGTTGAGGGCGACTTCACCATAGCCCGAGGCTTAGAATTAATCATGCAGCTGAAACCGTACAGCAGATGGCTAAGGCAGCAGGACTTGTTAATAATGGTTTATGAAAATAAAGCTGACTGGTCTGCGAAGCTGTCATGGCACAGTGGACAAACTAGCATTGTTTATTATTACCCCAAAAATTCCTGCCTTATCAGTGGGAGAACATTTGCTTAAAAAGAGCGGGATACAATTGCTGGGAAAGACTTAAAGCATGCACCTAGAAGAGAAAATGTCCCACTGTCCAACCTTTTTGATGGCTGGCTCGCTAAGGGGTGCATGAAGCATTATGTCTACGCAACCCAACCCTTCTGGCGCAATGGCCGGCTGACCATAAAGAATGGCCAATGCAAAAGTATGTTTGGAGCCCCTCCGCCTTCATCCGGTTCCAGATTCCAATGGCAGATTTGCAGTTTACAAATACCAATAACACAGTATAACATAATATTAAAACAATTAAAGACAACATTCTAAGCATGGTGGTACCTGGATGGAGAGCTCAGAGTTCTCTTAATGCTGCCAGCTTATCTGTATCTGTAAGTTCAGTCTCCAAGCTCTCTCGGTCTCTAAGGAGGGACCCCTAGGGAGCTGGCACCTCTCTCTGTTGAAAGAGAGGAAATGTCTTGTCACTGATCCTAAACATTGTGTACACTGTCAAATCATTTGTTACCTGCACGTAAAGTGCTGGGTTCAGTCAGATATTGGCGCTTCAAATAACATTTATCTGACACAGTGTTTATAATGAGAATGCAAAGTGATATAATTTTCTATTTAAAATGACAGTTCTTCTAAAACTTGGCGAGTCCAGGCAAGATGGCGTCTGAGCAGGCGCTGCATCCGCACAGCTCCGCCGGTCAGACCCTCAAAAGATGCCTTTAGCCCTTGTTATGCTCGCATAGCCACTTCAAAATACCCGTAAAAAGATTGTTACATGGATCAGCTCCATTACCTGCAGATTGTGGTGACATTCGCCGGCCGAAAAGAACGGGCTGAACTCCATGCAGCGCTGAAGCAACCTCCCTGGTCATCAGCGGTATGGGCTCGCTCGGATCCAGCATCTCCAACGCTCTCTGCCCTGCGGCAGGATTCCCCTGTGACGCGCTCTCTGGGGAGGATACTCTCGGCAATCTACAGAGCCCTGTCGACATCGAGCGAATCTCCTTTGCCACACAGGAGCGGCGGTGGCTCCCGGTCTGCAGCCTACGCGCGGAGGATACATTGTTTCAAAGGACTTGAAGTCAGACAAGTAAGGATGGCAGGGCGGGGGGCAAAACCGCTTAAAGGGAGAAATGTGCAGCTGTCAGCCCCCGCGGTTAATGAATCCTTGCAGCCCAACTCCGCAATGGCCGAAAATCGGCAGAAACGTCATGATACGCGTGGGGCCAAAAATAAGGGTAAAGAGCAGCTTGAAAAAGCCGATTCTACAGACAATAATGATAGGACAATCATACAGAAAAAAACGCAAATGAAATACCCTAGAGTCTCTGACATCTGCCAAGCCACTCACAACGGCCAGCCACTCATTTCCAACATATTTGGCCCAAGTGACGGAAAAGCTCATAGGCAGCTGATGGTTGGAACGGCTTGTGAAGGGGACCTAAATGAGCAAACTGAGGCTATTAATGTTGCTGTTGCCCCCGTAGCTGTACTGGAGATACCTGCTGTCCCTATCTTACAGTCAACCCCAGCTCTTAGCCTCGAACTGCCACTTGAAGAGACCAGTATCAAACTTTCCACTTCTTGCTCCCAAGATGACCTACAAAAGTCCAATGCTAGCACTGCAGGGAAATCTGGAACAACCAACAAAGAAGTTGCTGCCTCCAGTAAAATCAAAGAAAATGAAAAGACCCATGGCCCCCCGCCTAAAACACCAGACAATATGGAAACATCTATTAATTAATGGATGAATCTGAAATCTTAGACGTAAGCGTATCCGCTTCCAGCGAAGGGGGGGTCATAACTGGAACTGAAAGCCCATGCACAAAAAAAATCCCCGAGGAAAAAGGCTAGTCCGCACAAGAGGTGTGAGACCCCCAATCGAGGAAGCACGGCGGACCTTAGATGGGACTACTCTGCCTCACAATTATCAGCTTTGTCCGACCCAACGATTTGCTCAGGGGGCAACCGCACATTTACAGGCAGTGCAGGGGATGGAGGCTTTGGTCCTAAGAACGAACCTGCCCTTGCAGTAGTGCTACATTCAATTAAGAGCTTTCAAGAGGAGAGCAAACTAGACAACCGAAGATCACGTCTCGCCATGCAAAAACTACAAGGCACCGTGAGGAAAGTGGGCAGAACGTGTGTCGAAATTGCGGATAGAATGGCCTCAGTCGAAGTACGAACTGAAAATCTTGAGAAGGATGTAGCCACTCTGAAGACGCAAGGAGATGAACATGATGGTATAGTCAAAGACCTAATGTTGAAAGTTGAGGAGCAGGAGAACAGATTACGACGCAACAACCTACGCGTTCTTGGCATCCCGGAGGGTGTGGAAGGGAACGATCCCAGGACTTTTATGATCACGCTCCTCAAGGGAGCCTTCCCGGAACTACACTCCTTGGACTGGGACAAGGAGATACAGCGAGAACATCGATTCCCACTAACACCATCCAAACGCCCTTCATCTACTCCTCAATACCCACGAGCAATGCTCCTATACTTTGGAAACTTCCTCCTGCGTCAGCTACTCTATGATCTGGCTAGGCCAACAACCAAGAAAGAATTTAATGGTATCACCTTCTTCACTAGGCCCGACTTCGCCCATGCCACTGTTGAGCGCAGATGGAGGCTGAAACAGCTTTTTGCCCCCTTTCAGCACCTTGGCGCTGATGTTTATCTATAGAATCCAGCCCGCTTAAAGGTTGTATTCAAAGGGACCACGCAAAGTTTTATATCTGAAATCCAGGCCGAGGCTTACCTACGAGAGATTAACAAAATTTGACCATTAGCAATGGCACCTGAAAGCCCTGTACAAAAAGTAGCTAGCTGTTTAGGGCTGCTTCGCTGAGCGGGTATAAGAGGAGGGGGGGTGGACCGGTGGGGAGTGCGTGGTCACGATTGGCCAGATGCCCTCGTCCTGGCTCGTCCAGTGCCAGGTAACCTTAGCGGTAGGTGGTGGGAGGTGGGTGGGTGTGAGGGGGGTGCAGGTTCACGGGGGGGAAGGGGTTGGCATTTTGCGTTCTAGCTTTCTGGGTTTTTGCTTTTTCTTTAGGCAAAATAGCTATTATAAATGAGTAAACTGCATATAGCTACAATTAATATCTGCGGCCTCAATGACCTTAAAAAAAGGCGAAATACCACAGCAGGGCTCCACTTATTGAAGGCCGATGTTATCTGTATGCAGGAAACGCATATCGAAAGAGCTCAGATATATCTGTTGGAAACACTTGGGTACACATTGGTGGGGGCTACGACACAAAATTCACGGACACGCGGGGTAGCAATTTTGACAGCTAATCGTTCTGTACAATTCACGCGAACGTCAGTTGATCAGTATGGGAGGTGGGTAATCACAGAATGTCATAGAAACAATGGAGACCTACTTACTATATGTACTATTTATGGAAGTACCTTAGATGACCCAGCAGTATTCCATTATATAAATAATGAACTAGCTGCCTGGTCACTACCCATAATTATCTGTGGGGATTTTAATATAAATCTGCCTGCCAATCATAATATAAGCCTGGATAATGACTGTATCTATAGTGGCCGGAAACCAAAGGTATTTAGAGCACTGAAGACATTATGCCGCAAGCAGGCACTGTCAGATATCTGGAATTGTCAGAATCCCTCGGATCCCGGCTTCACCTATTTTTCCTATCCGCACAATAAGCATGCAAGATTAGATTTTATACTAGCGTCTCACACTCTTCTCCATGCTTGCTCAATTGAGAAAGCCCCACGTATATTGGCCGATCATAACCTCCTAATAGTAGAACTTAAAGGGATAGTGTCTAAAACTTTGGGTGCGACCTATTGGAGCTTTGAACGAACTCTTCTTTCTAATGAAGAATACTGTGAACACATGAGGATATGGATTCCCCAATTTCTCAAGGAGAACATAGGGAGTGTAGGGGTCGAAGTGGTGTGGGATACGTTGAAAGCAGGAATACGTGGGGAGACACTTAGCTTCTCACTATCCCTGAACAAGAAAAGCATCTCTCGTTAAATGATATGCAGGGCAGATTGGCCGCTGCTGAAAAGATTTGATTACAGTGCTCCAGAATGGGGGTGACTCCACGGAAGCACTGGCAAAATTGATGGTAGCCAAGTCATCAATTATGGAGACAATAGCAAAAAGGGCAGCAGATAGACTGGCAGCGTGGAGGGAGGAAGCATACGAGTGCAGTGAGCAGGTTGGGCATCACCTCGCAACTAGAGCTAGACAAAAAGCCACACGGAATATAATAGCAGAAATCAGCGATCCTGTGCGAGGGAGAATCACAGACCCAGAGGGAATTCGCAATGTGTTTTATTCATACTACCAAGACCTGTATCACGAGGTCACACCAGACCACTTGGGAGATGTTACGACATATCTTAATCAGATTCCAATGGAACAATTTTCCCAGGAGGATCAGCAACAACTGGAGGAACTCCCCCAATGGGTGGATATATCGCTATGTATTAACAGTCTCCCAAGTGGCAAGGCCACCGGCCTAGATAGTATACCCCTAGAATTTTACAAGAAATTCTCGATCCAACTGAAAGATTGTGTGCTACAACTATTTATACATGTATTTAAGGGGGGAAGACCACCTGAATCCTGGACGCAGGCCAAAATTATAGTTTTTCTTAAAAAGCATAAAACACCATTGGAACCTGGCTCCTATCGCCCTATAACACTGATAAATACTGATAGTAAGATTTACTCTAAAATCCTTGCCACTCGCTTAGCCTTTGTAATTCACTAGGTAGTCTCTATTCGACAACATGGATTCATACCAGGGCGTGGCACAACGGACTACATTAGAAGGGTCATTTCACTGTTCGATGCCGCTAACATCTCTAGGGATCCAATTACACTAATTTTGCTGGACGCTGAAAAGGCCTTTGACAGGGTCTCCTGGTCTTTCTTATGGGAGACCCTGGCAAGGGTCGGAATATGCAAGGGACTTTTACAGGCTTATAAAATGCTCTATTTTCAGCCTAGTGCAAGACTCTTTCTAAACGGTGTACTCACAGACACTTTTAAAATAACTAGAGGTACCCGTCAGGGTTGCCCGAGCTCGCCGCTTCTATTTGCAATGTATATAGATCCTTTTCTACGCCAATTGGAAACCAACAAGGTTATTAGGCCTATCGTAACTCATGGCTGGGAAACCAAAATTTTGGCATATGCCAACGCTTTTGCTCGAGTGACCCCCAATCCTGAAACGGCTATAGTCGAGATTGAGGTAGAGGCGGCGAGATTTGGGTTACTCTCTGGTTACTCCCTCAACCGCAGTAAAACCCAAATCATATGCAACAATATCGGCATGATTAATTACACTAGACTGGTAGAAAAGGCAACATATCTCGGAGTTGATATCACTGCCAATGTTGACAGCATTGTGGATGTTAACATTGATCCCTTGGTCACCAAACAAAACTCGAACTGGTGAGATTACATAATCTGCACCTGTTGATCATTGGCAGATGTAATATCATCAAAATGTTATTCTTCCCTAAGTTTTTGTATTTACTAAGGGCAATCCCGTTAGAATTTACTACTAACTGCTTAAAAAGAATTGAAGACTTATTTTCCCGCTTTATCTGGGCATATGAAAAGTCCAGAAGGGCATATAAATATTTATCTTTACCAAGGGAAAGGGGAGGATTGGCCTTACCAAATATAAGACTGTACTATTGGGCCACTACTCTATTATTTAATCTAGCCCTTATACGAGAAAAGCCAAGACATAGTATTACTGAAGAAGTACCAACACCAATAGAACTTATAATGGGAGTAGACGCATGGGGTTGGGTTTGGAGTTTCTTGAATGACAGTCATTATAAGAAAGTCTGTTTCAAAACTTTGCTAGGGGGGCACAGAATCATGAGGTCAGTTCGGAAACTGTTATATCTGGGTCACCTGAATTACTATACACCACTCTGTAATAACCCCATTCTACCAGAAATTTTCAAAGACCCTATTATCAAAAGATGGCATGATGCGGGTTTGTCAAAGCTCGGTGATTTTTATTCTCTAACTGGTTTAGCCTCTTTCGAAAATCTTAAAGAGCTGTATGAATTAGATCGGAGGGATTTCTATAAATATTTCCAAATCCGGGATTTTCTAAATAAGAAAGGTGGTGGTCAAATAGGTTTTGACAATAACAATATAATAGATAATTTAAAAAAGAATAGACTGTTATCTATTGGAACCTTGTATAACTTTTTCAACTCATTAATGCCGGATGACATGGAGGCACGAGCATTAAAATGGAAAGCGGAGATAGGAATTCCGGAAAATCTATTTTTCACTCAGCTGAATTAGCACAGAAAATTTTGATTCCGGCCCGGCTCCAGGCTCAATATTATAAATCTTGCTTTTCTCTATACTACACCCCAAAAAAGATTGCTAAATACGGGACTGGGAGAGGAACCCTATGCCCCCGGTGTGCATTATTTCAGGTAGATCTAAGTCATATCTTTGCCTCCTGTGATGCTCTAAGTAAATTAAAACAAGAGATCTCCAACTTTCTCAAGGAGGTGCTAGAGGTCGACTGTTTCCTTTCTCCGACCTTGATTGGACTTGGGGTGGACCAGGAACTGCAGGGGAAGCCAGGAGAAGAATTTGTGTTTATTGGCATGGCGATACTTCACTTATGCCTTGCCTCTGCCTGGCTGGATCCGAATCCCCCCGGGTTTCACCAGTGGCTTTCTCGTCTACTAGCAAACTATAATTTCGAAAAAGCCATCTATGAAAAGAGGGGATTGCGGTCTCGAACTAAAGGCTTAAAAATTTGGGCACCGCTGACCAGATGGATTGAGAAGAATAGGTAAACTCCAAAGCTCATCTATATTTCTTCTTTTACTCAAAAACTAAAGATAACAGTGAGGCCAACTCCTTGTGGGTGGGTAGGGAGGGAGGGTTGGGACTAAAAATTGCGGGAAAAATGTAGTACATAATTTCCTTTTTTTCTCTTTTGACTTTTGTGTTCTTTTTCCAGCTTTCTTGTGATAATGAATTGTAATTATTTCATATATTATTGTTAAATTATGCATTAAACTAAAAATAAAATAAATAAAACTTGGAGAGTGTGTGGATCGTTGAAAAGGACTTTTTCTTGGTAACTTGTGTGTAGTGTTATTATTCATACTAAATCTTGATTGTTGCAACAATGCATGACTAATAGGATAAGAATATAAAATTTAAATATGCATAAAAAACAGAAAATAAATTAACAAAACCTGTCATTTATATGACTACAAATGTATATTTATGCTTTAGATATATATGCATGTCAAATTATGTAGATAACACATATATGCATGAATCGCTCTATATGGGAGGTTATGCCTCTTTCTATGATAATACATATACGTCAGATTATGTAAATATAATTATATGGTAGGTGCCTGCATCAATGCATATTAGTCTTCATGCTTTCTATAAGGATATAATAATATATTTCTTGATATATAAAGAATAAATTCTAACATGACCATTTGTGGGTATGTATATGAGTTTATGTTTCCCTTTCTAAGGATATAAACATATATAGAAAAGTAAATAAAACAAAATACTAATCCTTGTATTTTCATGCACTAAATACATGTGTATGCCTGACCATGTAAAATATGATGTGTAAATATTATTATATAATGTTATATATGATTGTATTATCAGAATATCTATCTATCTATCTTGTATAGAGATATGAAACTATAATGTATTTATTTGTCTGTACACATGTAATACATGTATTATATATTCTATATGTGTGTAAAAAAAAAAAATCCACATTTTCCCTTCCTTTCCCTCCTTTCTCTGACTCATCCCAAACCTTTCTGTCTACTATGGACTCCCAAACATGCTTTCCATACTCTTTATTGTTTTTCGATCTGATTAATTCCACTAACAGACACACATGTCCCAACACTTCCAATAACATCTCCAGCCAGAGATAAAGAGCCTGTGATGTTATCATACTGATGCTGTAGCTGGTGCTGAGGTGAAGAAATGTGTGGTGAGCAGTCAAAATATCGAAAATAAAATATCGATATACAATAATATCGAAGTTAAAATATCGAAGGGACAGAATATCGATGTGAAGAATATCGATGGACAGAATATCGACCCTAAGGTAAGTAATATCGAATTTTTTAATATCGATGTAAATAATATCGAAGTTAGTAATATCGAAATCAAATATATCTGTTACTAATATCGATGTTACTAATATCGATATTTGTATTATTGTTATGTATTTTGTTATGTTTTTAATATGTATGTGTTATATGTGTTTTTGTTAAGTGTTCTACTTGTTTAAAAATATATGTATACAATTTTTATATGTTAATACATTTTTTTAAGTTAATTTTTTTTTTGTACTGTAGCGGGTTGTGGGTTTATAGGGGAATAGGGTGGGAAGTAATTTAATTATACTAAATTAATTATTAATTTTTAGGAATTATAAATTAATTTTAATTATTTTTGCGTTTAAGTTCTGTAGCGGGTTGTGGGTTTATAGGGGAATAGGGTGGGAAGTAATTTAATTGTAATTAAGTTATAATTTATTTTAATTAATTGTTATTGATAATTATATAATTGGTAATTAATTTTTATTAATTGGTGATTACTTTTTATTTGATTAATTGATCATCATGTAATTTACATGTAATTAACTTATAATTTATTTTAATTAATTGGTATTGATAATTATATTATTGTTAATTAATTGATAATTGGTAATCAATTATTATTAATTGGTAATTAATTATTATTAATTAGTTATTAATTTTTATTAATTGATTAATTGATTATGTTAAGTGTATTATTTTATCATTGGAGTGTGTTGTGCGTTTATAGGGGAATACTTTTGGAAGTAATTGAAATCTAATTAAGTAATACATTTATTTTGGGGTATTGATAATTAATTTATTGGATATTAATTATTAATAGGTAATTTTTTAAATTACAATTTTTGGGTTCTAAAAATTAATTTATTGTTTTATCATTAATTGGTAATTAAATATTATTAAATATTATTTATTGATACATTTAATTAATATACTAAGAATTATTTATTTGATAATTAATGTTTAATTATTATTATTATTGGTATAAAAGCATTTAATTGTTTAATATTAGTTAATTGGTAATTAAGGGCCCATTACGATACCCGGCGTAAAAATATCCGCCAGGCATGGAAGCGGCAAAAATCCGCCCGCACACACCGTCT
Organism: Calotriton arnoldi; assembly: GCA_963921515.1. Taxonomy (NCBI): domain Eukaryota; kingdom Metazoa; phylum Chordata; class Amphibia; order Caudata; family Salamandridae; genus Calotriton; species Calotriton arnoldi. The sequence goes on from CAWUFW010013373.1 coordinate 144,213, forward strand.
GAACACCGACCACGCCATTACGATTACACAAACCAAAAACCGCCATCGGCGAAAAATCACACAAAATACCGCCCGCCATCGTCCGAGTCGGAGTCAAACCGCCCGCCACGGACGGAAACACGCACGACAACACAAAACCGCCCGCCCTCACGGCCGACACACCGCACGTGAGATTACGATCGCACCGCCATGAGCGCGGGAAAACTACAAATATACCGCCCGCCAGCGCAAACAACGCCGATGAGAATCGACACGGCAGAAGCCATGGCGCCCACGTACCTGCACAGAAACCATCCGCTCACAAAACCAATAGCACACAACATGGCCAACAAGTCCACACAGCAAGGCACGCACAAATACACAAGCACAGTACACATCCCGAAAACACCCCCTGGACAAACAAAAACTACAAAGGCCAGAACCCCAGACACAACACACCTGAAAACAACAGACCATGAGGACACACCCACATAGGTAAGTACAAAAGCAGCACTCCCACAGACCACAACCCCTTGCAACATTGCAAACCAGAGAGGAGAGGAGAGGACACAGAGACACAGCAAGGACAGCAGCACACCACAGAAACGCACACATCACAACCACCACCACCACCACCACCACCACCACCACCAAACACCGGCACCACAAACCCCCTGCACATTACACAACACATACCGCACCAGCACCACAAACACCATGGCACCACAAAGAATGCCCAAGTTCACGCCCATTGAGCTGACGGTCATGGTCGACGAAATCATCAAGGTGTACCCACAAATCTATGGGAACATGGTCCAGCACACACCACTAACCACCAGAAACAGAATGTGGAACCGGATCGTAGACCAGGTCAATGCAGTCGGGACCCTGCCCAGGAACAGAGGAGAAATAAACAAACGTTGGAATGACGTCAAGAGCCTGGTCAAGAAGAAGGAGGGCAAAAACAGAGAGCTGGCTGCCGTCACTGGCGGAGGGAATCCCGCGCTCTTCAAGACCTTCAAAGCGTGGGAGGAGAAGGTGCGAGTCATCATACATCCGGAGATCCTCGCCGGATTAGCAGGGGGAGTGGAGGCTGGTAAGTACAAACTAATGTATACCAGCACACCGCTATGTACTCACATGCACTACCACCATGCCACAGCTCCCAGGGACAAACACCCCCATGTCCAGCACACAATACACAACACATCACACACACATGCAACAGACACCACCACACACAGCCCAAACCGAACAACTGTAAGATACGTGGGGACATGTGTACACTCAGCCAGCCACGTAACCACCAACAGGTCCCCAAATATGCCAGAAGCGCCACAACGAGCACCCACCACACCCATGTGTCCGCCACAGCTGCACTAACCGACAAGTAACAGGTAAGTGGAAGGAACACAAAGTGCAGTGGGTGGGACGGTGGACAGCCCAAGTACAACACACACCAGGCCCCTAGTCCCACAGCACAGCAAGGAGGAGCATCCCCCACACCGCACAGCCACGTGTCAGCCACCGCAGTGCACAACGACAGCCGAAAGGCAGACATCACGGTCCACAGCAATCGGTGTCAGTGGGTGTCCAGCCACCACCACGACCCACAACACCCCCCACCCCCACAGACCTGCAACATGGAGCACCCCCGCTTAGAGCCATGTGGCATCCAGTACAGTGCACGCCCGAACAACTTGCAGGTAGGAAACTGGACAGGGCTGGATTACTGGAGGCATGAGGACCGGAACACGACCAACACATGGGACATGTCACGTAGCAGACGAACACGCAGCACCGCCCACCGTCACGAACAAGTGAACAATGTGCACAAGGACATGAACAACAGACTCACACCCCACATGACCCATCACAGACATAGCAACACCCAAGGAGCCACGTCTGCATGCACAAGCCACACTGAATATAGTACCACACGGCAGCCACTGTGCAACTCATCACACACAACCGAAACACCATTGAAGTCCTGTCCATGTAGCCCCTACTGCCTGTCAACCACACACCCCACAACTACGCCTATGTAAGACAAACAACACTAGACGCAACAGAGCGGAACAACATAAATGCACACGAACACCACTGAACCCATCAAACACACAGACACACCATGCACATACAACATACCATCCATCCCATCCGTCAGCCCCAGTCTCATGAAAGGCATGTCATCCGCACAGCTGCCACACATACAGCAGTCACGCTAAGATACATGCCCATGACCAACCATGTGCCAGAAGTCAATGAAGCGCACGACACACTGTGAGCAACAACACACAACATGGGCCACACCCCCACGAGCACTGCAGTGATGCACATGGCACAGGGCAGCACGCACACCAAGGAGATGGGACAACTGCAATACGTTGGCTGGCACACAACAATCACTCACTCATAACGATGCGTCCAATGCCATGTCCAGTAATCACAACAGACATCAAATATGCAGGCCATGTCAAGCATGCACACACCTCAAACCATGCACTGTCATGCTGCCACAACACATGTCACGTTCGGCACCCATGGCTCACAGCATGTACCCCAAAAGCATATTCCCTCCCAAATGCGAATCTGGGGCATGGCCCCCATGTTGCCATATGCGTTCCTAAGCGTTCCATTTGAACCCCAAAAGCATATTCCCTCCCAAATGCGAATCTGGGGCATGGCCCCCATGTTGCCATATGCGTTCCTAAGCGTTCCATTTGAACCCCAAAAGCATATTCCCACCCAAATGCGAATCTGGGGCATGGCCCCCAAGTTGCCATATGCGTTCCTAAGCGTCCCATCTGAACACCAAAAGCAAAGTACAAACCAGACCCAGGATGGGACAGGAGCCCGCATACACCAGAGTCACAATAAGTAGGGGCACAGCAACACACCCATCGGCATGGCCAATCCGTCCCATGCCACATGTGCACAGCACACAGTCCCATTGCCAAGCACACACAACTACAAATGCTACAGCCACACACACGCCTCCGGGAAACCCATGTACGAGATTGCACGAACTGTTAATGTCAGACGACAAATACATACTTCGCCAGGTGCAACACAATAACAAATCTCATTCTCTCCACAGGTGACGAACTGCTGGATGCTGGGGATGGAGCCAGCAGCCAGCACAGCCAGCCTACAAGCCCCCAACGAGGACACACGGATGTGGAGGATCTGTCCTCCTCTTCGGACACGGACCACCAAGCAGGCCCATCTGGTGTGGCAGGGCCCAGCCGCTCCCCAGGACCCCTCCTACCCACCAACCCATCATCCAGGGCTGCTGAACATTCCCAGCCCCCTGCTGCCACTGTCGTTGCGGCCACACCCACGGTCATTGCGGCCACACCCACGGTCATTGCGGCCACTACCACTGCCGCAACCGCCACCATCGCCGCACCGACCACCACCGCCGCCACCACCACCACGTCTTCGCTGGCACCAGCCCCAGCGCAGGTGGTGGCCCGGCTGACTGGATCCACCCTGGGAGCCACAGCGAGGACCGTGGTGAGCAATGTGGCTAGTGGACAGGCCGGTGGCAGCAGGACTGGTAGGAGGAGCAGGGTCAGGGAAACGCCAGCCTCCCCTGGGAGCCATGCCCTGCCTCAAATGGCCAGAGTCCTTGGGGCCTATGAAGAGGCCCAAGGACAATGGGTCAGGTCTGCTTCAGACACGCGGGAGGTGCTGGGGGTGCTGAGGTCCATGGACGCCCGTATGGGCCAACTCGTGGACCTCATGGGCCAGCTGGTGGTGGCGGTGAGGTCACAGCCAGGGACAGCAGCTCCCCCTCCGCCACCACCTGCCGGGGCGCAGGGTCGAGCAGCAGTGTCCAGTTCCCCTGCGTCCACAGCCAGTGAGCACACCTCAACCACCAGCATGTCGCAAGCAGGCACCCCCTCGCAAACATGGAAGGGGCCGTCCGAAGTGGAAACCGATCTCCCGGGAGGACTTCGCACGCTCCAAACGCAAGTGAGGCAGACAGCCAGCCTTCCGCCAGCCTTCCTTGACCAGCCACTGCATTGACTTGGACTACGATCCCACTCCACACAGCCATCTGGATGGCATGTGTGTGTTGGACTATGGACATAGAACCAGTGGGTACACCCTGAGCATCACGCAGCCATGACCGACAGCTCATTGTCACTGCACGCACCACTTTTGTCATCACCTTACACACAATCACATGTCACAGTTTGAAATAAATGCACCTCTTACACTAACTGCTGTTTGTGCCCTGTGTTTTATTTGTACGGAATACAACGGCCACCTTGGGCGGAAAGGCACCTGATGCGTGGCATGGCAATGGAATCCGGAGGGCCTGTAGGGACCTAGGGGTGGGAGACAGAACAGGAGCACATTCAATGAGTGTGTCACACACCCATCACACAGTACATGTCAACAACTACAAGCAATGTACACACATCGCACAGAGCAATAGGGCACAATGCCACAGCCACCAACAGTGGCATACTACCCTGGCCATGGAGCGTTGACACACAGCACGCAGTGAACAAACGGCCACCCTGACACAGCACACACACACCTGCACAGATACAGCCACATCAGCCGTCGTACATGGACACTCACCGTCAAGTGAAGTAGCGGGCGATGAGCTGCTGCCGCACATTACCAGCTTCCTCCTCTCCGCTGTCCTCCTCACTCGAGCTGTCCTGGTCTGCGGGCTGGGGCCCTGGTTGATCTCCGTCATCCACGATGAGGGGGATCTGCTTCCGAATGGCCAGATTGTGCAGCATGCAGCACGCCACCACTATCCGGCACACCTTCTGTGGGGAGTACGCCAGCGCACCCCGGTGCGGTCCAGGCACCTGAACCTGGACTTGAGGAGGCCAAAGGTACGCTCGACCACACGTCTGGTCCTCCCATGTGCCTCATTGTAGCGATCGTCTGCTGGGGTGCGAGGATTCCTCAATGGACTGAGCAGCCATGCCCCATTCGGGTACGCAGAGTCACCTGGGTGTGAGGGACACAGAGAACCGTTGCTATTCCAACTGGACAGGGGACAGCATCGCACAACCAGCACGCTACACCACTCCACATACTCACCGACAATACAGCCACGATCCTGTTGCATATTGGACATCAGTCGTGGCAAGATGCTGTTGCGCATTATGTGTGCGTCATGGGCCGAGCCTGGGAACTTTGCACACACGTGGGTGATCACCATGTCCGCAAGGCACACCACTTGCACATTCAGGGAGTGCGTGTGCTTCCTGTTGCGGTACAGGTGCTCAGTGGCCTGTGGTGGAACAAGGCCGACATGTGTGCAGTCAATGGCTCCAACGACGTGTGGGATTCTGCCAAGGGCATAGAATGCACCCTTCACTGCCGCCAATTCACGAGCCCTGGGGAAGCGGATGTACCTGTTTCGGTACAGCATCATGGCTGCCAGTACATCCCTCAGCACCTTGCTGAACATGGGCTGGGACATCCCTCCTCCACTGCCCACTGTGTGCTGGAATGACCCAGTGGCGAAGAAATGCATGGCGGCCATCACCTTAGCCGTGGGGGTGACAGCAGTCGGATACACCCTGCGGGGACGGAGATGGGGTTCTAACATGGCACACAGTCGATGCAGGGTTGGCCTGTCCAGCCGAAACTTCCTAATAACCTCTGTATCGTCCATGTCCGCCAGCAATTGGTATGGGCGGTCAATGTTCGGTCTCCGCCTAGGGACATATGGCAGAGGACACATGTCAAAGCAACACAACACATAGCAATTTCGCATACACATCACTGACATGACTGAGCAAGCACATGAGCCACAGCCCAGCTGTCAAGCTGGGACGGCACGGCCACAATACACTTACACAGGTCTCCCAACAATGGCAATGGCTAGTGATACAAACCACTGCCATGTGCATGCACATGGGGATCTAGGCCCCAATGACTTGCGGGGCGTGCTGATGGGGACTGACTGCATATCCGTCAAGCGGCAACGCCACAGCAACATGAATGTCTGCTGAGCATGGAACTGCTTCCGAGGCTGGATGAGTATGGCACACGACTGACGACGATGTGGGCACAGGCTGAGCGGCCAAAACAAGTGGGACCTGTGGCACGAGGGGATATGAGACAGTAGTAGGTGTCAGCACTGCACCCTATGTACAGCACTGTATGGATCACACCTCCCGAAACATTGACAGGTGTCCACATTGACAGCCCCATGCCAAGACGGCTGTGTGCTTGCAGTCACACGTCACAGGTGAGAGGTTACATTGCACGTGCCAGGTGGCAGACGTACATAGTGGGAGCTGGCATGTGTGTGCATGTGTCTCCTGTTCAGGATCCACCAGATGGGCGCTGACTCTGTACTGACCATTGGACACAGCATGTTCCGTGGAAGGCTTGTGTGTGTGGGATGGTGGCACTGGATGTGCCTCCGTTGGGTGGGGGGCCATGCACAGGGCGGGTACGTCGATGATTGCGCATTGTTGGTCACGGTGGGTGCACCCACTAAGATGTGTTGCCCTGTGTTCAATTCCTATGTCCGCATGATGATGGACTGTAGATGTGGGCAGACTACACATTGGTCGATGTGCTGTCTATATGCATGTGCCTTCACACCAGGCACAGCTGCCCCTGCACATGTGACCCCTGCTGGACTCGCTGCTGGGTCTGTGGAGCTGATGCACCTTCTGTGCGTGGGGCGGACAGCTCTCCTCACTTCCCTCATTGCGCATGTCATGACTTTGCCGCAGGTGACATGGATCATGGAGGGCCCACATGTACGCGTGGGTAGGCTACACATGATTGTTCACTGGTCGCCACCCCCAGTCAGTGTTTCGAATGGGAAGGTTGTCGTGCTGGTGGTATGTTCGATGTGGCGGATGGGCGGGCCTAGGTGCGGGCTTACATTCCGGACATGGGGGTAGTTGGATTGGCGACTAGTTGCAGTACACACGGGACACGTCTCTTCCTTTCCACATCTGGGTCATCCCTTGTACTCACTGACAGTGATACAGTCATCTTCGCCCCAGCCCTCATGTCCTCCCCTCGCTCCCCCAATATGCATGCTGCACCTGCGAGGCTAGCGCGTGCACAGGCAGCCCCAAGCTCGCACCAGAGAGGGCAAGGAGTGTATGTGTGGGTCCAGTTGCACGAGTGGGCTGTCTCAGGGTATGATGTGTTGCGGGACGCCGTCCACCTGCGTGGTGCCCCAAATGGAGACCCGGCCTGCATGGACTATGCATCACAGTCTTCGCCTTCCGGATCCGCCACCTGCGACACCCAGTGGCTGTGGCTGCCCTTGCGGCCAGGCCGCGTCCGTCTGTGACTGATGGCCCACACATTCACTCTTTGGCCTCTCTGGGGAGGGCTCGGGGGTGGTGGCGCACGCGCTTGCACTTAGTCGCAATGGCATGTGGCGTGGTTGGTATAATGGGCAATGGATGGGATGGTGCGAGCCACCTCCCGTGACGTCAGTGCTGCTCGTGCTGTGGTGCGTCCCCCTACACTTCCATTTGACTTGTGCCATGCTAGACGTTGAGGTTCTATTGCCTGCGTGATATGACCAGGAGGAGCGCGAGGAGACCTCTCACACACCATGCTCCACTGCCATCCCGTGCCCTGTATCGCCTGTGCGGATTGACTATGTTGGGGTTACACCTGGTCGACTGGGGCTGTGTGTGCCTTGTCAAGGGGCATGGCGGGCGCACAACAGGATCCAGCTTGTCCACAGAGGGTGGGCTGAGGTGCGCCTGGTACCGCTTTGTACGTGTGCCCGGCTGCTGTGCACACACGTGTTCACTCCCCCGACAGGTGTCCTCTCACAATGCCCAGGGAAGCGGTGGTGTACTGTTCATGACCCCTCCCAACACGGCGTGCTCCAACTTGGCATGTGCGCATCTACCCGTCACACCCACCCACCTGAGCACTGCGTCCATACGACTTCACACGACACATGTGTGTCTTCCACAGTTGTGCTACTCATTTGCGTTGACATCCAATACCAGTGGACTACATGGTCATGTCACGACTGCCGTGTACTTCACATACTCTCATCCTCTCTCATTCGTACTTGTGAAATGAGTCAGCGGAGACAGTTTTGGTTTCAAACATTATATTGAGTCTTCTGTCCTCTGTGATGCAGTATAGTGGACACTACTGGCAGCGGAATACATGTTGAGGATATACTGAGCATGATTGCAAATGGGATAGGGTGTGGGGTTACATGTGATTGGCTGTTGCATGTGGGATGTGGGCTTCAGAGTTACATCTGCTTGGCCAAGGCTGTGCTAATGTACATTTACGTATAGCTGCGGAGCTACGGACTTTGACACAGACGGTATACATGTAGCCTACCAGACCGCTTGGCATCATGGGCACAGTCCATCTCAGTTCCATGTGACAGGTTTGCTGCGGTTGTTCCTCATGCACGCGTGCATGTGAGATGACATCAGGGCATGTGCTTGCGTGCATGCAGTGGCGTGCCACTTGTTGTTGCACTGTGGTGGTTACTGGACATGTCACAGTCACTGGGGTCGTGTTGTTGTTGTATGCACTTGTCGTCCATGCAAAGGTCCTGGTATGGGATTCCCGGGGCGGGGGTGGGAGGGGTGCAGCACCCACAGACTCCAGGCGACCTATTCATGTCCACTGAGCGGTGTGTGTGTCCATGGGCGCTGGATCCATGTTGTGTCCTGGTTGTTCGTGCAGTTCCGTCCATGTGGGTGCGATACACAGTCCCCATGCCACTGCCTCCCACGATGCATGTGGTGTTCCTGGATGTGATGGGGAACAGTGTGCATGTCCCGGTCATATCCGATGTCATGGCGATGTCGTTGATGGTGTGGTTACAGTTGCCGGTCGTTTGGTATGGCTGTTGTGGTGGTGACTGGCCAGTCCGTGCGGAAGCTAAGCATGGGTGCGGGGTTGGACATCATAGGTCAATCGGGGAACCTGCGTTGTGGTCCGACGAATTTACAGGTTGTCAGGTATGCGATGCCGTCCAGCAGGGCTTCCATGTCATTGGTGGTGTACATGTTTGCCAGCCAATGTAGCGGATGGTGGCTGTCAAGGTGTTGTTCGTAAGTTGTCCCTTGGAGGACCATGATGGGGCATGCTGGGTGACATTCGATGTAGCTGTTCTCGATGATCCGTCGTGTGGAGGCACAGTGGTCCCATTTCAGTGCGGGTGCGATGTTGGCCACATACGCCATGCCCCCATAGGCAGAGCAGGCCCTGTCGTGTGCGTCCAGAGGGAGGAGTAGTGGTAGCAGGTCCGCCTTCAGACATGCCGGGTTGGAGAGGCATATCTCCACTGGATGCTGGTAGGGACACCTCCGACAGTAGAAGACGGGCATGACGCAGCTGAACAATGTGATGCGGTAAGTCAGTCGGTAACTTACGTTCAGCAGGGACAGGAGATCGCATCCCAATGTATGTAACAGGTTGGTTTTGTACAGCTTGAGCTGTCCGGCGTAGTTGGGTAGGTGTGTTGCGGTTGCCATTTCGCAGCGGTGCGTTGTGGTGGCGTGCTCCGGCTGTGTGTGCAGTCTGCAATGTGCACGCTCCGAGGTTGCTGTGAGCTCTGTGTAGTCGTAGGGAGACAGGACTTGTGTTCTGTTGGCTTGTTTGGAGGACACGGGCCCTCATCCCACATGCTTCTCAGACAGTTCAAGGTCAGTGATGTGTGACTCCTTCCAATTAACTTGCATGTGGCCGACATGGGGGAGTGTTTTCTTCTTTCTTCCCCGTCCGTTGTGTGCTTCTGTGATATGCGCTATCTGCCCTGTGGTCGGTCTCCTCGGCATGCCTGTGTTGGTCTATTCTTGGACAATGGCTGTATTCACCGGCTTCTGTCGTAGGGCTGTGGTTTCGGAGTTGGAATGGAAGGTCATTCAGTGCTGTCTGCTCTCCCTTGTGTGGGCGGCAGGCTGCCTTTCCGCTCTGCGTTGGGCCTTGTGTGTGGATGTTATTCTTGGGCCACCTGTTGTCGGTCCCCGGGCTCTTTGGTGTTCCGTTTATATGTCTTGTTCATATGTGCAGGGTGGTATGGGTGTTTCAGTGTGGTACTGGCGTTCCTCTTCCCGAAGGGGCCCTGCTTCTCCTAGTTGGTGTTGCCGCCGCTGTGTGCTACGCCATGTTTGTTACACTGGGGTGTGTCCTGCTGTTCCGTGACTTCACTGACATGTGTGCGTCGGTTGTGTGGCGTTGGGTGTTGTCCGTGAATTGGGCGTTGGGGACATGTCTGTGGCAGGCCTGTCACGTGTCATGTGCGTTCGGGGTGGGGCTGATGTGTGTGCTGCTTGGTTGTGTCCCTGTGTCTGTGTGCGATGCATGCATGGCGCTGCGGTTGGCCTCTGCGTTGTGCGCATGTGTGGCGGCGTCATCGGCGCTTTGGGGCCGTGACGGGGTGGTTGGTTCCTAGTCCTAGGTGGTGTGTACACATGTGTTACGCGATGTTACGATTTGGCCTGTGTGTCATATGTGGATGCAATGGTGGATGTGTAGTGTACACGCGCTGGTGGGGGTTGTCCGCTTTTTCCACCCTTGCACTGTGTGCGCTGTTTGCGTGCACTTGTTGTTTGTGTGCCTACCTGCGTCTCCGCGGTACGTTGCGTCCTTGGTGGTGCATCAGCAGGAGCATGGGGAGGGCCTGCAGTGCTGGATTCATGCTCGGGAGCCGCTCTTCGTTGTCCGTGCTCGGCGTCCGTGTTACCGCTCCGGTTTGTCGTACGGTATCTCTTGGCCGTGGGAGCCGTTTGTTTGCGGCATCGTAATTTATACGCCGGGCGGGGACGTGTTTCGTCGGACGGTGTGTGTCAGTTAGGCTGCGCCGCTACGTGTACGGGCGCACTTTGATGGCGGACGGTGTTGCTGGCTTGCCGGCGGTGTTTGGCCTACTTTCGCATCGTAATTGGGCGGGCGTGTGGACTGCTGCGTGCCGGCGGTAACTGGTGGTTTTTGCATCCGCCAGCACGGCGGTTGTGCTTCCGCCCGCCATCGTAATGAGCCCCTAAACTACCAAAACAACACCAAAATACACAAAAAACGGACATTTAACAATCTAAAAAGTCTAACTATGCTACCACTACCTCCCCCTTGCCCTAAAATTACATTAAAAGTAAATTAAATTAAACTTACCTTAAGCGACGAAACACAGCTCACAACCACGAGGTTCAGTCTTCCAAAATGTCCTAAAAACTAAATAGATAGACAGAAAAATGAGCAAATAGAAAAAAATGGCCGAGTAATAAAAATGAAAAAATTACTACCTACCCATAGACAAGAATGGAAAATTGAAAAAAAAAAAAAATTACATATATTTTTATATTTTGAAAAAATAATATAAAAATATAGAAATTTTTTACAAAAATTGTAAAATATATTTTAAATAATATATTATCACAAAACGTAAAATATAATATTTTATATATATTAAAATATATATTTCTTTGATGTACTTACTTTCAACATATAAAATTACAATAAGACTATTATGAATGTGCAAACAATATAGCAATGTTTAGGTAAAAAATATATGATGCAAAAATATATTTTTGAAACAAATTTGTAAATTATTTAATATATCAAATATTATTAGAAAAAATAATAATATTTAATGTACTAAATAATAACCCAAAAAATGTATAAACTATAACAATGTAAAATACATATTATATAATTTTATTACAAAAACAAAATTATCTACAATGTATTAAAAAATATGTAAAAACAAATGTACTAAATTGTTTATTTTTCCTTAAAATAAATGAAACATAACAAAACATAAAAACTCTAATACAACTGCAAAAAACACACTTATTTTACTAATGCATAACTGTGGGGCCCATTAGGATGGCGGGTGGATGGCCCCCGCCGGGCTGGCGGTAGCCACCGCTGGCCCGGAGGTGGCGATCCACCCGCCATCCTTCCATGATTGACCTCCCGCCACATTAGGATGGCTGGGGGGTCCGCGGCGGGACTCGTCGACCGGGCGGAAAACTGCCACAATATGGTGGCGGTGTCTGTAAGACACCGCCAACCATATCATGTTGCCTGCGGTGAATCGCCTTTCCATGGCGGCGTTGCCGCCATGGAAAGCCATGCGGTTTCTGCTTTTGGGGGCCCGTTGCGGGCCCGCAGGTTGCTGGGGTGGTGGGGGGTGCACATGGGGGGGTACCTATGGTACCCCCCTCATTGCCATGCACTACGTGGCAGACACCACGTGGTGCCTGCCATGTAGTGCATGGCAATGCCGTGCACAGTCCTCTCAAATTGCGAGCGGGTCTGCAGCCAGCAGATCCACCAGCAATGTGAAAGGCACAGGATGCGCCCGCCCTGCGGTGGCGATCCGCCCGCCATCCTTCCATGATTGACCCCCCACCACATTAGGATGGCTGGGGGGTCCGCGGCAGACGGGAAGACCGTCCGCCGCTTTTCCGCCGGTCGACTCGTTGACCTGGTGGAAAACTGCCACAATATGGTGGCGATGTCCATATCATGATGCCTGCGGTGAATCGCCTTTCCATGGTGGCGTTGCCGCCATGGAAAGGCATGCGGTTTCTGCTTTTGGGGGCCCATTGCGGGCCCCCAGGGTGGTGGGGGGTGCACTATGGTACCCCCCCTCATTGCCATGCACTACATGGCAGACACCACGTGGTGCCTGCCATGTAGTGCATGGCAATGCCGTGCACAGTCCTCTCAAATTGCGAGCGGGTCTGCAGCCAGCAGATCCACCCGCAATGTCAAGGCACAGGATGCGCCCGCCAATGTGGCGGGCGCATCCTAATACACATGGCGGGACCGCCGCAACTTCGGCGGTTGGTCCCTAGCTCCGTTACGGAGGCGGGCGGACTTTGTCCGCCCGCCATCGTAATAGGCCCCTGTGTTTGGATAAAAATGTAACAGTTTTTCCAAATTGTTTAAAAAAATATAAATGTATTCAACAATATATTTCTAATATTGTAAATGTACACTACAAATATATGTTAAAATGGTTTATGCTTTATAATGTATTCTGATCAAAAACAAAAAAAATGTAACTTTTTATTTTCAAAAATTGTAAAATAAAACTGAATTAAAACAATTTAATTGTGAACAACTAAAATAAATACACTTTATTGTAAATAAAAATGTTAACAAAAAAACTCACATACATCTCCTTTTTTATTTATAATTTCTGTATAAAGAAATCAGAGAAAATGCTAAACAATAAAACTGAAACAATTACTATTCCAACTCCAAACAAACTAAACTCAGGAAAAGTGCTGGATAATAAACCATTTAAAATTACTTTTCCAACTCCAAACAAACTAAACTCAAGGAAAGGGCTGGATAATAAACCATTTAAAATTACTATTCCAACTCCAAACAAACTAAACTCAGGGAAAGTGCTGGCTAATAAACAATAACAAATTACTATTCCAACTCCAAACCAACTAAACGCAGGGAAAGTGCTGGATAATAAGAAATAAAATATTATGATTTCAACGCCAAACCAACTAAAATCAGGAAAAGTGCTGGATAATAAAATATACTAAATTACTATTCCAACTCCAAACCAACTAAAATCAGGGAAAGTGCTGGACAATAAACCATTAAAACTTACTATTGTTGCTCCAAGCAAACTAAACTCAGGGAAAGTGCTGGATAATAAAGAATAAAAAATTACTATTCGAACTCCAAACCACCTAAACTCAGGGAAAGTGCTGGATAATGAGCCTTACTAAGGGACCTATTACAATGGCGGGTGGACTCAAGCCATCGTAGCGGGATCGGGACCGCCCGCCTGTACTGCGGCGGTCCCGCACCCCTAATTATGAAGGGACTGCCACCTCGCCGGTCGCATTTAACATTGCATTGGGTGCCTTTTCCTGCACAACGTGGCAGGCACTGCGCGGTGCCTGCCACCTTGTGCATGGCCCCCCAGTGCACAACTGGCCCCCCCACCACAGAGTGGGCCTGTAACGGGCCCCCCGAAGCCAGCCTCCGCCAGCCTTTCCATGGCAGTTCCACCGCCAAGGAAAGACTGGCTGCCGCCAGCATTGTGATCGGGCAGGCGGTGCCTGCTAGGCACCGCCACCATATCCCCGGTCTGAACCGCTCCGCCAGGCAATCGCAACAATTGCCTCTGGCGGAAGCGTGGCGGGTGCTCTTTGCGCCCGCCGTGCTTACGGAACGATTCCCCCCGCCATCCTAATGTGGCGGGGGAAATGGGAGCCAGATGGCGGAGGGACCACCACCGCCAGCCCGGCGGTGGCGGTCCCTGCACCATCGTAATGAGCCCCTAAATTACTATTCCAACTCCAAACCAACTAAAATCAGGAAACGTGCTGGATAATAAAATATAAACAAATTACGATTTAAACTCCAAACCAACTTAGGGGGTCATTAGGATGGCGGGCGGAAGCACATCCGGGGTGCTGGCGGGGGCGGAAAATGCCCTTTTCCGCACTCCTGCAGCGGTCCTCCCGCCAGCCATATTACGATGGGCTGCGTAGCCAAGAGAACCGCCAGATTTTTGCGCCCACCACCGCGGCAGAGTGAGCCAATAGGGACTCACCGCCGTGCAGAATGACGTCCCGTCCGCCGTACAAATCACGATGCCGCAAACAGCCCATCACACCGCAGCGGAGAATCCCCCAACCCAGAGACGGGGAAATACGACAGCAGAGCGCAAAACCTGACTCACGGTACCCTCTACCCGGTCCGGACCGCAATGGATCCAGCCCTTCAAGCCATTCCGGTGCTGTACCTCCTCCACTAACAGCAAATAATGGACCGTCGCGGACAACGCAGCAGGTACGCAATGACACAACTCCGCACACAACCACAACACACACCTCCTGTGCTGATATACTGTCCCTGTCCACATCAGACACACTGGTGGGGACAGGAACACCTCCCCAAGTGTACCCACACATGTCCCACCTGTCAGGAAATCACCCCTCCGCATCCGGGTCACCAATCAACCTCAAAATCATTGCAATGTCCCGGCCACGTCACCGCAGCGGTGAAGATGCGAGAAAACATACGCAAAATGTAGTAGGCAGGGCCGGCGCCAGGCATGGGCAGTCCACAAAGATTCACAGGACTCCACCTCCACTCTTCCCACACTACGCTTCCCACACCCATTTTGGGCACATGTTGTGTGCACCCCCTGTGCCCCCCCTGCACAATTCATCTCCCAGGTGTAGCCAGACCTTGCACCTCACACACCAAAGGACCAGGGCGCCTGTCTTGGAAGGTGGGGGTAAAGAGGAACACCATGCACAGAAGCTCAGGGGCTGGACAACCCTCCTCCTCACACCTATCTCCCACTCATGTGAAGCAAACTGAGCCCAACTAGAAAATGAAGACTCACACTGCATAAGAACATCCACTGAACTGTCCACACTGCCTGTCAAGTCACTCACAAACACCCCACATTGACACACAGCCACATACACACACCATAGGCCAGCAACAATGTAGGACAATCAATGGGCCAGCCAAAAGTGAAGTGGACAGTGCTGGAAAACCATGGAGCAAGACATATAGCATCTGTACATCACATGCAAGAGAAGGAACATATCACAACACCCTCAGGTCATCAAATCAGACATGGGTGGCACAGTGAGTGAAATTAAACCAAACTGCCCTCTGTGCAACAACTCAGGGACACATCAAGGCAACCCATGCATAGTCACAGGAATGATAGGAAGTGTCTGAAGTCATACAGTGAGCAGCCACACATCTGTCACAACTGACTTGACATGTGCACATCATCAGCACAACACACATGGCCCATTGTCACACTCCTTGACTGACAAACACAACTAGGACCTTCACACATACACATTCTGTGCCAACCTCAGACCTCCAGCACTCAACACCTGTGAGAAGCACACATAAAGGCCAAAATGGTGTCCTGTGAGTGAAATGACAACCAAACACTCCCTGTGGTGCACCCACAAACATCACACTAACACACAGGGATGCCTGAACCAATGCAGACACCAAAACAATAACCAAATACAAAGCTCACAAACAACATACACAGAGGTACAACAAGCCCACACATGTGCAGGAAAACAGTGGAAAGGCAATGTGACCCTAGACAGAACAGGAATACACAACATTGTCACTCAGGACCAATGCACAGACACCATACCTCAACACAGACAAGAGGTGTATCATCAAAAATCCACCATGAACACCAACTGGGATCAATGGGACAATCAGCTAACACAGACACAGACACCTCAACACCCATGAAGTGGACAAGCTGCCATATTGTACCAGAAGTATGCACATGCACAACCCTGAAAAGTGACAGGTCAAAAATAGGCGGACTAACTACCAATGTGCACTGAAAACAAGCCCAGCAACAAGAATCCCCTTGCTGCATGTGACAGACACACAAGTGATGCACCCCACACCTGCAACACACATCTGAATGTATCACACAGCTAAAACAACCACACACACACAACGTCATGCAAATAGAACATCACACACACATAGCATCAGTCAGTACAAAGAGCCAAAACAGGCCAAACACTGCATACATCCACAACCAAAACACAACAGATGCACAGACCAAGCCATCACAATGCAAACTCAGCTGCACATCAGGGGGATGCACAACAAGCAAGTACAAGGCAACATACACTGACAACACTGCATGCACACAAAGCAGTGTGTGCACAACAACCAAAACAGTAGCACACACATCTGAGTGCCACACCATGAACTCCCACAGCACAAACATAACATAACACTCAGGAAGTGTAGCACAACCTCAGCAAACACACATACAGCTGAGCCATCACCCACAGAAGCACAACTCAGGGACATCCAGGTGCAAACAACATGACCAGAGGACTGTGCTGCCCAAACATCTGCACATGAGCAACCATGACAGCAAAAACGTACAAGGAAATTACACATAACTAATTTGAAATCTGTCCTGAGTAGCACATTGGTCCTTGGCACAGATCAGCCTCACACAGCATAGTGTCACACTATGAAGCGGTGGGGAGGCTCACAAACTGGCAAGCCATGGTGTGGAAGACATGAGACTGAAGTGTTGTGTACTGCAGTAGTGGACAGGTGAGCAGTGTACAGTATACAAACACATAGAGGAGTCACTCACAATGTGTAGGCATCAGAAGCACATATGGGGGATGGCATGACTCCACATACCACATACCATACTGGAGCCAAAAATGGGTCAAGTGATAGCAATGCATGAGAAAACTCACAAATATTGTCAGTGTGGCTGAGCAGTCCTGTAGAGTGTGCACAAACAGTACCAAGACACATGGCAGATCAATAAAACACAACACAGACTTGCCTGTCACACACTCTGCATACTCACAACTGGCAGCAACAACAAGTAGGTGTCCCCCAGGAGTGCAAGGACACAACAACACACTGCACACTGCCCAACCCTACAACTCCCACTTGTGCCCACAATTAGAAACAATTGGCAGAGTATTGAAACAAACAGGCACTCAGCTTCTGTGTCATACATTTGTGCAGTTGGCATTGCAGGGGCACACACACATCAACACTGACAACCAAAACACCCCTACACACTTCATGACCACACAAGTGCACACATCCAAATGTACCCATGTGACTAGGAAGACAGGCCATCACAAGATGACCATACATCAACACTGCTGCTCACGCATCAAGAAAGATCACACAGATATGAAGGACCCTGGCCAGCCCGCAAGTAATCCTGTGGATAGAATACACCTCTGTTCTGGAATTGCATCATAACATGACATGTGGACAATTTAGCAAACCTGACCATATGATGAGTATGATAATCGTAGATCATCACAAACACCCACCATTGCACCCACAAACCTCAGAGGAAAGAAGAACGAAAGTGCCCCTCACCACTGCCAAACCCAGAACAAGTAAAAGAAGCAATTGGCAATGTGAAGGTGGCATACAGAGCATTTGTCACTTGCAACCATGCACATACCGAAAACACTCACATTTAGCAAGGACACTGACAAAGCAGACAACAGGATTAACTATCTTTATTACATATCCAAAAGATATGCATTAAAAGTAGACAACAGCAAGGCCAGTGGCCAGTCCATAGTTCAAAGGAGGGACATGGGAACATGGGAACTTGCACAGGGAATGTGCATCCAAAGTTTCAAACAGCAAGTCCAGTGGCCAGTCCATAGTTCAAAGGAGGGAAATGTGAACATGAGAACCTGCACAGGGAATGGGCATCCATAGTTCCAAACAGCAAGGCCAGTGGCCAGTCCATAGTTCAAAGGAGGGACATGTGAACATGAGAACCTGCACAGGGAATGGGCATCCAAAGTTCCAAACAGCAAGGCCAGTGGCCAGTCCATAGTTCAAAGGAGGGACATGTGAACATGAGAACCTGCACAGGGAATGGGCATCCATAGTTCCAAACAGCAAGTCCAGTGGCCAGTCCATAGTTCAAAGGAGGGACATGTGAACATGAGAACCTGCACAGGGAATGGGCATCCAAAGTTCCAAACAGCAAGGACAGTGGCCAGTCCATAGTTCAAAGGAGGGACATGTGAACATGAGAACATGCACAGGGAATGTGTGACACTGTACACTGGCATGGGATTCACCACAGCTCTGTGGATACAGATGGGCAGTCCAGGCACTGCTGTGGGAGAGATGGCTTTGGGAGGGGGACTTTGCCTCAGACTTGATTGTCAGTAGGACTGGGAGGTGGCTGACTGTCGGGGACAGTTGGCAGACCAGACCTGGGAGAGGGAGGAGCATCTGAGGTAGAGGCATCAGTGATTTTGTGAGCTGGAGGGCTGCTTGGACCGGGTGGCAATGTGGCATGGGGAGGTGGAGAAATGCTGCCGTGAGACACAGTGGGCCTGATTCACAGAACTAACTTACGTCAAAAACGTAAAGTTAGTACTTTTTGGTATTCACAGAATACACTTACTCATTTTGGTATTCACAGAATGAACTTACTCATTTCAGTATTCACAGAAGTTAGGACTCCTAACTTTAGGACTCCTAAATGCCTTCTGTGAATACCAAAAGTCTTAAAGTTAGGATTTTCTCAGTTTAGAGTAGTAAAGTTAGGAGTCCTAACTTTACTACTCCTAAACTGAGAAAAATCCTAACTTTAAGACTTTCGGTATTCACAGAAGGCATTTAGGAGTCCTAAAGTTAGGAGTCCTAACTTTACTACTCCTAAACTGAGAAAAATCCTAACTTTAAGACTTTCGGTATTCACAGAAGGCATTTAGGAGTCCTAAAGTTAGGACTACTAACTTCTGTGAATACCGAAATGAGTAAGTTCATTCTGTGAATACCAAAATGAGTAAGTGTATTCTGTGAATACCAAAAAGTACTAACTTTACATTTTTGACGTAAGTTAGTTCTGTGAATCAGGCCCAGTGTGTGAGGGAGAATGTGGAGGGCTGCCTTTCCACTTCTTGGGGATTCGATACTGATAAATTGTCTTGGTAGGAGTGTGAAGTGGGGCGGGCACAACAGCCTCACTCTCCACCAAAGGTGCTTCAGGTGCAGGTGTTGGCCCTCCCTCTGGTGAACTGCTGGGTATGGTGGTATGTTTGGCCTGGCCTTGCCTCTTCCCCTCCATCCCCTGTTGACCAGGTGAACCCCCCCCCCCAGTGCCCTCCTGTCCCAGCTTCACAAGGGTGTGGGTGGGAGTTGAGGTTGTGGGTGAACCTGCCTCAGAGATCTGTTTCTGCGGACTCTTTGCAGGCACCAGTTTCACAGCAGTCACGGCAACTATTTGCCTGTCTGTGGGAGCAGGTTTTGGGACGGAATTGTCCTTGGATTGGACTGATTTGGATGCATGTGAGCCTGAGGCCTGCTTCTTGGCTTGATGCCCCTGAGTGTCACCTGAAGGGATTTTGGCTTTGCGTTCGTATGTGACTTCTTTTTTTGGGGGGATGGTGTCTGCGCCCTGGCCCGCTTGGTTTGCTGCTGTGTTGTGCTTCGTGTGGAGTACCTTGAGCCTGAGGGCTGTGGTGTGTGGTCACTCTCGTCAGATGTGGCCACTGGCAGGGTGGTTGCCGAAGGGACAGGAGCTGGACCCTGAGCCTGTGCCAGCTGAATGGCTGCTGTCACTGTAGAGGACAAAGACTGGACAGTCCTGTGTAGCCCACCCACAACAGAATGAATGCCCTCCATGAAGGCAACTACCTGTGCCAACTTCTTGTCATGAACAAGGAAGGCATTCAGTAAAGTAGTCTGACCCAGACACAGCTGGTGCAAAAGCTCCACCACCTCAACACTGAGGGCAGCAGGGGAGACAGGGGTAGGGGCAGCGGGGCCTGGGGTGAGGGACACTCTACCCTTCTGACTGCTGCGGGCATGGGCAGCACTAGTGGAACTAGCCGGGTGGGTGGGCACTGGACGATGTGTGGTGGAAGAAGAGGCTGATTTCCCACTCCCTGTGTCCGCCAACATCGATGAGTCACTGCTGGCGTCAGATGACGTTGAGGTTGGTGTCTTCGGGCTTGATTCATCAAGGGCACTCCGGTCCCCCTCAGAGGCGCTGGTCACATCAGTGTCAGTGAGCCCATATGTTGCTGTTGAGCAAGATGCCTCATCCCCGCTGTCCGTACCCTGTCCTTCTGTGCCCTCTGTAGATGCTGCAAGAGACAGAGACGTAGGTTCAGTTTAGTCCCATACTCACAAACATCATATGCAAGCAGAGCACAAAACTAGAAAATGATACCCCCATGTTGCCCACCACCATGTGCAGTCTGCATGTGCAAACTTTATGCAATCCTCAGAAGATGCATGGAAACATGCATAGTTGACATTAATGTCCCATGTGACATTGACACAGCCAAATATCTGGCCAGTGCCTCCTTGTAACCTAACATACTAATCTCTGTAAGCATACCTACGTGCCTGTAGGTAAGATAGACATACATCTCAACATGTTGTCTCTGTCACATATGGAGTCACTTTAAGGGAACAACACAGATACTGACTCCCAAATGTCCTTTTGTAATGGCCATGAGCTATTGATATCCACCATGTTGTGCTTTGAAGCACAACGACTGTTGCACATTGGTGTCAGATGTGAAGTTCTCACAATTTGCAAGTTAAGCACTGCACACATCTACAAAAGCACACTAAGATGATGCACATTGCTGTTCACTGGCCGTTGGTGTCTATGACACCAATAATGCAGCAGATGTCAGAAGGCCACATCTCATCTTGCAATGTCAAGGGCCATTGTATTGAACACATGAGAAAGTACATGTAGCGAAAATGCATGACAGCTGCACTCAACACAGAGGCCACTTACAACCCATTGCATCACACTAGAAACATCACTGAGCTCCGCACTGGCTCAGGGTTGGGATACATGCAGTCACTCACACTCAAAGTCACCCTTCGCAGAATACTCACCCCCAACTTGCTCCTGATGGGCCCTGAAACGTCCATCCAGCTCTGGCTGTGTCACTGCCAAGATGCGGGCCATTAGTGGTGTCATGCTCCTGCGCGCCAACCTTCCAGTCCGTGGGAGTAGCCCCAGCATCATCTCTGCCACGTTTTTGCTCATCCGGCAGATGTCATCCCACCTATTGTGACAGTGTGTGTGTCATCGGTTGCAGACACCCAGAGCCCGCACCTTGCATGCAATGGCCCGTCATAAGGCCTTACGCTGGCGGACTTTGAGCTGCAGGCATGGGAGACAAGAAGAGGCAGTTTCAGGGACACTGGGCCATGTTCCACTGTGTCTCAGGACAGGTGCATGCAAACACTTAGCACAGCTGTACAGAAAGCTTGATCAGAGGCCATACAACATGACACATAGTACATTTGCATCAGATAATCGGATTGAAATGCATTTGGGTATGAGGGTGGACACAGGACCTGGCCATCTCACACACATGCAGAATGGCAGCACACAAAGCAATGTGAAGAAGGCCCTCATCTGTGATGCAGCATGTGAGGGAGCAAGACATACATCATGTTGCAAATGATGTTTTGGGGAAGACTCACTGTGTCTAACACTACACACCCCTCAATGTCCTTGGCCTGTGAGTGGCTCTCTGTGTCGTGGATGTCACATCTAGGGACATGAACTTACATTCTCACACCCTTCACACAAGGTCTGTCTTGCACAATCATCAGGCCTAAGATAGCTCACTGAGAAGCAGGGTGGCAGACAACACATATATCTCACACTGTCCATTTACTGATGGGTCCGTGTCAAATTGGGCAGTATCTGTGCAGGCCAGGGGGACTCACACTGAGGTTAAACCTGGCCCATCTGAACAATCACATGCATGTACAATATGAGAGGTCAGACAGTGCCTACACATGCAAGTCAGTACACATTATCAAATCAATGGAAGGAGGATGTCTCAGAAGTACATCACTCTGATGTGTCATATGAGATTTTCCACCAAGAGTGTCACCCTCAGGCATTTCAATCTTGTGCATAATGCTCACATATTCATGGTGACGACATGCAAAGTGTACACACATCCTTCAGTACCCTCTGGACGAAACACATTTGTGATGTCCCAAATGAGCATGTGAAGGGCGAATGGACTCTGACATCCAATAGCACAGGCAATGTTTGTCCTGACTCCCACTTTCCAAACCAGCAGTGTCACTGTATGGCTGCAAAGACACTGCACGTCCCTCCCATCTTCCGATGCAGCCATGGATCTGTGGTAATAAGGCTACACACCCCATTGCCATGAAGTCAGCATGCCAGGCAGTGTATCACACAAACTTGCACTCACAGGCACATACTACTGCAGGGCAACATCATGTAAGCACTCTTTGCACTCGCACAATTTCACTCTGAGATACTTACCATTGCATCAGGAGCACCATATAGCTTCCCGTAGTGTGTAAGCACCTCGTCCACCAGGACCTCCAGCTCCTCTGTGGTGAAGGGACGGGCCCTGATCTTCTCAGTTCTCGCCATCATTGGGTCCAGGAGACAGGAACAGCAGCAGTTGGGGATGCAGAATGGCAGGTAGCAGTGTCTGGATGCAGTGGAAATGTGTGGCTCCCTCACACACATATATAGCCCCCTGGGGTTGTTTCAATGGTACTCAGCTGCTGCAATTGGTGGTCCAGGTCAGCTATTTTTCAAATGCAACCAATGACCGGTCCGCGGTAGCAGAGCACGCCTACCGCGATGTTCAAAAGTGCATTTCACTGGCGCGATTGCGGTTCCCATTGGCTGAATGGGCATGGGCAATGGCGGTGTCACACCGCAGGGCCCAGGCGGTCACTACCGCAATGGTGCATCTTACAATTGTATCCAATGACCGGCCCCGCGGTAGCGGAGCACGCCTACTGCGATGTTCAAAAGTGCATTCCACTAGCGCGATTGCGGTTCCCATTGGCTGAATGGGCATGGGCAATGGCGGTGTCACACCGCGGGGCCCAGGCATTCACTGCCGCAATGGTGCATCTTACAATTGCATCCAATGACCAGCCCTGCGGTAGCGGAGCACGCCTACCGCAATTTTTAAAAGTGCATACCACTGGCGCGGTTGCGGTTCCCATTGGCTGAATGGGCATGGGCAATGGCGGTGTCACACCGCGGGGCCCAGGCTTTTGCTACCGCAATGGTGCATCTTACAATTGTATCCAATGACCGGCCCGCGGTAGCGGAGCACGCCTACCGCGATGTTCAAAAGTGCATTCCACTAGCGCGATTGCGGTTCCCATTGGCTGAATGGGCATGGGCAATGGCGGTGTCACACCGCGGGGCCCAGGCGGTCGCTACCGCGATTTGGCATCTTAACATTGGTGCCAATGACCATGATTGCAGTGGCGGTGCACACTTAGGGCACCTATGGACACATCATGCTGTAGCAATGGCAATGGGCAGTTCTCATTTTTGTACACTCCACACTTACAATGAGTCATGGCACCAGATTGTTGAATTGAATGCTAGTGTGACATTCTACTCACTGATGTCTACACATGCCATGTCAGTGCACTGGAGTACATGCATTGGCATGTAGTCCCTCACATGTCACTGGTGATGTTGTTGTGCATGTACACAGATCTATTGTGTGATGGACTCCCAAATCTGGGTACATATCAATGTGTGAGCTGGCTAAGCAACACACAGTGATGATGGACTGACTACTCAATGTGCCTACTTCACTGTGTAGATTGCTGAACTCATGTTGATACTTGATCTTCATGCACACACTGTACTCATTGTGTCGTTAATGTGTGCCCTGTCCGACTCATGCAAGAAGGTGTGGCAGGTACAGCAGCTATGTAGGAGACAGCGGTGTTGGTGTTTCAGACATGTGCTGTGTCAAGTGCTCTCAGGGCTGGTGACACTAGATGTCGGAATGTCCCATTTCCCATTCACATAGTCTGAATCTGTCTGGGGTGCACTCAGTTCGTACATACTGATCACGTATATAACTACTTGGGGGCAAGTTGACTCTGCATGTGACTTGTTTTGTGTGCTGGTGTGTCAGGCCACTCATCGTTGGCACTGTGTCAGTCAGAATGTCAGATGTTGGACACATCTCATGGGTGAATAGAATTGACAAGTGTCCCCTTTTATCTCATGTAGGAGGCCACCAAATGTGCACCGGCCCTTCACCTTGCTGGCGGTCATGGAGGATGTGGACATCATCCGTAAGTTCCGGTTGGATCGGCAAAACCTCCATGACCTATGTGCTCAATTGGAGCCCCATCTGAGGCCTCTCAGGACATATCCAACTGCTGTGTCAACCACATGTAAGGTGATGGCGGCCCTGCATTTCTTCGCAACTGGTATGTTCCAGTACACAGTGGCCAGCGCAGGTGGGATGTCGCAGGCAATGTTCAGCATGATGCTGCGGGATGTGCTGTCCGCTATGATGGCATACAAGGACACTTACATCCATTTCCCACGGAGACAGGAAATGCCAGCTGTGAAGGCAGATTTCTATGACGTTGCCCACATCCCTAATGTAGTTGGTGCCATTGACTGCACCCATGTTGGACGGGTTCCGCCACAGGTACGGGAGCACATATACAGGAATAGGAAGCATACCCATTCCATTAATGTGCAAGTTGTATGCCAGGCAGATATGATCATCTCACATGTCTGTGCCAGATTCCCTGGCTCAGCCCACGACTCATACATCCTGCGTAACAGCATCGTACCACAGATGATGGCAAATCTGCATCCTGACCGTGCGTGGCTTGTAGGTGAGTTAGCTGAGTCAAGTATTGTGCTGTATGTGTGACATGCTGTCCGCAGCTACAGTCATTTTACTAAATTGTTCTGTGTGTCGGGCACCTAGGTGACTCTGCATATCCCAACCGGCCCTGGTTGCTGAGCCCACTGCGGAATCCCAGGACCCCGGGTCAAGTCCGCTACAATGAGGCCCATGGGAGGACACGTCGTGTGGTGGAGTGGACCTTTGGCCTTCTCAATTCTCAAATTCGGTGCCTGGATAGGACCAGAGGTGCACTGATGTACTCTTCCCAAAAGGTGTGTCAGATCGTGGTAGCATGCTGCATGCTCCACAACTTTGCCCTGCGCAAAGAGATCCCCCTGATCCTGGATGATGATCAGCAACAGATGCCCCCGCCTGCAAACCCACACATGTCCAGTGACGAGGATAGTGGAGAGGAGGAAGGTGTCGACCTGCATCACCAGCTCATCGCCTGCTACTTTCCTTGAAGGTGAGTGACATTGTACAACGGTGCCATTGTATGGTGTGTTTGTAGTTGTAGGAAATGCCTAGGGGAGATATGTGACAGCTGCCTGTTGTTGGCTCTGTGCTGAGGGCTGATGTTACTGGGACAGGGTAGTTATGCACAGCCACATGATGTCTATGTCGATATCGTTGCTCATTGTAATGTGTGCAGGTTTGAGTACCTTGATGACAAGTGGTGTGTAATGGGTGTGATGCCATCAACTGACAGGTGAATGTTGTTCTCTTGTGTTTTCCTAGGTCCCTTCAGCTTCTCAATGCCTCGCAACAATCAGTGCACCTGGTACACTGTAATCTGAGTCAAGATTGTACATCCTGTGATAAACATGGAGCTGACATGAAAACATAGGTGTCCAAAGAGTGTTTATTTACAATTAGTACATGTGACAGGGAAGTGATTATTTGCAAATAGGTGGTAAGTGAATCAATGAGTTGTCAGTGATGGTAGACGAGACAATAGAGTAGTCACCACATTGATGTGGTGACACAGTCCAACAGACGCCTGCCATCAACATGGCAGTGTGGGTAAGGAATAAGGATAGTCAACAAAGTCAATGTGAAGGTGAAGAGAGGTGCCATCATGGCTGGCTCTTTGACTGGCGTTTGGCTGGTGCTTTGCCACGTGATCCTCCCTTGTTTTTCCTCGGACGGCCCCTTGAGCGTTTGGCAGGGGGGCCTCTGCTGCGGGATCAGAGGTGCCTGAGGACACATCCTGTTCCAGCTCACGCGTCTCTGTGGCCGCAGGTGAGGAGGTGGGACTGTCATCCTGCGGGCCACTGGAGGGAGGTTGAGCTGTCCTTTGGGCCGCAGGCTGGTCCCTCAGGACACCCACAAGCTGACCCAAGAGGTCCACGATTTGGCCCATGAGTGTGTTTATGGACCTCAGCAGCAGGCGGAGCTCACGCGATTCTTCCAGAGCCTGGCCCGTGTGTCCCTGGGCTTGTTCGTATGCCCCAAGGACTCTGGCGATGCTGGCCAGTGCTTCGGTCCCAGTGTCCTGTTGATTTTGTCGCCCAGTTGCCCTCCCACCTGGTCTGTTGTCCCGGACCTGTGGCATCACCACTCGATGCACCCGCTGACTCTCCCTGCCCTCCTCAGATTGTGGGGTGGGGTGGGTATCCTCTGAGGCAGGGACAGTGTTGCAGGCAGAACTGGTGGTGGTGGCCGCACAAGTTGTTACAGCAGTGGTCAGCGCAGTTGACGTTGATGAGGTGGTGAGGACAGTGGGGGCCTGGGACATGCTGCGCCCTGGCACGCCAGATGGGCCAGCTTTTGTTTCCGCATCCGAGGAATTTAGGGAGTCTGCATCTGGGCCTCCATGTTCCGGGGGGGGGAGACTGGCTCTGCAGGTTGGTGTTGTCATCTGCAGCAGTCAATTCCTGGTCACCTGTAGTACAGAGGAGAAATGGTCATTGAAGTGTACCCCACAAGCTTGGTGTTAGATGTTTGGAGGTTACATGTCATACACCACACAGTTTACATTGAGGTCACTTTGTATGGCTGCACGGTATTGAGCATCATGACATGATGTGTAGGTACCTACATTACTTGTCCATGGTGTGACATGTCAATAGATACCATGCTCCACATACAGATTGTGTGATAACAAGGACATGTCGTCATCTAACGACCAGCAGCACAACAACTTTTTGTGAGGCATCTTTGTTGTTTGCTCTGCTTGTAAGTTCTTCATTCTGGGCATGTACTAGCTATTGTTGTCTCATGCATCCCTCTGTCATATCATGTTCTTTGCTTTATTTTTGAAAATGGGCATGCTTGTTTTGTTTTCATATGGGCGTTGATGCTCTGCCACCATGTCACTTACACATAGCATTCACTGCTGTGCATGATTGTGTCCTGAGTTACTTCAACATGTGATTTGGTGAGTCACACTTTAATTTCTGTGACAGTTACATACGCTAAGCTGTCTGCACACTGGAAGTGGCTATTGGATCTCTGCCAAGTTGGGTGGGATGTGAGGGTTGGTGTGGTCATATGGCTCCATGCTTTTTGAGAGGTATGGCAGGGTGCATGCACTGTCTACCTACCTGTTCTGTGACACAGTTGAGGGGTATTGCTGACACATGTTTGTGGGTGTGGGGGAGTGCTCCATCTTTCTGAGCTGTGGGACAAGGGGGCCTAGTGGGAGTTGTAGTGCAGGCTTCACAGACACAACCACCCCCTCCCTGTTAAGATGGCTACCTACCTGTTAGTTTGATGAGGGGAATGCAATGTCTGCCACTTGCTTCTGGGTGGGGTGGGGGGAGTGCTCCATCCTGGTGTGCTCTGGGACAGGGGGCCTGGTGGGAGTTGTGGTGCTGGCTTTCCACCCACAAACAACCCTCCCTGTTAAGATGGCTACCTACCTGTTAGTTTGATGAGGGGAATGCAATGTCTGCCACTTGCTTCTGGGTGGGGTGGGGGGAGTGCTCCATCCTGGTGTGCTTTGGGACAGGGGGCGTAGTGGGAGTTGTAGTGCAGGCTTCACAAACACAACTACCCCCTCCCTGTTAAGATGGCTACCTACCTGTTAGGTGGAGGTGATCAATGCAATGGCTGCCACATGCTTTTGGGTGTGGGGGAGTGCTCCATCTTGCTGAGCTGTGGGACAAGGGGGCCTGGTGGGAGTTGTTGTGCTGGCTTTCCACCCACAAACTCCCCCTCCCTATTAAGATGGCTACCTACCTGTTAGGTGGTGGTGATCAATGCAATGGCTGCCACATGCTTCTGGTTGTGAGGGAGTGCTCCATCTTGCTGAGCTGTGGGACAAGGGGGCCTGGTGGGAGTTATGGTGCTGGCTTTCCACCCACAAACACCCCACCCTGTTAAGATGGCTACCTACCTGTTAGTTTGAGGAGGGGAATGCAATGGCTGGCACTTGCTTCTGGGTGGAGTGGGGGGAGTGCTCCATCCTGGTGTGCTTTGGGACAGGGGGCCTGGTGGGAGCTGTAGTGCAGGCTTTTCAAACAAAACCATCCCCTCCCTGTTAAGATGGCTACCTACCTGTTAGTTTGATGAGGGGAATGCGATGTCTGCCACATCCTTCTGGGTGGGGGGAGTGCTCCATCCTGGTGTGCTTTGGGACAGGGGGCCTGGTGGGAGTTGTAGTGCAGGCTTCACAAACACAACCACCCCCTCCCTGTTAAGATGGCTGCCTACCTGTTAGTTTGATGAGGGGAATGCAATGGCTGCCACATGCTTCTGGGTGGGGTGGGGGGAGTGCTCCATCTTGCAGAGCTGTGGGACAAGGTGGCCTGGTGGGAGTTGTAGTGCTGGCTTTCCACCCACAAACACCCCTCCCTGTTAAGATGGCTACCTACCTGTTAGGTGGAGGTGATTAATGCAATGGCTGCCACATGCTTCTTGGTGGGGTGGGGGAGTGCTCCATCCTGGTGTGCTTTGGGACAGGGGGCCTAGTGGGAGTTGTAGTGCAGGCTTCAGAGACACAACCACCCCCTCCCTGTTAAGATGGCTACCTACCTGTTAGTTTGATGAGGGGAATGCAATGTCTACCACTTGCTTCTGGGTGGGGTGGGGGGAGTGCTCCATCCTGGTGTGCTTTGGGACAGGGGGCCTGGTGAGAGTTGTAGTGCAGGCTTCAGAAACACAACCACCCCCTCCCTGTTAAGATGGCTACCTACCTGTTAGTTTGATGAGGGGAATGCAATGTCTGCCACTTGCTTCTAGGTGGGGTGGGGGGGAGGGCCCCATCCTGGTGTGCTTTGGGACAGGGGGCCTGGTGGGAGTTGTAGTGCAGGCTTCAGAGAAACAGCCACCCCCTCCCTGTTAAGATGGCTACCTACCTGTTAGTTTGATGAGGGGAATGCAATGTCTGCCACTTGCTTCTGGGTGGAGTGGGGGGAGTGCTCCATCCTGGTGTGCTTTGGGACAGGGGGCCTGGTGGAAGTTGTAGTGCAGGCTTCACAGAAACAACCACCCCCTCCCTGTTAAGATGGCTGCCTACCTGTTAGTTTGATGAGGGGAATG
Organism: Calotriton arnoldi; assembly: GCA_963921515.1. NCBI lineage: Eukaryota > Metazoa > Chordata > Amphibia > Caudata > Salamandridae > Calotriton > Calotriton arnoldi. The sequence continues at coordinate 173,864 of CAWUFW010013373.1, forward strand.
CAATGTCTGCCACTTGCTTCTGGGTGGGGTGGGGGGAGTGCTCCATCCTGGTGTGCTTTGGGACAGGGGGCCTGGTGGGAGTTGTAGTGCAGGCTTCACAGACACAACCACCCCCTCCCTGTTAAGATGGCTACCTACCTGTTAGGTGGAGGTGATCAATGCAATGGCTGCCACATGCTTCTGGGTGGGGTGGGGGGAGTGCTCCATCTTGCTGAGCTGTGGGACAAGGGGGCCTGGTGGGAGTTGTAGTGCTGGCTTTCCACCCACAAATACCCCTCCCTCTTAAGATGGCTACCTACCTGTTAGGTGGAGGTGATTAATGCAATGGCTGCCACATGCTTCTGGGTGGGGTGGGGGGAGTGCTCCATCCTGGTGTGCTTTGGGACAGGGGGCCTGGTGGGAGTTGTAGTGCAGGCTTCAGAGACACAACCACCCCATCCCACTTAAGATGGCTACCTACCTGTTAGTTTGATGAGGGGAATGAAATGTCTGCCACTTGCTTCTGGGTGGGGTGGGGGGAGTGCTCCATCCTGGTGTGCTTTGGGACAGGGGGCCTGGTGGGAGTTGTAGTGCAGGCTTCAGAGACACAACCACCCCCTCCCTGTTAAGATGGCTACCTACCTGTTAGTTTGATGAGGGGAATGCAATGTCTGCCACTTGCTTCTGGGTGGGGTGGGGGAAGTGCTCCATCCTGGTAGTGCTTTGGGACAGGGGGCCTGGTGGAAGTTGTAGTGCAGGCTTCAGAGACACAACCACCCCCTCCCACTTAAGATGGCTACCTACCTGTTAGTTTGTTGAGGGGAATGCAATGTCTGCCACTTTCTTCTGGGTGGGGTGGGGGGAGTGCTCCATCCTGGTATGCTTTGGGACAGGGGGCCTGGTGGGAGTTGTAGTGCAGGCTTCACAAACACAACCACACCCTCCCTGTTAAGATGGCTACCTACCAGTTAGGCGGAGGTGATCAATGCAATGGCTGCCACATGCTTCTGGGTGTGGGGGAGTGCTCTATCTTGCTGAGCTGTGGGACAAGGGGGCCTTGTGGGAGTTGTAGTGCTGGCTTTCCACCCACAAACACCCCTCCCTGTTAAGATGGCTACCTACCTGTTAGGTGGTGGTGATCAATGCAATGGCTGCCACATGCTTCTGGGTGTGGGGAGTGCTCTATCTTGCTGAGCTGTGGGACAAGGAAGCCTGGTGGGAGTTGTAGTGCTGGCTTTCCACCCACAAACACCCCTCCCTGTTAAGATGGCTACCTACCTGTTAGGTGGTGGTGATCAATGCAATGACTGCCACATGCTTCTGGGTGTGGGGAGTGCTCCATCTTGCTGAGCTGTGGGACAAGGGGGCCTGGTGGGAGCTGTGGTGCTGGCTTTCCACCCACGAACACCCCTCCCTGTTAAGATGGCTACCTACCTGTTAGTTTGATGAGGGGAATGCAATGGCTGGCACTTGCTTCTGGGTGGGGTGGGGGGAGTGTTCCATCCTAGTGTGCTTTGGGACAGGGGGCCTGGTGGGAGTTGTAGTGCAGGCTTCAGAGAAACAACCACCCCCTCCCTGTTAAGATGGCTACCTACCTGTTAGTTTGATGAGGGGAATGCAATGTCTGCCACTTGCTTCTGGGTGGAGTGCTCCATCCTGGTGTGCTTTGGGACAGGGGGCCTGGTGGAAGTTGTAGTGCAGGCTTCACAGAAACAACCACCCCCTCCCTGTTAAGATGGCTGCCTACTTGTTAGTTTGATGAGGGGAATGCAATGTCTGCCACTTGCTTCTGGGTGGGGTGGGGGGAGTGCTCCATCCTGGTGTGCTTTGGGACAGGGGGCCTGGTGGGAGTTGTAGTGCAGGCTTCACAGACACAACCACCCCCTCCCTGTTAAGATGGCTACCTACCTGTTAGGTGGAGGTGATCAATGCAATGGCTGCCACATGCTTCTGGGTGGGGTGGGGGAGTGCTCCATCTTGCTGAGCTGTGGGACAAGGGGGCCTGGTGGGAGTTGTAGTGCTGGCTTTCCACCCACAAATACCCCTCCCTGTTAAGATGGCTACCTACCTGTTAGGTGGAGGTGATTAATGCAATGGCTGCCACATGCTTCTGGGTGGGGTGGGGGGAGTGCTCCATCCTGGTGTGCTTTGGGACAGGGGGCCTGGTGGGAGTTGTAGTGCAGGCTTCAGAGACACAACCACCCCCTCCCACTTAAGATGGCTACCTACCTGTTAGTTTGATGAGGGGAATGAAATGTCTGCCACTTGCTTCTGGGTGGGGTGAGGGGAGTGCTCCATCCTGGTGTGCTTTGGGGACAGGGGGCCTGGTGGGAGTTGTAGTGCAGGCTTCAGAGACACAACCACCCCTCCCTGTTAAGATGGCTACCTACCTGTTAGTTTGATGAGGGGAATGCAATGTCTGCCACTTGCTTCTGGGTGGGGTGGGGGAAGTGCTCCATCCTGGTAGTGCTTTGGGACAGGGGGCCTGGTGGAAGTTGTAGTGCAGGCTTCAGAGACACAACCACCCCTCCCACTTAAGATGGCTACCTACCTGTTAGTTTGTTGAGGGGAATGCAATGTCTGCCACTTGCTTCTGGGTGGGGTAGGGGGAGTGCTCCATCCTGGTATGCTTTGGGACAGGGGGCCTGGTGGGAGTTGTAGTGCAGGCTTCACAAACACAACCACACCCTCCCTGTTAAGATGGCTACCTACCAGTTAGGCGGAGGTGATCAATGCAATGGCTGCCACATGCTTCTGGGTGTGGGGAGTGCTCTATCTTGCTGAGCTGTGGGACAAGGGGGCCTTGTGGGAGTTGTAGTGCTGGCTTTCCACCCACAAACACCCCTCCCTGTTAAGATGGCTACCTACCTGTTAGGTGGTGGTGATCAATGCAATGGCTGCCACATGCTTCTGGGTGTGGGGGAGTGCTCTATCTTGCTGAGCTGTGGGACAAGGAAGCCTGGTGGGAGTTGTAGTGCTGGCTTTCCACCCACAAACACCCCTCCCTGTTAAGATGGCTACCTACCTGTTAGGTGGTGGTGATCAATGCAATGACTGCCACATGCTTCTGGGTGTGGGGGAGTGCTCCATCTTGCTGAGCTGTGGGACAAGGGGGCCTGGTGGGAGCTGTGGTGCTGGCTTTCCACCCACGAACACCCCTCCCTGTTAAGATGGCTACCTACCTGTTAGTTTGATGAGGGGAATGCAATGGCTGGCACTTGCTTCTGGGTGGGGTGGGGGGAGTGTTCCATCCTGGTGTGCTTTGGGACAGGTTGCCTGGTGGGAGTTGTAGTGCAGGCTTCAGAGAAACAACCACCCCCTCCCTGTTAAGATGGCTACCTACCTGTTAGTTTGATGAGGGGAATGCAATGTCTGCCACTTGCTTCTGGGTGGAGTGCTCCATCCTGGTGTGCTTTGGGACAGGGGGCCTGGTGGAAGTTGTAGTGCAGGCTTCACAGACACAACCACCCCCTCCCTGTTAAGATGGCTGCCTACCAGTTAGTTTGATGAGGGGAATGCAATGTCTGCCACTTGCTTCTGGGTGGGGTGGGGGGAGTGCTCCATCCTGGTGTGCTTTGGGACAGGGGGCCTGGTGGGAGTTGTAGTGCAGGCTTCACAGACACAACCACCCCCTCCCTGTTAAGATGGCTACCTACCTGTTAGGTGGAGGTGATCAATGCAATGGCTGCCACATGCTTCTGGGTGGGGTGGGGGGAGTGCTCCATCTTGCTGAGCTGTGGGACAAGGGGGCCTGGTGGGAGTTGTAGTGCTGGCTTTCCACCCACAAATACCCCTCCCTGTTAAGATGGCTACCTACCTGTTAGGTGGAGGTGATTAATGCAATGGCTGCCACATGCTTCTGGGTGGGGTGGGGGGAGTGCTCCATCCTGGTGTGCTTTGGGACATGGGGCCTGGTGGGAGTTGTAGTGCAGGCTTCAGAGACACAACCACCCCCTCCCACTTAAGATGGCTACCTACCTGTTAGTTTGATGAGGGGAATGAAATGTCTGCCACTTGCTTCTGGGTGGGGTGGGGGGAGTGCTCCATCCTGGTGTGCTTTGGGACAGGGGGCCTGGTGGGAGTTGTAGTGCAGGCTTCAGAGACACAACCACCCCCTCCCTGTTAAGATGGCTACCTACCTGTTTGTTTGATGAGGGGAATGCAATGTCTGCCACTTGCTTCTGGGTGGGGTGGGGGAAGTGCTCCATCCTGGTAGTGCTTTGGGACAGGGGGCCTGGTGGAAGTTGTAGTGCAGGCTTCAGAGACACAACCACCCCCTCCCACTTAAGATGGCTTCCTACCTGTTAGTTTGATGAGGGAATGCAATGTCTGCCACTTGCTTCTGGGTGGGGTGGGGAGTGCTCCATCCTGGTATGCTTTGGGACAGGGGGCCTGGTGGGAGTTGTAGTGCAGGCTTCACAAACACAACCACACCCTCCCTGTTAAGATGGCTACCTACCAGTTAGGCGGAGGTGATCAATGCAATGGCTGCCACATGCTTCTGGGTTTGGGGAGTGCTCTATCTTGCTGAGCTGTGGGACAAGGGGGCCTGGTGGGAGTTGTAGTGCTGGCTTTCCACCCACAAACACCCCTCCCTGTTAAGATGGCTACCTACCTGTTAGGTGGTGGTGATCAATGCAATGGCTGCCACATGCTTCTGGGTATGGGGGAGTGCTCTATCTTGCTGAGCTGTGGGACAAGGGGGCCTGGTGGGAGTTGTAGTGCTGGCTTTCCACCCACAAACACCCCTCCCTGTTAAGATGGCTACATACCTGTTAGTTTGATGAGGAGAATGCAATGGCTGGCACTTGCTTCTGGGTGGGGTGGGGGAGTGTTCCATCCTGGTGTGCTTTGGGACAGGGGGCCTGGTGGGAGTTGTAGTGCAGGCTTCAGAGAAACAACCACCCCCTCCCTGTTAAGATGGCTACCTACCTGTTAGTTTGATGAGGGGAATGCAATGTCTGCCACTTGCTTCTGGGTGGGGTGGGGGAGTGTTCCATCCTGGTGTGCTTTGGGACAGGGGGCCTGGTGGGAGTTGTAGTGCAGGCTTCACAGACACAACCACCCCCTCCCTGTTAAGATGGCTACCTACCTGTTAGGTGGAGGTGATCAATGCAATGGCTGCCACATGCTTCTGGGTGGGGTGGGGGGAGTGCTCCATCTTGCTGAGCTGTGGGACAAGGGGGCCTGGTGGGAGTTGTAGTGCTGGCTTTCCACCCACAAATACCCCCTCCCTGTTAAGATGGCTACCTACCTGTTAGGTGGAGGTGATTAATGCAATGGCTGCCACATGCTTCTGGGTGGGGTGGGGGAGTGCTCCATCCTGGTGTGCTTTGGGACAGGGGGCCTGGTGGGAGTTGTAGTGCAGGCTTCAGAGACACAACCACCCCCTCCCACTTAAGATGGCTACCTACCTGTTAGTTTGATGAGGGGAATGAAATGTCTGCCACTTGCTTCTGGGTGGGGTGGGGGGAATGCTCCACCCTGGTGTGCTTTGGGACATGGGGCCTGGTGGGAGTTGTAGTGCAGGCTTCAGAGACACAACCACCCCCTCCCTGTTAAGATGGCTACCTACCTGTTAGTTTGATGAGGGGAATGCAATGTCTGCCACTTGCTTCTGAGTGGGGTGGGGGAAGTGCTCCATCCTGGTAGTGCTTTGGGACAGGGGGCCTGGTGGAAGTTGTAGTGCAGGCTTCAGAGACACAACCACCCCCTCCCACTTAAGATGGCTACCTACCTGTTAGTTTGATGAGGGGAATGCAATGTCTGCCACTTGCTTCTGGGTGGGGTGGGGGGAGTGCTCCATCCTGGTATGCTTTGGGACAGGGGGCCTGGTGGGAGTTGTAGTGCAGGCTTCACAAACACAACCACCCCCTCCCTGTTAAGATGGCTACCTACCTGTTAGGTGGAGGTGATCAATGCAATGGCTGCCACCTGCTTCTGGGTGTGGGGGAGTGCTCCATCTTGCTGAGCTGTGGGACAAGGGGGCCTGGTGGGAGTTGTGGTGCTGGCTTTCCACCCACAAACACCCCTCCCTGTTAAGATGGCTACCTACCTGTTAGTTTGATGAGGGGAATGCAATGGCTGGCACTTGCTTCTGGGTGGGGTGGGGGGAGTGTTCCATCCTGGTGTGCTTTGGGACAGGGGGCCTGGTGGGAGTTGTAGTGCTGACTGCCTGTGCACATGCAACCCTGCGAATGTTGCTAACTACCTTTGTGGTGATTCAGAGGGAGTGAATGTTAGATCTGTGAGACATGTGTTGGGGAGTGTGTGGTGCACATTGATGCATTTGGGCCTAGGAGGTGTAGCTTTGTGGTTGTGCAAGACAGTACATAGCAGAGTGATGGTGGACATTTGTTGTTACTTACCAGCCTCCACTCCCCCGGGTATTCCTGTGAGACTCTCTGGATGCAGTATGGCAAGCACCTTCTCCTCCCATGCGGTGAATGTTCTTGGTGGAATGGGAGGGCCACCGCCAGTCCTCTGAGCCAGCTCATGGTTCTTGTTGTTCCTCTCTTTCACCTTTTTCTTGAGGTCATGCCACCACTTCACAATTTCATTCTTGTTGCGTGGGACAGTCCCTTCTGCATTGACCTTGCGGACTATCCTTTCCCACATTAGTGTTTTGGTGGCTAATGGTGTCTGTTGGACCATGCTTCTAAACAATTGTGGTTATACTCTGATTACCTAGTCTACCATGACTGACAACTCATTGTCAGTGAATTTGGGCATTTTCTTCTGTGCCATGGTGTGTGGTGTGCAAAGGGGTTGGAAGTGAAGGTGTGAAAGTGGTGGTGGTGATGTAAGTGGTGTGTGTGTGTTGTTGTGCTGGTGAGTTGTGTGGTGGTTTGCCTCTCCTTTGTGCTGTAGGCTTGGTTCCTTCAGTGGTGGAGTATTGCAAAGGATTGTGGTCAGGGAAGGGGCTGGATTTATACTCAGCTATGTGGGTGTGTCAAAATGGTGTATTGATGTCAGGTGTGTTGTGTGGGTTGACCTGGGATTTGTGGTTTTTTGACTTGCCATGGGTATGTGTCATTGGGGTGTATTGGATTTTAGGTGGGGCTGCGGCAAGTTGCTGGGTACACTTGGTGGGCATGTTGTGTGCATTTTTTGTTTGGACACAATGAATTTTCCAGAGCGCCCGCGGCGGTGGCTATACGACCGCCTTTCTGCCGGCTCTCCCATTCATCACTCTTTGCGATCGCGGCGGTCGGAAACAGCGGATCATTCCGCTGTGACCTCGGTGGTATGCTAATTCCACGTGCAGTCAATCCGTTGGCCGTGCAGCGGTTTGGGCTTTTTCCGCCGCGAATCCGACCGCTGTGGACTGATTTTCGCATGCTCTGCACGCTACCGACGGTCTTTCGTGGCATCGTTCCGCCGCGGTCAGATTTTCCTGGTGGTTGATCCTAATCGGAACGCCGGTTTTCCCGCGGTACATGCGGACGGTTGTTTCCCACTACCATGGCGTTCCGGGTGCTTTTCCGCCCGCCATCGTAATCGGCCCCTAAGTCAAGGAAAGTGCTGGATAATAAAATATTAAAAATTACTATTCCAACTCCAAACCAAATAAAATCAGGGAAAGTGGTGGATAATAAACCATAAAAAATTAATGTTCCAATTCCAAAACATCTATACACAGGGAAAGTGATGGACAATAAACCAATTCAAATTACTATTCCAACTGCAAACACACTAAACTCAGGGAAAGTGCTGGGTAATAATCCATTTAAAATTATTATTCCAACTCCAAACAAACTAAACTCAGGGAAAGTGCTGGATAATAAACAATACAAAATTACTCTTCCAACTCCAAACCAAGTAAACTCAGGGAAAGTGCTACATAATGTCAAATAAAAAAATATTACAAATAACAATTAACAACATTATGAATAAAACAAACTTTTTTAAATACAATTTTTAAATCTATACAAAAATGTATAAAATGTAGAAATTTAACACAAAAAAATGTTCAATATTTTTTTTTAAAATATCTAAAAATATTCAAAACATTCCAAAAATGTTATATATTATAATTTACAATCTATATTAAAAAAAATTGAAAAAATATGTTTTTTTTACAAAAAAATAATACATTTTAATATTTAATTCTAAATTCCCCAAGTTTTTTTATAAAAAAGTTAATTTTCAAAATTTATTACAGTTAAAAACCTTTAAAAAACTTTAACTTTTTTATAATAAATTTCATTTTTTTACATTTGTAAAACAAACACAACATAAAATAATACAATATACATACAAATAAATGTTTAATTTCATTTTTTTAACCCAAAAAAATGTACACCTCTGAAAAAAATGCAATTTAAAAACAAAATAATAATTTCAATTTGAAATTTTGAATTTTTTAAAACATTTTCATTAATATATTTAAAAAAAAATACTTTAAACAAATATTTTTAAATTTCTCCCCACCCTTATTCCCTATAAAAGCATCATCCTGCTCCTAATTAAACACATTATAAATTTAAAAAAATATAGATTACTTTCAACAAATACATTTTAAATTACTCCCCACCCTTATCCCCTATAAACCCAACATCCCGCTCCTAAAAACAAGTGAAAATACAATAAAAACATACATTTTAACATTCAAAAATATATTTATAAATATAAAATAGGTACTAACAAATAGTCGATATTATTTACAACTATATTTTTAACATCAATATTTTCAAAATCTATATTTCTAACGTACACAAAAATTGATATTTTTAACAATGATAAAACTTACCTCGATATTTTACACCCTCGATATTCTTGACTCGATATTCATGACAGTCGATATTTCTTCATCGATATTCTGTCTCTTCACCATCCCACCCAATGGCATAACAGCTGAGCTTTCAGAAACCAGACAGTGAATACACACAAATGGTTTTGGCATGCTGTTTCCCTCCTTTGAAGTGCACCCCAAATGTCATATGTACAACTCCAGCAAACCTGTCAAGTATCACGGCTTCCTCTTGAATTATTAGCATGATTGAAAGGTCATCTGCCATTTGTATGCCAGCTTCTTTGCTATGCATGCTTTTCTGCTCCACGTATGCATGGTCTCCTAGGCGTGGCTCCCCTTGGGTTCCCATTTCCAAATGGCTTCCCATCTTCCATTCACCTCCCCAGCCACCAGGTCACATGTGCTGTTCGACGCTGTGCTTCCCAACATGCATGGTCAGCATTTCTCTGGCCCCCCTGCTGCTCTCTTCAACATCTTTTACCAGTTAGGCAGCGCTGTGCTAGTGAACATGTGCTGGTACTTTCCTTGCACCTTCAACACATAGGGGCCGATTCCGATTCGGGCCGGAAATCTCTCCGACCGAGCCGGACTCGGAGAGATTTCCGACCGAATCGGACTCTGGCAGCCCGACCGAACGCAGTACGATGCGCACGTATGCCATCGAACTCGGAGTCGGTCGGACTCCCATTGAAGTCAATGGGAGCCGGTCGTACAACGCGTACGCGGGCTCCCATTGACTCAATGGGTGCGAGGCAGTCAAGGGCGCCCCACAGCGTGTACGCGGCGAAGCGACTCGCGCCGTACACGCACAGGTAAGGGGGACCCATGGGTCCCCCTGTGTGCGACTCGCGTGGCTACGCGCACAGGGGGTCCGACACAGACCCCCAAAGTATGTCTCCGACTGCTCTTTGGAGCCGGAGTGCGCGGCTCGGTCGGACTGCTCGCGGCGCGCATCGTACTCACCCGGCCGGGGAACGTCTCCATTGCGCGGTGCGAGTCGAGTCCAAGTGAGTCGGTCGGTGCGGTTCGACCCAGGAACGAGTCGGTCGGAGCGGTCGGGATGCCCGGACGAGTCGGTCGGCGAATTCGCATCATACTCGCTCGCCCGGACGCGCGTACGAATCGGTGGGGAAATAGGGCTCCGAATCGGATCCGGTTAAGCCGAATCCGATTCGGAGCCCTACCGGCCGAGATCGGAATCGGCTCCATAGTGCTTGACTTTTGGTTATTTTCATATCTTGAGAGGGAATCGCTAATTGGTGTGATCAATCTATGCATCGGAACTTGCGGCCACGAGTTCTCATGAGAGAATCCACCAAGTCTGGGGTGCCATCTTGGATCAGTCATGCCTATATTAGGCAGCTGATCTCGGAAGAACGTGCCAGTTATTCACATTCCAGCTGCAGATCAGCACCCAGGACGTTCATGAGGGGCCGGATCAGAGTTTGGGGCTTGACGGTAGGGTTGCTGCAGACATGCAGCTACATGGGAACCACGGTATACATTGACCACAGTGTTCAAGATGGTTTACCCTGTCAACTGAAACCCGGTAAGGCTAGAGATAACCATAGGAAGCAATTGATGATTGCTGATTCATGCTACTCAGCTCCCTAGTTAAGTTGTCCTCAACACAAAGAAATATGCGGATTTAAAACCAGTAATCTAGTGAGGACACATTGGGAAGCCACAGAGTAACCTTTAAAGCCAAAATTATTTGAGAGGTAATTAACTATATGAGTGCTGAAACAATGGACTGTTTTGAGCAACTGCTTTAAAGCTTGATTTAGAGACTTCAGAATCCGCAAGATGCAACCAACTTTTCCTTTCCAGGTCTCCTTCCCTGCAGTACACTCCCCAAAACCCTTCCCCCATCAGGCCACTCCAAACCGCTTTAATTTCTCAATTAAGAGTTGGTGCTGCCTGACTCTTAAATGAGTCAGGAACAGTACTCATGAGAGTACTGTTCCTGAGAAGCAAATGTCGTGACAGAGGAATGACACTCCAGTAGGATCTCACACTGTGATATCAGCAAGAGGCCCACTGAGATGGAGGCCGGTCTGGCTGGAGGGACAAAAGAAGAGTGCAAACTTGGGTGTTAGCTACATCTGCTTGTGACAGGGTAAGCATCTTTGAAGTTACTCAAGTCCTTGGGTGCAGACCACAGGCAATCCTGTAAAGGGAAGAACAAAACCTACCCCCATCCAAGCCATTTTATGTCTGTCCTGGGAACAGGTTCAAAACATATTTACACCTATTGAAAAGCTAATTACATGCTGGCAGAAGCAGAGACCAAAATGCATATTTAGCTTCCAGGGACTTCAGGCAGGGCAAAGGTAACTCATGCTTATTGAAATACTAATTATAGGCTGGCAGGAGCACAGAGTAAAATGCAGATTTAGCTTTCAGGAACTTCAGGGACTTAAAAAGGTAACTTTCTAAAAGTAAATTTTCTGTAATATCTAGAAACAAATCCAGCTTCACCTTTGAATTGGATTTTTAAGAACTATTAAAAATAGTTGTTTAATTATTTTTCTAGCTGGCCCCATTTCCGAGATGCAGCATTCTAATTTAATATTGCATCCCAGTGCTTTCCTATGGAACAGCCAACCTTGCTAAAGTGAAAATAGCTTTGCTGGGCTAGTTACTGTAAGGACATTTGGTACATTACACTTTTATATGTCCTACTTTTAAATGCCATGCATCTTGTCTTTATGGACAATAAGGCCTACCTTAAAGAGTGACTCATTAGAATTTAAAAGGAAGGTTTTAGGCCTGTTAACAGGGTTTGACTGGTCAAATTGGCAGTTTGCAAACTGCTCTGTGATGCTACAATAGTAGGGCTAGCGTTGGGTGTGTTGTGTCACTGCAGTGAGTGGCGCAATGTGTACTGCAACCCACTGGCGACATTTTATTTAGAGGCCCTGGGTATTCTTTGTACCATAAACTGATCGGTAAGTTAAATGTTCCAATCAGTTGTATACCTATTTCATCAGGGTTAAAAGGGAAGTACAAACACTTTACCACTGGTTATGAGAGGTAAATTGTTCAGCATTCTATGGCCAACAAAAAGAGTCAAGGCAAAAAAGTGGGGGGAAATCACGCAAATTATGGCAATTTCCATTAATTTCTAAACCCAGTTCCATTGACATCAACTCTTCTGTATTACAAATTATTCCAAAAATTATGCCCCAGCCTGAATTACTGACATCCAACTTGATTATCAAGTCTGAGGAAAAACAGCCTGTGCTGAAGAAACCTCCTGTGACATGAAAACTAAGATTGCCAGATGCAATTCTTGAAGTCCAGCCTTGGTAACTAGTACCTTTCAGACAAATATCTCAATTCTTGCCATTTGGAAGTGCTATAAGCAATACAAACATTAAATAATAGGATTTGACAAAGAAAGTGGCAGAAATCTTTGCCTTGGGGGCAAAAATTTGGATTAAGGATTGAAGGTGGAGAACAGCCACGTACGTTTTATTTTGTAGCTTCTGGCTGTCAACAACACTCAATGCTTCTAAATATTTGTCATCAAATATTTAATTAGTTGTGCTACTATCTCCTCTACACTGACCCGCCTGCTAAGGGAAAGAACCTGTGCAACTTAATCTGGCTACCGAGGTTCAGTGGCCTTTGCTTTTTGCTGAGAAGAGTGAGGTGCAATTCCAGCCAATAGCTAAAGTTTCTTAAGTCTTAAGACTGTTCATTGGTGGGAGAGCAGCTGTGCCCAGTATACGCAATCCCAAAAACTCAACTCTTGAGAACACAAAACAGTCCTGATTTTTAAGTGCACTTTTCTAGGGATGTGATTGTGCTAAGACTCCAACTAATTTCCTTTATTAAAGAGAGGTTCTTACACAATAGGGCTCAACTCTGGATTTGCTAACTCCACCAACCTTTTGCCTATCCTTAATGGCAGGGTCCTGAGCTTCTCAGATAAGATTTATCGGTTTATATTACCAAATAAACAGATAACCAATTATGGCCAGCACACTGTGGGCCTGATTCACAAAGGGTTTCTGCACTCATGGCAGAGAGAGGCCATGGAGACTCAAGGAGAGGAAGAAAAGAGTATTACCATGCAACTCTGGCAGTATTTTCCTTTTGTGGAAGTCTGTAATGTTACAAAATGCAGCACTTCCTAAGCAGTGTGTAACAAATTAAAAAAAGAGAAATAGTTGTTTATGGGATACCGAAAACCCCTGCACCATTTGCGGGGAGAGTCTGGGCACAAAGCCTTCTCAAATTGCCAAAATATGCTAAGGTACTAGAAATGCATCCATAAGTCTTACATTAGTGTGTAAATCAAGTAAAGTGCAATAGCCATATCATTTACTTTAGTGGAGTGTAACTATTGTTTTGTTACACAAAATTATCTTATTTCATACACATTAACTGACCTTTAAAAGAAATGGATAAAACATTTACAGCACACATTATAGTTATGTATAAAATTGACATGTAAATGATATTCAACCAAAGTTTAATATAAGTGTAATAAGGGACAATTATTTAGTAAGTGTTTGCAGACATATAGGTAAATTAATTTGTCCTGAACATCTTTTAGTGAGGATAAACATATAGAATAAAATAATACTTTGATTGTGTAGTTCATATACCAATGTGCAGTCATTATAAAAGATCAGATTATTTGTAAATTGAGATAATTGGGTATATATTAATAACTGTAGTTGACTAATGGCTAGGGACACAAATGGCTTCTTTGTCCTTCTGCCTTAACAAGGGCAGGAGGGCAAATCAAAATTATATTGGGGTAGCTTAAGGACGACTCCGTGTGCTGCCACTTCCCAGTCCTTGCCTTGAATAAAAAGTGAATGGAGTGGGTTTACACAAATGCACTCCTCCATCTTGCATAAAAGGCAAGGTAATGGGAACCAGTCAGATTCACTCAACTCTCTGATACAGAGCTGTGAATGCTCTATACTTTTTGCCACTTTAATGACCTCTTCTGGCATAGGATTACCCATAGTGAGTAGTTTCCGTTGAGTATGTTTATCTTGACAATGAGCAATTAACTGGTCTCTCATCAATTGATATGTGAATTTAGCAAATTGACATTGAGAACTAAGCATATGCGGAGCACTAATATATGTGTCAACAATCTAAATTTGTGTTTGTGTTCTCTCGAAAAAATGTGCAGTAAAATAACCAAATTAGGCTGTACATCAAAGATTTCTTCAAATTTTTAAATTACTTCCTGGTACCCATGTACATCTTCACTATTTGCCACCTCAAGATATGGGAGATGCCTAAACCATGACACCCTATTCGCTCCTAAATTCATTTGGAATGCATCATGCCACTGTTTCACTGTATGGGAGGGAAGCCAGGCATTTCCAAAAAGGGTGGTGGTGGAATAACAGATTGCATGCTGTAAGAATTACAAAAAGAAGGCAGAATAAACTAAAGTCTGAACAATCATACATAATTGTATGAAAGTACCCTTTTCGACATGGTCACTCCTACTTTTTGCATGGTATTTGATGTGATTTCTTCTGGAAGTTTATTTTATTTATTTATTTGAAGAGTTTTATATAGCGCTGGCTAGACCCGTAGGCATCAGAGCGCTTTACATGAGGATTGTTACGTTACAAGTTACAAATTACATCCGTTACCAGAGCATAGTAAAACATAGGCAAAAAAACAATGTTACGGTAATTCGTGGGAGGGAGGGGGAGGAAAGAGACACAGCGGGGAGACGGGGAGAACTGTGCCCAATGTCCGGCTGGGTAGGTGACGGCTGAGGGGGTGAACCAGGGCCGATCTCCTCTATAGCTGTCTAGCAGCTCCACCGGGCATCAGCCATGTTGCTTAGGTCTCAGCGGTCGGGAATAACAGGGTAAAAAACAGTTTTTCATGGGTTACATTAGTTACAATTGAATAGTCAAACACAGAAGAAACAAGTCCCCAGTAGCGGAATAAAGGGAATGGGGGAGGAGAGTGGAGAACAGGGTGCACTGGGTTCCTGCTAAACAGGCCCCCAGTGCCAGATCTCTTTCCCAAAATCATACAATTGTTTCACCCAATCGGAAACGCCTCTGGTACCCTCTGAAAGTCCCTAGTAAATGGTACCCCTGGTACCTAAAGCCTGAGGTACTAAAGAGGGTCCCTAAGGGCTACAGTATGAATTGTGCCACCCTAATGGCCCTCATACCGAGCTCATGCAAACTGCCACTGCAGGCCGCATGTCTTGCTGCAGACGAACGTGAAAACATGACATAGCACACAGCATGTGTTCCATGCATACCACCACTGCATGCAGTAAAGGTAAGTCACCCCTACAGCAGGCCTTGCAGCCCTGAGGCAGAGTGGAGTTTACTACATGTAAGGGCATCACAGCACAAGCTGGTATGCTCCTGTGCTGGTCAGTTCCATTGCTGCCAGTACAAGTGAAGAGGGAAGCCATTTTACAAGCATGTGCTGGACACTAGTAGAAACAGGTTCCCCAGCTACATGATAGCTTCACTGAAAAAAGGGATGTTTGGTATCAAACATTTCATATTAATAAACCTGCGCTGATGCCAGTGTCGGATTGAGTAATACATACACTTAGAGGTGCCCCCGGAAAACGTACCAGCCACTGGTGTGCTGACTGACTGGTTCTAACCAGCCTGCCACCAGAGACGAGTTTTCGACCCCCAAGAGACAGCATCAAAACTGATGTAAGAATGATGCTGAAATTGGGAGTCATTGAATCCTCTGAGAGCCCCTGGACCAGCCAAGTTGTCTTTGTCCCCAAACCTCATACCAAGGGTGGTAAAACAGAGCTAAAGTTTTGTGTGGACTATAGGGGCCTCAATGCACTAACCAAGACAGATGCCCACCCACTTCCTAGACGACTTGAAAGACGGATTAGGGGCTGCGACAATTTGCAGTACTTTTGATTTGACATCAGGGAACTGGCGATTGGGCTGACCCACCAGAGAAAAAGAGAAATCTGCATTCTCAAACCCATATGGGCATTATCAGTTCACTGTTATGCCCTTAGGACTACAGAATTCCCCTGCCACCTTCCAAAGGTTGGTGAACAAAGTTCTTGCCTGGCTGGAGTCCATTAGTCCAGCCTATCTTGACGATATTGCTGTCTTTAGCTCTACTTGGCAGGATCACCTGATCCACCCTGGTAAGGTCCTGGAGGCTGTGTGCAATGCAGGCCTCACTATCAAGGCAAGCAAGTGCCAGATAGAGCAGGGCTCGGTTGTATACTTGGGCCACCTGGTAGGTGGAGGCCAAGTTCAACCCTTACAACCCAAGATCCAGACAATTTTGGACAAGGTAGCTCCAACCATCCAAACTCAGGTCAGGGCATTTCTTGGCTTGACTGGGTATTACAGGAGGTTTGTGAAGGGGTATAGGGCCATTGTGGACCCACTCACAGAATTGACCTCCAAGAAAATGCCAAAGAAAGAGAACTGGACAGTGAGCTGTCAAAAGGCTTTTGACACTCTGAAGAAAGCAATGTGCTCAGCACCCATTCTAAAACCTTCAGATTATTCTAAGCAGTTAATAGTGCAGATAGATTCCTCTGAACATGGGATAGGAGCGGTACTATCCCAAACCAATAATGTTGGCCATGCCCAACCTTATGCTTTCATTAGCAGGAGGTTACTCCCCAGAGAACAGCATTGGAGTGCCATTGAGAGGGAAGCCTTTGCTGTGGTTTGGTCCCTGAAGAAGTTGAGGCCATACTTGTTTGGCTCTCACTTCCTTTTTCGAACTGGCCACAGGCCTCTCAGATGGCTGATGCAAATGAAAGGTGAAAACCCCAAACTGTTAAGGTTGTCCATCTCCCTGCAGGGTATGACTTTACAGTGGAACACCAACCTGGGTCTGACAATGCCAATGGAGATAGCCTTTCCATGTTCTTCTACTTAGAAGATGAAGACTCTCTTGGGTAAGTTTATTCTCATTTTCTTTTGTTTGGGAGGGCGTTGCGTAGGAAAGTGCCCTTTTCAACATGGTCACTCCTACTTTTTGCTTGGTATTTGATGTGATTTCGAGTGAAAGTGCACTGGGTTCCTGCTAACCTGCCCCTAGTGCTAGATCTCTTTCCAAAAAACATACAATTATTTCCCCCAATTGGCAATACCTCTGGTATCCTCCGAACGTCCCTGGCAAATGGTACCCCCGGTAACGGGGCCTGAGGTACTAAAGAGGGTCCTTAGGGGCAGCAGCACGAATTGTGCCACCCTAAGGGCCCCCGCACCAAGCTCTTGCAAACTGCCACTGCAGGCTGCATGTCTTGGTGCAGACGAAAGTGAAAACACAACATGGCACACAGCCTGTGTGCCATGCACACTGACACTACATGCAGTTTAGGTAAGTCACCCCCACAGCAGGCCTTACAGCCCTAAGGCAGAGTGGACTTAACTATATGTGGGGGCATCACTGCATGAGCAGGTATGCTCCTGTGCTGGTTAGTTCCATTGCTGCCAGTACAAGTGAAGAGGGAAGGCATTTTACAAGCATGTGCTGGACACTGGTAGAAACAGGTTCCCCAGCTACATGATGGCTTCACTGAAAAAAGGGATGTTTGGTATCAAACATCTCGTATTTGTAAACCCACACTGACGCCACTGTCGGATTGAGTAATACATGCACACAGAGCGCCACTTAAAGGTGCCCCCGAAAAACCTACCAGCCACTTGTGTGCTGACTGACTGATTCTAACCAGCCTGCCACCAGAGACAAGTTTCTAATACCCAAGGGTGAGGGCCAATACAGTCCGGGGGCCATAAACCAGGTCTAATTGAGCAGGGAGTGCCTTGCACCCTCAGCCACAGGATGACCTGCCTATTGGCTACTACCCTACACTCCCTTTACGCCCTTAAATTCAGTATTTAGGGGAGCCCTGCATCAGGAAATCTGATCCTGCCGACCAAAGAAAGAAGAAGGGCTGAAGTGTCACGAAACCAAGAACTGCAGAAGATGCAACTGACTTGGCACCAGCCCTGCCGCCAGTTCGCCTATTCTCAACAATTGTGCCAAAGTCAGCTCGCCCTGCAAGCTTCTGATTCTCCAAAGCCTGGGAGGACTGCCAGCACTTCTCCAAGGACTCCGGAACTCCTGTGGTACAGGACAGCTGTTCCCCTGCTTCTTGAAAGTACCAAAGACTGAGCTGCGAGGTTCCAAGACCATGAAATCCCGACACCAGAAAGAGCCACTGCATCCGAGGCGCCTAGCCCAATCTAAAGCGGGCCAATGGTGCCAACTTACTCCTGAGATCCTCATGGCCTACAAAGAAGAATCACACTGACGGGCCGCAAAAGCAGAAGACCGAGGGAGTGCAACTGACTTGGCACCAGCCCTGCCAGCCTGTCTGCTGTTCTTCGTTGAAACTGTGCCAAATATGTTTTTCCTGCAGCTGTTGTGCCTCCAAAGCCTAGGAGGACTGCCAGCCTTCAATAAAGAAATCCCATGGAGCAGTGCAGCTGCTTTCCTGCACCCGGCAGGCACCCCCAAAGAAGTCTGTGAGTGCTCCGGACCGCAAAAACCCAACACCGCCAAACATCACTGCACCTGTGCTTCCGAGCCTGAGCTGAATTGGGCCAATGATGCCAGTGCAGTCCCCTGGCCCTCCAGAGACTAAGTCCACCTTGGTCTTGCCCACTGTGGACTTCCCAACGCCACCTGCAGCCTCTGTTTGCAGGTCCCCTCTACCGTGAGTGATCCAGGTGATGAAAATCCAATGCCTAAAGACACCTCTGCACCTGTTGTCCCTGGCCCCTGGAGAAGAGGACCAAAGGTGTCCCCACTTCCCTGAGCATCGCAAAAGTTGAGCCCCCTTGTTGGTTCAGCTCGACTCGTTCCCAGTCCAAGCCTGCGGCCTCTTTTCCGAAGACCGATCTCCATAGAATTGAATGGGGCCCGACGCTCTAAGACAACCCTGCACCAGGTTGCCCCAGTGCTGCCCGAAGTGAAATTTTGGTGCTGCCTTGGACCTTGCTCCATACTCACCTTAAGTTCAGAAGATTGGTCCTGTAAGTAGCTGTTGAGTGCCTGAATGCAATACAGGGTTTTCCTCCAGAGGTTAACATTACCACGAAGTGCATCAATTATGATTTAAAGTATCAAAATCACCCGATGGTGAAAACACAACTCTGCAACCGGACGCCCCAGTGCCTCCTGAGGTGACCTGTTGGTGTTGCCTGAGACCTTGCCCCATACATACCTTAAGACCCGGGGAAGGATCCTGTAAGTCGTTGCTAAGTGATCGTATGAAGCGTAGTTTTCTTCCTAATTTAACATTGCTGCAAAGTGCTTCAATTACGATTTAAATGATCAGAAACCTGTTTTCTTTAAACCGTCTATTTTAAAAAAGTACTCACCTGATTTAAATGATTGTGGTGCCTAAAGTTATATAAATGTAATTTTTATAAAATTGGTGTGGATACCAGTATTGAGTCGTGTGTGTCATTTATTGTCTGTGTGTGTGCAGCAGATGTCTAGCACTCCTCTCTGATAAGCCTAAGGCTGGTCAACCACACAATTCCCCTGAAGAGCATCTTTGAATTGGTAGAGCAAGCCACTGTTCACTAGTAAGGTAATACCTGGACTCTTTGCATAGTATGCCTCTTTTTGGAATACCATGTAAGGAGAGAGGAACTGAAATGAAATGATACACAATCCATGGTGTGTGCATCACTATGCTATCACATTATTCACCGATTCAACTTGAAGATATAAGTATCCGAACGACATGTGACAACAAAACTGATAAAGATATGTGTATCACCGCAGCATGTTGCCACAAGACATACAATTTACAATATACAATCTAGTTCAAGATCTCAAAACAGTGTTCATACTTCACCCTAAACAGTGACTTGTCCACCGCACTGAACAGGTTCAAAGATCAAAGATAGCTTTATTCGATAACAAGTATCTTAAAAGCAGTAACATACATACAATGATCAATAAAAATACGAGTTATCAGGTGAACCACAGTTTAAAAATAGACAATAAATAAAAACCATAAGTTCAAATTTCCAGGGAGTAGATAATAACAAGATGTTTCAGATAAAAACTTTATACAGCCATAGAATTAACTCAATTCCAATGTATATATATATCGGATTATAAGATGACAATGCAATAAAAATTATCAGAACAGTTTAAAAATATAAGAGAGACAGTATAATTCATTTAGAGTTTCAGACGTAGGAATTTAAACCTTACTATCCAAGCACGGCCAAGATACTTGGCCACGCCACAGGCAAAAAGGGTCCGAGCATCCGTCTTCAGAATACGCAAAGCGACTCTGTGCTCAATAGTGCGCAATAGGCTACAGATTGGTTTTAGCCATCTTATTCTAGCCTTCTTATAGGCGGGGCAAGCAAACATGAAGTGAGCCACGCTTTCAATTGGTGCTTTACAGCAGGGGCAGTCCGCTGTTGTCTGATGTGAAGCACTCCACTTTGCAGTTAGTTCTCGTATCGGGAGTGTGCCTAACCTAAACTGAATATAAAGTGCCCTGTCTCGTGGCGTCTGGATAAAATCTAAGTAGGGTTCTAAATGTATGCGCTGCTTGTGAAGATAAAATTCTTCTGTGAGCCTTCCTAATCTCGAATTACTGTGCTCTTGTGCATCTACCCATGCCCAATACCGCTTTTTAAGGTCAGCCTTACTAGGTGGGGTCTGGGTATCCCACGACTCCTTCATGCCGAGCGCAAGAACCAGCTTTTTTAAATTAAGCAGCCAGCTGATTCTTTGGTTATCATCCAGGGCCATCAATTCCGTAAGCGCGGAGGCATAGCTAGCAAGCTCAGGGGTCCGACGCAAGCGGGCCCAGAATAACAAGGGCCGTAACCTAGCTATGTCTTTAAAAGAGCGCCTACCCATATCGCTCATCAGAGGTTTTGATGGTACCTTACTGGGAAGCATCACTAGATCTCTAAAAAATTTGTGTTCGGATGTACTAATTCCATCCACATTATCAAAGCCCC
This sequence comes from Calotriton arnoldi, assembly GCA_963921515.1. Lineage (NCBI taxonomy): Eukaryota > Metazoa > Chordata > Amphibia > Caudata > Salamandridae > Calotriton > Calotriton arnoldi. The sequence continues at coordinate 194,564 of CAWUFW010013373.1, forward strand.
ATAATTCAGCACCATAAAGGGCTGAGCTAACTGCTTTGGCTGCATAAATCGCAATAGCGGGAGCCACAGGTCTACTCTGCGAGGAGCGATGTTCTCTAAGTAGTGTTCCTGCCGCGCGTTTGTGGCTCAAAAGCATTTTGTCGATATGATGCCGCCAATGCATTTTCTCAGCAAGCCGAATACCTAAATAATCAAACGTTAGGACTCGCTCTAGACGGGTTCCGTCTAGTGTAAAATTGCCTCTATATGGCCTATAGGGATTAAACACCATAAGCTTAGTTTTAGCGGTGTTAACAATCAGCCCCCTAGACTCACAGAAGAGATGGTATCTATCTAAGAGCTTCTGGAGCCCAGCTGGAGTTTTAGACATAAGAAGAGTGTCATCCGCAAAGAGCAGAGTAGGAACCCTGTCTCCTGCCAGGGAAGGGGCATCCGATGGAAATTCTTGTAGATAACTAACCACTCCGTTGATGTATAAGGAAAACAGAGTGGGCGCCATTACGCAACCCTGGCGCACTCCTCTGTTTACAGGGATCCTGTCTGTCTTCTGGCCTTGAGCTCCCCACCTTACTTGGGCATAATTGCCCTCATGAAGGCGTATCAGCAGATTCAGAACCATTGGGGGGATCCCCATATCACCCAATAGGTGCCACATCCGCTCACGGGGTACCAGGTCAAAGGCAGTCTTTAGGTCAATAAAGGCCAGATAAAGACTGCCCTTGCCAATTAGAACAACCTTCCAATAGATTAAAAGCAGTCTGAATGCTTGGTCCACTGTCCCTGTACATGCCCTAAAGCCCGCTTGATACTGGGAGAGGATGTTCTTGTCATCCACCCAGTGATGAATTCTCTGAAGCAACACCGTGCCAACTACTTTCTGCATGGCATCAATCAAGCTGATTGGGCGGTAGTTGGCAGGGTCATCCCTTTCACCTTTTTAAAAAATAGGGACCACCTCTGCACCTTTCCATGAGTCAGGTACTGCGCTACCCTTTGCAATAGAATTGATTAAAAGAATAATGTAATTTGCCCAATTAGGAGGGTCTGCAAGAAAAGATCTCCCGGGAGACCGTCCGGACCTGAAGCCTTTGCTGGGACTATTTTCTTTATAGCCGCCTCTATTTCTTTTGTATTAAATGAATCAATAACATCCGTAGTGGGGCAGCCACTTGTGTAAGCGACTGACCCAACCTGGGAAATTGGGCTAGACCCCGAATAAAGTTTCCCAAAGTGGTTAAACCAATCTTGATTTGTAATGTGGTTAGGGATTGAGTCAGGATCTTTATTACCTGACCGCCTGACCATATCCCAAAAAAGATTGTGATCCCTGGCTATACTTGCGTCCTTTAGGTTTTGCCAGTGTGTCTCATCCCACTCAATCTTTGCATGAATGATAGCAGTTTTGTACTCCTTTCTAGATTTCCTAATTGAAGGGCAGTGTCTGGTTTTTATTGCTGCAATCAAAGCCTTTTTCTTCTGTCTACAATCCCCATTAAACCAAGTCTGGCGGGTTTTACGGCATACGACTGGTTTACCGACATGATTCGCTATAATAAATAGAGACCCCAGCTGAGTCATCATGGTTCCATATAACTCTGGAACCCTAGATAGACCATCCCTTTCACTCAAGGCCTCCCGCAATTTAAGTGTGCTTTCACTGAGTGTACGCCTAATCTCGATCATTTGAGATTCTTGTGCCGCAACTCTTGGCCATTTAAGGTACCTACTGCAGTTTGAAGGGACCAGTTCTCTCGTCCTCATAAGGGGTCCTATGGCCTGGATTGAGGGACTAGAAAGGGCCCAGGGTGATTCCATAATCATACTTAAGATATTTTGGTCGCTATCAGTAGAAGAAACTACTTCCATATCTATTATGGATCTCCAAAATCTAATGTCAACTAATATGTAATCAATGCGGGAGGGGCAAGACACTCTGTTGTATGTATTAGCCCCTGCAACATCGGAAGGGGTTCTACCATTCACAGCCCTTAATCCAGCTTCTAGAGTGAGTGCACTAATCTGAATTGCTACCTGAGACCATTTCTTAATAGGGGGTATATTTAACAATGGGACACCCCACTTGGCGCCATCTTCATCTACCCCCAGCAAATCTTCAGAACTTAGAGGCTCAAAAGTACAATTAAAATCCCCAGCAATCATAACATAAGAATCTGGTGGACAGTTGGATAACTCCTGTTACAATACCATGACAATATTTGATACTTTACCCCCTGGGGTCCCCCTTATATAAACATTAAACAGCTCAAGGGTTTCACCGCCACTAGTACCCTTGATCGAGAGCCACATAATATCCGGGCTCGCACATTGGTGTTCAGTGATCTTACAATTCATGTCAATCTTAACCCAAACAATGAGACCTCCAGAGGGCCGCCCCCTACCCATGTAAACAGCAGAGGTGGAGAAACAGGTATAACCAGACTTATATAGCGGTACTAGGCTCCATGTTTCTTGGAATATACAGATGTGGTGTTCCTCAATCAGATCATTCCAATCAGGTAAAGACATTTTATTTAGGAGCCCCGCCACGTTCCAGGAAAGGATCTTAAGCTGAGAAGTTGGAATTCTATTTCCCGAAGGGTTTGGTTGGACCAAGGCGGGTAGACTAGGTGGTGGAACAAAGGTATTACCAATTGCTGCCACCCTATGATCCCTCACACTAAGAGCAAAAAGACTACTGTTTCTATTAGCGGTTGCCCAGATTTGAGATTGTTCGGAATCAATGCATGATTGAGTAATGCTAGGGGACTTTGGATGTTAGTAATTCGAGTGGGTTCCATTTCCTGCCGTTGATGTAAATCATGACATAGTCAATCAACCGCCTCAAGTGAAGACCCTCTAGGTATAGGCAACGATAGCATGTTATCATAGGCCCTTGCTGCACTAATTGTTGGGAAGCGCCTGATCTGAATGGATGAAGAGTCCGGAGGACAGGACCTATACTCTAATGACAAAAGATTTTCTGCCAGGTCAGGGCTGATCAGGGTTAGTTCAATGCAGTCTGTAAGATTATTTTTAGACGTGCATCTCCGTGCCCTAATAATATCTTCCCTGATCAGCGAGCGACAACCCCTAACGTGTCGTAGCCAGTGAATGGATTTATTTTTCAAAGATTCAGCATTCTCAGTTCTACTGTTAGGGGCTATTTTGGGGACATTAACCAAGAAAACCGTCTGAACCTGATTAGGGGGGCAAATTGGTAGTTTATTTAGATGAGCTGAAACATTAATATCCATAGATGGATCTGTTAGAACATTAGTAGACCTATTATGAGTTGCGATCACTTGAGAATAAAGCTGCATTTGCGAGGTATTACAAGGAGGGGCTTCCAAAGGGCCTATCTGTTTGGAAATTAGAGCCTTAGTGGCTCGTCTCAGTGGAATTGCAGAAGCATGTGACTGGCCACTAATTATGGAATCTCCTGCATTAGGTAACTGTTGTGGATTACATAATAGGGGAACTGCTGATGTTTGTAGTGTACTATTATGGACTAGCATTTTAACGGTGCCCACCAGTTCCTCAAGCATCACTTTCAATGACCCAACCTCCTCCTTAAGTGAGATAACAATCTGAGTAAGGGTCTGTAGTAAAATAGGACAAGGGCAGACTATCTCAGTTAAGCTCTTGTTACTGGTGGGGATGGGCTGTGGGATTTGCACTTCCCCACAAGAGTCAGGCTCCCCGGCCAGGACATCAAATCGATTCTTGCAGATAATTAAGGACTCAGGGTAGCCTACGGCATCGTGAGTGGTAGGTAAGGGCAATGGGGGGGGAGTGCCAGTTAGCGAGTCTGGCTCAGGACCCAGTGTTGTAGTCTCGTGACCGCTCCCTACTCCTTTCTGCAAGGATTTTTGGAACATCTGGGGAACAATAGTTGGATGCAGAGGAATAGAATCCTTAGTGTGTACGGGATTAGCTCCCAGAAGCCCTTCACATTCGGTAATCAGGTCATCAATTCTGTTCATTACACAGTTATTAGTAGCGGTTACACTCTTTACTGTTTTCCGTGCCTTTTTCCCCTTACCCACCCTGCTGACGGGGCAGATGACCCCCACTGTAGTCTCCATAGTTTTCCTTTTACCCATTCTCAACCCAAAAAAATAAGTTAAGTTAACTTGGGTAGCCTACAAAGTCAAAGGCGAGGTAATTGTGCCAACAAGGAGGAAACCAGAAGTAGCTTTCACTAAACGTCAAACTGACTTCTGGAAACAAAAAAAAAGAAATTATTAAAGGTTTAAGGCATATGCGATTTTGGGCTCCCAGGGAGAAACAGATAAATGGGTTACACAACCTCAAATTAACACAGTACCTTAAAAATGTCTTCAGGGGTTTTTTGTAGCGCAAGTGTTCCAAATGCGAAATGAAAGAGCTCTAGCCCCGCCCTGCCTTTTCCTGGCAATGACGGGCTAGGACGGGCCCGCCCTTGGCCCGGGCTTCGCCCGGGCGCGTCCCGCGCCGCGGGTGGAGAGGCAGCGCTTTAAGCGCGGTGGCAACGCCTCCCCCTCACTAGCGGCAGCTGCGGGCGTCGCGCTGGCCTCTGGGACTTGCAGTCCCCTTTGATGATGGCGCTGGAGAAGAGAAAGGCCACGTCGTGCCCTGGGACTCCGGTCCCACCAGGGCAGAAAGTCAGGTGCTGGGGGCCCCTTTAGGCAATGAGGCACTGGACTCTGAGAGCAAGAATGAAAGAATAATGTCCCTCGCTGCGGGGGGAGAGGCAGCGCTTTAAGCGCGGTGGCAACGCCTCCCCCTCACTAGCGGCAGCTGCGGGCGTCGTGCTGGCCTCTGGGACTTGCAGTCCCCTTTGATGATGGCGCTGGAGAAGAGAAAGGCCACGTCGTGCCCTGGGACTCCGGTCCCACCAGGGCAGAAAGTCAGGTGCTGGGGGCCCCTTTAGGCAATGAGGCGCTGGACTCTGAGAGCAAGAATGAAAGAATAATGTCACTGAACAGGTGTATTCTAGGCTAATTAGGCAAGATGATATGTTGTCTTCCGAAAATGCTTTTATGAAATATTGGAAAACCTCCGTAAACTGTCACAAAAAAGTGAGACATGCAGATAATGTCCCAGAAGTGCTGAAAAATATCTATGAAGTGTAAAATAAAGCTGGCAAAGAAAAATGAACTCCACCGGATCCGTACTGACGCCTCTACATAGCGTTGAATGGGAACGTGCCTCTTCCAGCAAAATGGCTGGAACAAAACAATGAAACGTCCTCTTTACTGTGAGTTGGGCTTCTATTGCATACAAACCCAACACGTGAAGATGTAGGCTGGCAGTATGTAGCTAATTTTGGTGGGAAATAGGATGCATTTCAGATGTTCCCCAAACACTCAAAATATTTGCCCACCATTTGCACATTGTTTCGGTGGGCATTTGCGCACATTCTATGTGTGCATGAACAAAGTTCGGAAATGCCTCAGGGAAGCACCCTGCCCCGACTGACCAACAAACCATGGTGTAGCTCTTCTTTACACAGGACCACTTGCCAAACAGAGATATTTGAAGAAGCAGACAAAATTGACATAGATTCAATTCCTCAAATAAGAAATACCAGTATGAACATGGGTTCTTTGTGTCAGTTATTTCAGCAACAGCAGATGATCACCAAAATTTTGTAGAGGTCAAAGAGGAAACAGGAGATGAGTAAGTAGCAGAAACTACCTTTATTTTAAGAAAGCTGGTACAATGAAGTCACCGCAGGACAAGCCCTCATTGATCAGATCTCCAACTGACATTACTGGAACGCTCAGTCACATTATCAAAACAGGAACAGAACCTGGGGAATGGAGTGTTCTATTTCCAACATTCAGCTCATAACACTATTCGCACTTAAAACCTTATAAATTCATATCGTTGGTCCTACTTAATGGATTTTTATCATTTTTGTGTCATCTTGTTTATTACATTTTACAAATTTGTTTTGAGATTTTTATTGTTTTGCATTTTAACTTTATTACTGTTTTGGTACTGCATAAATACTTTAGACATTGCCCTATGTGCTCTGTGCCATAGCCACCATGAGGGTTGAGCTCAGGTTAATTTAGTGACTTAAAGGGTTCACCTTGATTGTTCCATGAGGTAGGCTACCATACAGAGGGGTCGGTGGAGGGGTGGATTTTCACTCAAACGACCATCACTGGTGGTGAAGGATGGCTCACATGGGCAGGGACTGCAGAGGCAGAGCAGGGCTGCACACAGGAGCTAAAGGGGCAGGGACAGACAGATGGTCTGGAGGGGACCAGGACTACACAGAAAGGAAGTTGGGTGCACACAAATGTTCTGCAGCAGTGTGGGGGCGCATGGTGAGCAGAGAGCACATGTAGAGCCAGAAGGTTTGAGGCATGGCTGTAAGAGATATGGGGGCACACATATTGGCCACAAGGGAGTGTGGGTACAAACAGTGGCTACATTGGAGACAGACACCCAGAGTGACTGCAGTGGAGTTGGGAGCACAAAAACATCCTTTATAATACAACAACATAGACAACACATTGACCATCATATACAAACAAAATGATCATCATTTGTCAGCACACCCACCATCGTAAGACCATAAAATCACCATCATAAGCCAAAGCCCCCACCATCCTATATCCACACAACCAGCAATATACGACACACCCACCTTTACATGTGTAAACAGTCAGCATCATCCACCAACACATCCACCATCATGTCAACACAAAGACCATCCAGCATACACATTCCCTCAACATATGTCCTACACACACACAACCAAAATTATAAAATAGAATAAAATGCACACTGTCACATTTCCATACAACCAACATCATATACTGAACACACTCACCATCATATGTCTAAACAACTCACAATAAAACTCAGAAATCCATGAAATTCCATGAAATGGATCCACTGCTAAAACTAGAGTCATGAAATTGATGGGTTAAGTTGCTGTGTTTACCTTGTACCCCAGTTCCACCATACTAAGTTAAACTTAACTCCCATCATGCAGTCTTCAAAACAGCACACACCCACAACATACGTTTTATGTGTACCATAAAATACCTACACAGCCACTATTGTAAACCACCCAGGAATCATCATATGTCAACACACCTACCTTTGTACATCCAAACACCCACCATCATACACTCTCACAACCACCATCATACACCTTCATCTATAACGTCAAATGCTAACACACCAACCATTATGCACCCATAAAGCCAATATTTGTTAGTGCTCTTTAATGTCACTCCTGGAACTTGGGGGTTATTTGGAGGGTGCAAGACATCTACCAATAGTGGACAAATATTCTGTCCGCCCACTTTAGAGTGACTACATTAAAGCACCCCAAAGAGGGTGAACAGATATTTGTCCCTTTTTGGAAGATGGCCCACATGCATTAAACTTTAAATTAACTCCATATTTATGCCATAATAAACCTTTTACACACTTATAAATATAATAAATTAGTCTCTGAAAAACATCTCATTTCAACCTTTCAAAAAAAATTAAAGGTGGGGCAGGCCTACTGTCAGGGCCAGTTATAGCACTGGTGGTGCCCAGTGCGACAATCAGTTTTGGCGACCCCCACCCCCAATGGCCTCCTACTCAGATTCCCTGAATATCACTGGGCCAAAGTGCCTCTTATCTCTCCAAAGCCCCTGTTAGACCTGGCATCCTTGACGTGTGTTTGCCCTGTATTTTTGCCTTTGCCTCCTGTGTTTTTGCTGTGTGTTGGACTTGCTGGTCTAGATGCTTTAGGCACTTTGCCACTGCTGTTCACTGCCAAAGTGCAAGTGCTCCCTCTATAAAGTGTTGTCAAGGATTAGTGTTTCCATAATTGGCTATTTGGTTTACTCTTAAGTCACTTGTATAGTGCACTGTGTGTGCCCAGGGCCTGTAAACCAAATGCTGCTAGTGGGCTTGCAGCACTGATTGTGCCTCCCACCCAAGCAGCCTTGCAAAAGGGTCTCAGGCCTCCAATTGCAGTGTCTGTGTGCAGTCTGGTGCTGTCATGCTGACCTGGCAAGTGCACCCACTTGCCAGGCCCTAACCTTCCCTTTTCTTACATGTGAGTCACCCCTAAGATAGGCCCAAGGTACCCCTGTGGGCAGGGTACAGTGTATGTGAAAGGTAGGACATATACTGGTGTTTGTGACATGGCCTGATAGTGAAATACTGCCAATTTCATTTTTCACTATTGAAAGGTTATCTGTCCCATAGGATAGAATGGGGAGTTTATTTATAATATCTTATAAGTATAACTGCCCCTGGGAAGAAGATAGGAAAATGGAGTTTAGTATGCCTGAACTCAGAATATAATGATGCATCATTTAGTAAGGATGATTTTTACATTCTGGGTTTGAAAATAGCACTTTTAGAAAGTAGGTTTTTTCTTGCTTAGCCATCCTGAGTGACTCTGCTAGGTTTGTGTATTGACTGTCTTGCCTTGGAGTACCAGGGGCTGGGGATGTGCATTCTGTTCAGACAGCCACTTGGGGGGTGAGGTGGGTCCTGCCTTTCCAGGGAGAGTCTGGGCTGAATAGACCTGGGCTGCATTCAGAGTAGGGGGAGGACATTTCTTTTACACCTGAATGGGCCTGGTCTGCCTATGACAATGCTGTCTCCACCTCCTGCCAGGCAGCTGCACCAGGGAGGACAGAACTGGTTTTGGCTGGGCAAAGACACTCCCTGCCTCCAGAGAACAAAGGATTTTGTACTATAAAAAGTGGGGCCCAGGCCCCAGACTTTTAGGTCACTTCTGGGATTCAAGAGGAACCTTTGCCAAGGAGAAGAGCTGGAGAAGCTGAAGGAGAAGTACTGCTCCTTTGCTGTGTGCTGTCTGGGATTGGCCTGCAGTGGCTGTTTCTGCCAAGGAAAGGACAGGGACTTTGATGTGTGCTGTGTCCATTGCTTGAGAAAGATCTCCAAGTGCTTGAAGTAGAACTTGCCTCCTGTTTTGAAGTCTCAGGGATACAAAGACTTTACCCCCAGCTCCCCTGAACTTCCTTGCTGGGAGTTCTGACCTGGCAAGAGGTGCCTGTTGCTGTTCTGGGTCTCCGGTGGGTGTTCATGCTGTAGAGAGCTGGAAAAGTAACGCAACGACGAGAAGTGTGACGCCTCTGCACCTGTTTCCAATGCATCCCTGATCCTCACACATCGCACCGGGACACCAAGTCTACATCAACACTGGGGCCGCAGTAAGATACCGACGCATCACCTCCCCGCACAGTAAGAAACTGACGCATCACCTCCCCTTTAGTAAGGAACCTACGTATCACCTCCCCTGCGTGGCAGTAAGGAACCGACACATCACCTCCCCTGGTATAGGGAACCGACACATCACCTTCCCTGCGTGTAAGGAACCGACGCATCGCCTTCAATGCAGCTGTTTTTGTTTATTATTTTGACGCATCCAAGGTACTTTGTGTTGAAAGTGTTGTATCTATAGTTTGCTATGGACAGAACTGTTTCTACCTTTTAATTGTCATATTTTGATTACTGTATTGTGGATTTTTTTTGTTTTGGTCTTGTTTGGTTCGGATAAAGACTACTTACTTTTCTAAACTGGTGTGGTGTCCACTTGTAGTGTTTTCACTGTATTACTGTATGTGTGCACAAATGCTGTACTCACTGCCTCTGAGATAAGCCTGTCTGCTCGTGCCAAGCTACCAAGGGGGTGAGCAGGGGTTATTTTAGAAGTGTATCCCCTTTACCCTGCCTAGGAAGAAGGGTCCCTACTTGGACAACGGTGCAAACCATTGCCAACTAGAGACCCCCATTTCTAACAGCCCCTCTCTCACATACATTTAATTTGTTATAAAGCACTAGTAAAGGCTGGCTTTACAAATAAGTAATGTATATATGCCAAAACTAACCCTTCTTAGCAACATTAGGAATAGATAATGAAACACTGGGGAAAAAACATTAATGTCCTAACTTTTTTATGCAGTTTGCATGCAGATTTTTGATGACAGTTCGTAACAGTCACTGTTCTATATTAGAGATGTATCTTATGTACTGTGGTAATACGAGGATCCCTGTCACAAAAGCAGTAATCCACTCAGCTATCTATACAAAATACAGATTTATGATCTGCACGGAAGGTGTTCCTTGCGGCAGGCATATTAACTCTCTGGGCTACTTTATGCTACTAGACAAAACTCCGTTCTCTCCTTCTAACTGGAACATTAATCACAAGCGTTATCTTTACATTTTTATTGCTGCCTGAAAGCTGGATTGTTAGACCCGGCACCATTGGCGTGGGTTTCCCCTGTATTTTTGCCTTTTGCCTCCTGTGTTTTTGCTGTGTGTTGGACTTCGTTTTGCTGGTCTAGATGCTTTGGGCACTTTGCCACTGCTGTTCAGTGCCAAAGTGCAAGTGCTCCCTTTGTAAATTGTTGTTATGGATTGGTGATTCCATGATTAGTCAGACCCTAGTACAGTGCACTGTGTGCGCCCAGGGCCTGTGAATCAAATGCCGCTAGTGAACTGCAGCACTGATTGTGCCACCCACATAAGCAGCCTGTAAATGTAAACTCTGGCCTGCCATTGCAGATCCTGTGTGCAGTCTGGTACGGCCATGTCGACTTGGCAAGTGCACACACTTGCCAGTCCCTAACCTTCCATTTTCTTACATGTTAGTCACCCCTATGGTAGGCCCAAGGTACCCCTGTGGGCAGGGTGCATTGTATGTGAAAGGTAGGATATGCCCTGATGTGTGTGGCATGTCCTTATAGTGAAATACTGCCAATTTCGTTTTTCACTATTGCCAGGCTACCTGCTCCCATAGGATTGAATGGGGAGTTTGTTTATAACATCTTATAAACATAACTACCCCTGGGAACAAGGTAGGAAAATAAAGTTTGATATGCCTGTACTCAGAATGTTACAATGCATCTTTGAGTGAGGGTGATTTTTACATTCTGTGTTTGAAAATACCACTTTTAGAAAGTAGGTATTTTCTTGCTTAGCCATCCAGTATGCCTCTGCTAGGTTTGTGTGGAGTGTCAGGGGCTGGGGAGGAGCAGTGGCTCCATAGAGCCTGATGAGTCAGGGATGGGCTGAATAGGCTTGGTCTGCATTTGGAGTGGTGGGAGGAGTAGCACCTGCACCTGAATATGGCTGTGCCTGCCTTCCACCATGATGGCTCCACCCCCTGTGGTGTGTCTGGAGCCAGGGCTCACACTGACAATGGAGGTTGTCGTGCACTTGCAAAGTGCCCCACAGAACTGGTTTTGGCTGAGTACAGACACTCTCTGCCTTCAGAGAACAAAGGATTTTTGGGTATAAAAAGAGGGGCCTAGACCCCAGACGTTTAGATCACTTCTGAGAAATCAAGAGGAACCTTTGCCAAGGAGAAGAGCCGGTGAAGGTGAGGAGGAATACTGCCCCTGTGCTGTTTGCTGTTTCGGGTTGGCCTGCAGTGGCTACTTGCTGTCAAGGAAAGGAGAAAAGGGCTTTGCTGTTTGCTGTGTCCCCTGCTTGAGGAAGATCTCCAAATGCTTGAAACTGAGCTTGCCTCCTGTTCTGAAGTCTCAGGGACACAACGACTTCACCACCAGCTCCCTTGAACTTCCTTGCTGGGATTTCTGACCTGCAAAGAGGTGCCTGCTGTTGTTTTGGACCTCTAGAGACTGTTTTCTGCTGGGAGCTGGAAGAATCCATGCATCGTCCCCGATCGTCGCATCGCATCGAGGCACCAAGTTTGTCACATCGTTGGGGAACGCAGTAAGAAACTGAGGCATCAGCTCCCCATGCAGTAAGAAACTGACGCCTCACCTCCTCTCCGGTAAGGAACGGATGCATCACCTCCCCTGCGCAGCAGTAAGGAACCAACACATTACCTCCCCGGAGCAATCAACCGATGCATCACCTTCCCTGAGTGTAAGGAACCGACGCATCACCTTCCCTGCGGCCCGTTTTGTTTGCTTGCGTGAGTGACGCATCCCAGGTATTTGGTGTGAAAAGTGTTGCATCAGCAATTTGCTTTGAACTGAACTATTTCTACCATCTGAAAGTCATATTTTTATTACTGTATTGTGGATTTTTGTCGTTTGGTCTTGTTTTGGTTTAGATAAAGATTACTTATTTTTCTAAACTGGTGTGGTGTCCATTTGTAGTGTTTTCACTGTATTAATGTATGTGTTCACAAATGCTTTACACACTACCTCTGAGATAAGCCTGTCTGCTCGTGCCAAGCTATCAAGGGGGTGAGCAGGGGTTATTTTGGAAGTGTATCCCCCTTACCCTCACTAGAAGCAAGGGTCCTTATTTGGACAAAGGTACCTACCTCTGCCAACTAGAGACCCCCATTTCTAACATGGATGCACAAGGAACTAAGGTGTTTTGAAATCGTAACTTGTATCTAAGCACATTGCCCCCCCTTGAGGTCAGCGCCCCCTCCCCAGGTCATCACACAGTGGGGCCGCACCAATGGCACTGCCCTAAAGCCAGCCCTGCCTGCTTTGCTAAGAGATGGCACCTTAACCGCACTGCTCCGCACGAGGGAGGTGTAAATAATACCAATGTCACCCTGAATCAATGGCAATATTTGCCACCACAATGGTGCCCTGGCTCACCACTGCAGCTGACTCCTGCTGAGGCCTATGTAGCTCCAGTGGCAGTGCAATGGAGTGGGCTGATCATCTAAGATCATGGTGCCAGCTGGGATCATGGCCTGTTCCTGCTGGGATGGCTGCCCTGGACAGAATTGCACTGCTATTAGAACGCTTGCTATCGACCCTGCCCCTGTCAGAGATGTGCTCCCTGTGTGGCTCGAGGGGGAGACTTGTGCAAATCCTGATCTTGAGTGGAGTGGCCTCCATGAAGTCATGCAGCCTGCATAGACTTTTGTGAGGCTGCTGAATTCCAACTCACCATACTCACATAATTTGCTCTTTTCAGAGTAGGGTAAGAATTGGATTAACAAAGCAAACACAGGGAGATGATGGATGGAGCGCTGAAACTTTTCAGACACTCACCCCCAGTCACAGATCTGGGTTGAATCTAACATCGTTCTTTAGCTCACTTCGCCACCCCAGTTCAGAACGAGCCATATGCAAATCAGTCTTGACCCTGTTCTTCATGGGAACAGTCTAGCCCAACTGCCAAGCCAGGTCTTCCCTGGATCGGAAACAAGCATCCTGGGACCGGTTTCAGGGTAACACCCCTGATCAGCCAGGCTAGCTTGAATACAGTGGCAAAGTGAGCAAGGGACCCACGTCTGGGCATACCCTGCCAACTTAGGGTGAACTAAGCAAACACAAGGAGATGATGGACGGAGCACTGAAACTTTTCAGACACACACCCCCAGTCACAGATCTGGGTTTAATCCTTCATCGTTCTTTAGCTCACTTCGCCAACCCAGTTCAGACCCAGCCATACGCATATCAGTCTAGACCCTCTTCCTCATGGGAACAGTCCAGTCCGAACTGCCAAGCCAGGTCTTCCCTGGACCGGAAAAAAGCATCCTCCTGATACCGGTTTCGGGTAAAACCGCTCATCAACCAGGCTAGCTTGAATCCACCTATGTAGCATGCTCCCCTGTTTATTCCTGTTGGTTTTTTTTTTGTGTTGCGGGATAAGGGTTTTTACTGATGGTTGAGGAGATCAGTGTGGGTGCATTGTGATGTTGTTTCTATGTCATTTTCTGTGCACTCTTTTTTCTACAAAACTGGTGCATACTGTTTCAACTCCTATTTTTTGATACACGACTAAGAGTTAGATACACAACACTACTGACGTTCGCCGCAAGACGATGTTCCCCCTAATGCTAATATCTACGAATATTTGCCACTTATATATTCCAAAGAAACTGAGAGAGGTCCAAGTATACCAAGACAGATATAACCTATACACAGCCCTGCTACAGGAGACTCCTCTCAGAACAAATTTATTTTAACAGATTCTCTGATAAGTGGGGCGATTGCTGCCATCAGTCCTTGTACAGCTCGTATTCTTGTGCAGTTGCCATACTGTTTACTACAAACATCATAAAGTAATTATTGACTGAATGGGCAGCTATGAATTGGTCTTAGGCCACTAATCGCTATGTGATCATTATAAACTTATATGGTCCTAATACAAACAACACTGTTGTAATTCATATGCTGACTGAAATTTGCTGTCAAAACACAGATCAACTGATTATGTGAGGGGGAGAATTCTGTGCTGGGTGAGGTTCAAGATAGGTCTTGACAAATCCACTCTTCCTCGGGGATGCATTGAAATTTGAACTAGAAATGTTAAATGTACCTAACACTTGGCATGTCTAATACGGTAAAGAAAGTGCTTGCCTATACTATTCCACTGAACATGATTCACTATCCAACGTAGATTGCTGACTGTGCTAATACGCTATACTGCAATGGATGTTTGAACAACAACATCTTTCCAGCACATTACGGGACCACTCACCAGTGGTACTTCGCTTGTCCTTCCCTGATGTTGCTAGTCAATTATGGCCTTGGAGATTTCCATCCCAGGCTCTACTAGACTACTTTTAATTAAATGCAAGCACAGTTACCTCCTACGCGCTGGTCTGCAAAGCTTTTAACCTGTAAGTCGGGGTGCCTGCATATCAACACAAGCTGGTATATTGAAAGCAACTATATTGGAAGCTAAAATCAAGGTGCTGGAGAACCATTCTGCACTATGCCCCAGCAAACCTCACTCGGAGCTACACATCACAATGCTGCCATTCGGGGAGACTGCGGAGAGGGAGGTGCTCATAATAGGGCGAGAAGTACAGGCTGGGAAATTTGGAGAAGGCGAGCGCCCGACTAGGACCTTGAATGGCTTCCTAAAGATAGTGCAAAAAACAACATCATTCAAAGTATACATGATACCTATGGGGAATTCAAATTAACCTCCAATTAAATTTCCGAAGTTTATCATGGAACTTTACTATAGTAAGACACACTTCACGGATGCACAATTCACTGACTTTCTAGAAGATATAGCTTTGGGCTGACTAGACCACTGTGAGTGACTGCTACTAAATGACTCAATCCCCAATGAGGAGATATCTGAGGCTATCTCTAGCTTAGCGACTGGTAGAGCCCCCGGATCAGATGGCCTTGTTGCAAAAATATATACTGATTCTAGTGACCTTCTTTGCCCTCATCTTTTAGAGGTCTACTCAGAGGACTTCAATAAAGGGTCTTTACCACCAAAGTTTTGCGGGTTATAATTATTACTCTCCTAAAGCCAAACAAAGACCCACAATACACCACATTTTATCACCCACATCTCTTTTAAATATCAACAATAAAATATGTTCAAGGTTCATTGCCAATACACTAACAAGAGTAATCAAGGGCCTAGTTCTCCGGGACCAAACAAATGTAATTCCTGCTCTGTCCATTGCATATAACATTTGCTTAGTGTTTGCCTAACTTCATCAGATGAATCCAGATATCCCTGTGGTTGGAGTCTTTTTTGGATTCAGAAAAGGCCTTTGACTCACTGGAATGGCCATTTCTAGGTCGAGCCTGAGTCAGTACGCATGCGCTCCTCTGCGAGACTTGCTGTAGTGAAGTATGGAAGAGATGCCCTGCCCATTCTCCTCCCATATTTTTCATTGGCTTGTGTCTTTGGGCCATATGTATCAAGCCTTCTTCCCGTTCGCAAATGGGCCAATTCTCAGAATCGGCCCGTTTGCGAACGGGAAAAAGCCTTTTGGGATGTATCATCCCAAAAGGCAATCGCAAGATAAAGATTCGCAAAATTTGCGATTCCCTATTTTGCAAATGCATTTAAGGAATCGCAAATTGCGATTCCTTAAATGCAATTCTGGAAGCACCCAAAATTTGCGATTTGGCCTTAAGGAATCGCAAGTTACCACCAACTTGAAGTTGGTGGTAATTTGCGATTTCCTAGAAAAATGCACTTTTTGCATTTTTCAAAGTGCCATGTGGAGCACATACATGCCCTTAGGGCATGTATGTGCACCACATGTGCACACATGCATATTTCAGGGGTGCAACAGGGTGTCCTTTTGGCACCCTTGCACCCTTGAAATTGCATTCGCAATTTGCGAGTTCCTATTTGGTACTCGCAAATTGCGAATGTCTTCCCATTCATTCCTATGGGCCTCTAGGCCCATAGGAATGAATGGGAAGGTATTCCTTAATTGTGAATCGAAATTTGCGATTCGCAATTAAGGAATATGTAGGAATCGCAATTATTATTGCTAAACCTACATACATTGCATTTTGTGATTCCATAATAGCGAATCGGTAAAATTCGCTATTATGGAATCGCAAAGCAATTCTTGATACATATGGCCCTTTGTCCTTTAAAATGCTGGCTTCTGATTCAATAATTGGCTTATTAGTCCCTCCTTAGTACTGCCTTGTCTTCATTTGTAATCTCCCATGGCTACTGGCTCCTTTACTTCGGTTGTTACAGGGGACACCTTTTTAAGTCTGTAAGCACTACTTTCTTTAATGAGTTTTTCCCACTGCAGGCACGACATGCTGTCCTGCAACATTCAACGCGCAAGCAGCCTCACTTATTTAAAAATGTTTTGTCTGCACAGAAATGTTTTGCCTGCACAGCGCTTGTGTTGTGTTTGTTTACCAAATTTCCCCTGCACAGTGCGTTTACATGAGCATTCTCGACCTGGCTGCATGCATTTCAAGCATGCATGTCAGCTCTGGGTTTTTTTTTCTTTTATTATTAATCGAGGCTTGGAACACATTGTGCACCAAGCCTCGCATTCAGCCCTGAGCCCCTCCCTCCGCAAAGCCTGGAGTCATATGCCATCCCTGTGATTTACTATGTAAAATACACTGGGGCAGATTTACGAGCCCCCTGCGCCACCAGTATGTCACTTTTCGTGACGTACTGGTGGCGCATGGGGCTGCTCCATATTTACAAGGAGAGGAAAAGCCACCCTGCGTGACTTTTCCTCTCCTTGTAAATACGGCCCCTTCACACGCAGCACTTTGCGGTGAAGGGGCGTTCCATGGGTGTTGCTGTGGGTGTTCCCACGCAACACTCATGGAACAAGACACATCTCCAGAATTACGAGAAATCGTAACTCTGGAGATGCGTCTGAAAGCTACGCCACCCTAGAGGTGGCGTAGCGAGAGCACCTGAGGAGAAATGTTTTCATTTCTCCTCGTTTTCCTCTTTCAATGCGTGCTGCACTCTGCAGCACGCATTGAAAGAGGAAAATGGTTGTAGTGATTGTTTTTGTGCAGGAAGGTTCCCCTTCCTGCACAAAAACAATCTCCCCACGACGCAGGCATCCTTGCACCATGGTGCAAGGGTGCCTGCGCCGGCGCATGGCTGCAGTTTGTGCGCCAGCGCAGGGAAGCACAAGGATGCGACATATTCTTGTAAATATGTCGCATCCCTGTGCTTCAAAATTAACGCAGCGCGGAGCAGCAAAATGACTTGCTGTACCCCGCTGCGTTAGTTCAACGTAAATCTGCCCCACTGTGTTAATAACCAGCGTAAGATCTTCTTTTAACCCTGTTTATTTAGGTAAGATGTGTACACTGTATATTTTTCCCTTTAGGCTCCTACTGGCGGACCCTGGCAAAATCATAGGCCACGTACTCCATGTGTTTGACTATTTGTAAGAATGGCAGGGTTTTGGGAGGAATTCACTGTTCGGTTACCATCTTAGCCCCAACTCTGTAAAAGGTTCTTTTTGTCAATTTTCCATCAGTATGTGGCAAGGTACTAATTAAGCTTACTTATGTTAGATTGGCAATTGCAGGCTGTGACTGAAGAAGGTACAGTTTTTTCATTTTGTGCATGCGTACTGCATAGTGATGAATGCCTCGAAAAATACATGGTGAATTTTAATTTTCTATTGTTTTGAAAAGGCCGATATGTTTATATATTTTTCACACTAATTCCTGAATTGATTGTTAACGTTATACTAATGGAGAAAAATAAAGTGATTCTCCCTGTGACTACACCAACAGGCAGTGTGTTTTCTGTTTCCATTGGAGATCACTGAAGACTTAAACGCCATCTGGATCTCTCATTTCAATTCAAGAAATTGAAATTCTCTCTGATCGCCTTCAAACTGGGCTACGCAACCTACATGAACTGATACTTCGTCGGTACAGGAACTCAGTTCACTGGTGAGTTTTGCCAACTAAGCACTGGTAGCGATTTCCCCCTTTTTTCTGCTTATTTATATTTTTCCTATATATTTTACTTGCAGGCAATTTAATTTGGACTGCACTACGAATACATATTTGGAAGGAGCTTTGGGCTCAGTGAAGTGCTGATTGTCGTACATATTTTGATCCCCATATGCTGGTAGTGGGTTGCTTTCTTTAACTTTTTGGGAAACGTTGTGATGGTTTCTCTTTGAGGTACACTTGATGGTGTATTCGTTATATCTTACAGTTTGGCGTTCTTATATTATTTAATAGAGTTACTATCACACCTTTTTGGTGGTGGTTTCTCTCTGTTGTTTTTTGTAATGAGTCAGTTAAGCCAGCCTCCTGAGACTTCTCAAGAATCCTACTCCCTTAGAGTTTTCTGCGGTATGAATGTTTTGCTTATTGGCAACTCCTGTTAGTGCCTGGCCTATGATCCCTCACTGCCGATAATAATAAAATTAATCTGTGATATATATATTTATTTTTGTGTTTTCAGAGTTTTTGTTGCATGTTTGCTCAAGAAGTATCTTATTTTTCAGACAGCAGGATGCACTTGAAGGTATTTGAGCGCTTTATTTGAGCAGCAGTTATTTTACACAAGGACACATTATATTTTTTGGGTTGGCATAGGGGTATTAAGTGATTTGCTCAACATCACAGGATTTTGAGCCGACGCCGAGATTCAAACCTGATTCCTCAG
Source organism: Calotriton arnoldi (assembly GCA_963921515.1). Taxonomy (NCBI): domain Eukaryota; kingdom Metazoa; phylum Chordata; class Amphibia; order Caudata; family Salamandridae; genus Calotriton; species Calotriton arnoldi. The sequence goes on from CAWUFW010013373.1 coordinate 213,386, forward strand.
CTCCAAAGTTGGCAGCTTTGGTCATTACGCAACATCTAAGCCAGTCCACTTTTACTCTGGGCCTTGCTTTCTTCAGCTGTCTGACAAAGGGCGCTTTATGCACAACTGTGTAGCAAGGATGCATGTGCCTGCTGTGTGAGGTGTCTGTATCTAAACTAACACGAGCCACGTCTTAAAGAAAGGGGCATGGCCCACATTAAAGTGAAAGTGTGGCATGGGCCGCTTTTACAAAAAATAAACATGTTTGTTAATTTGAGAAACAAATGTTTTTTTCTTGTAAAAGCCCCCCATACCGCACTTTCACTTTAATGGCGGGAGCGCACCTTTCTTTACATGAGCTAAAGAAAGGGGCGTGGCCTCCATTAAAGTCAAAGGGGCATATTCACAAGGAGCTATCGCCGAATTAACGGCACTTTATCCCAGCCAAAGTCGTGATAAATGTACCCCCCCATTCACAAGCCGGTGTAAACAGCCCACAGCACCAGTTTACCCGTGATAGCAGCCGCAAAAAACATCACCACAGAGGACCCGCGCAAATATCGCTAATGAGATGCAGAGTAGGCGTTCCCGTGACTAAAGCCGAGACAACAGCACACCTCAACATACACAACGACCAGCCACATCTGCGATAAAAACACAAAACAGGCGATAAGGCGCGTTAGCACCAGGAAATCTACACCAGCTCTGACCTGGTGTAAACTCAGACGGCAGCCAGCAGCACAAAAGGGAGCACAGCCCAGGGCCACATCCGAAGGGCAACAGATGCCATGGAGCCCTCATGCGGCCCGGACACCCAAGAGGGCCACAACACCCACCGCCACCACCCCAAGACCACCCCTCCCTGGCACCCCCCCCGACCAAAGACATGCCACATCAGCCACACCTAAACATGTACAAAATATTCCGCCTGATGCCGCACAATCTCAACTGGTGACATGGATGTGTCGTCACAGAAATGACCAGCACACATTCACTTTCGAAGCAACAAATGAAACTTTATTAAAATGAACAACAAAATGAAATGAAGACACATGGCCGCTCCCCTCCGGACAATACATAGGTCACAGCCTGTAAGACAAATAACATGATGAGAAGGTGTGTCCTGCGCACATCAGAGGACAGAGAGAGAGCGAAGGAGAGAGAGAGGGAGAGAGAAAAGGAGAGAGAAAAGGAGAGAGAGAGGAAGAGAGGGAGGGAGAGAGAGAGAGAGGAAGAGAGGGAGAGAGAGAAGAGGAGAGAGAGAGGAAGAGAGGGAGGGAGAGAGAGAGAGAGGAAGAGAGGGAGAGAGAGAGAAGAGAGAGAGGAAGAGAGAGGGAGAGAGAGGAAGAGAGAGAGAGAAGAGGAGAGAGAGAGGAAGAGAGAGGGAGAGAGAGAGGAAGAGAGGAAGAGAGGGAGAGAGAGGAAGAGAGAGAGAGAGAGGAGAGAGAGAGGGAGAGAGAGAGAGGAAGAGAGGGAGAGAGAGAGAGAGAGAGAGAAGAGGAGAGAGAGAGAGAGGAAGAGAGAGGGAGAGAGAGAGAGGAAGAGAGGGAGAGAGAGAGAGAGAAGAGGAGAGAGAGGAAGAGAGGGAGAGAGAGAGAGAGTGCCGCCCCTGCGCACCCAGGCCACACTGCTCACCTGCTGCCACCGGTGTGTCTCCAACCACATGCCGGTATGTAGGGCAGTTCACCAGGTCACACATCTGATTCAGAGCTGTTAGCTGAAACAGAGCCCAGATACATGACTGGCACAGTACACACACTTGCACAAGACAACATCGCCTGCCCGCCCAGGCACACCCAGGCAGAGGCACCCCAACCCCTCCCGCCGCCCATCGGAGCATGCCCGCCCATGCACACCCAGGCCTCAATGCTCACCTTCCGCCACCGGCGCGTAGACAGGAGGTCCCACCACGTGCTGCTGCAAGCCACAAGGCCGGGGCCCGCGGACATGGCACCCTCCACATCATGCAGCCCCGCTCCGCAGGCCACCAGGTCTCACGTTTGGTGCTGGGTTTTGATTACTCCATGGCAGAGGACATACCAGTGCACCCGGCATCATCGCAGGCTGCACACCCGCTCAGCCCAATGGGTGCCACCAACTCTGGCATCCCGGAAGCGACGCCACGGGGCGGTAGGCCCGCACTGCATGCTGGCTCTGGCCTACACTGCGGTCCAGCAGGGCACACAAAACCTGAGCTGTCCGGACCGCCGGGACTGGGCATCATCGCAGGCTGCACACCTGCTCAGCAGCGCAAGGTGCCACTGAATCAGTGCACCCAAAGTCACCGTCCCGTGGCGGGGTGCCTGTGCCATCCGCAAGGCCTCTGGTGCCACTAACCCTGTGCAACCCCAGTCTGCGCCACGTGGTGGTAGGCCCGTGCCGTACTCAAGACCTCGTATGCCACTAACACTGTGCAACCCCAGTCTGCGCCACGTGGCGCTAGGCCCGTGCCATACTCAAGGCCTCGGATGCCACTAACCCTGTGCGCAGCAACTCATGGGCCCTATATGAGTGCGAACCGTGGGGCGTCCGTCATCCAGTCAACACCGGAAGAGGGGAATGTGACGTCGTCGGACCCTTATGTTAGCGGAGTCACATGGCCTGTGACGCCTGTGCCGGATGGGTGTGGTGTGTGTGAAAACCTGCCCCCAGGGAGTGGCTGTGACATGCTGACGACTAGACCAGTGACCCGCACACCACCAGCGAGTACGGCTGCGACGGGTAGCAATGAGGGCCCCCCTTGGTGTGTAAGTGGAGTGGACTGGCCTGCCGTACGCTGGACCAGCGCAGGGCCTGCAACAATGACTCGTGGGCTCTGGGCGTGGTCCAGTCCATGTCCGGACAAGGAAGTGACTGATGCGTGTGTCCCTGCTGCAGTGTTCACGGAACCCGCTACACAAGATGCAATGTCGCACCCCCTTACTGGCATCCCACAGGATGAACATCATTGACGCAAGGGAAGGCACTGTCCCCACATTCATCCACACATGAATGACGTAAGACATCACACAGCAGTGCGTCACTGGATGTTTATTTGCACATCCAGTGCAGTCATGCAGCTGGAGCGGTGCAGGGCAATGCCGAGCACACCACACAATATGGGCCCGTGGAGGGCCAGCCAGTGTCCATCCCGGGATGACCTGTACTGCGGAAGAGGAAGGGTACAGTCCGCAGTCTGTCCGCTGTGTCATTGGTCGTCAAACAGCATGTGGCAGTCCATGTCGCTGTCCAAGGTGAGTGCCTCGGAGTGTATCGGGGGTCAGTGGTAGGTCTTGAGGCCATGTGCAGCACCAAGCAGAAACAGGCAAGGTGGCGGTAATGGATGCTAGTGGCTGACCCTCCTGACCACAGTCCCATCCACATCCTCGTCCCCGGGTGTGTGCCCTGCCCCACCTGTGGGTGTTGCAGTGCCGGCTGCGGCACTGTGTGCCACTGACTCATCAGGGGCTGGAGGAGGATTGTCGGCCGCACTGTGTGGCAGTGACACATCAGGTGCCGGAGTGGATACGCCTGCCGCACTGGGAGGCACTGACACACCAGGGGGCGCAGATGTGGATGGTGTGGGGGCAGCAGCATTCATCATCGCCACGCCTTGTGGCAGCAATGCCATGACGAGGACATGCAGGGCGGCACGGTAGATCCCAGCTACATTTCGCTGATGTGCAGCGGCGGCTGCCATACTTTCCGCCTCCATCCGCACCATGTCCTCCATGAGCCTCTGCATGTGTGCCAGCTCAAGGCTGGCATCGCTGGGGCCACTGTGAGCGGACAGGTATTCTTCCCTCCGTGTCATGACTCCAGAGATGTCAGTCAGGGCTCGCTGGAGACCATGGGGCGGACATAGACACCCAAGGATGGCGTCCAGTTTGTTAGCCATGAGCTCGAACCCCACCCGGACCTGCTCGGCCGTCTCCCTCTGGCCCTCCAGCACACGGCGTTGGAAGGCCATTTGTTGTTCCTGGGGTCTTGGGAGGGTGCCGGGGCTGTGGGTGCCTCCTGCTGGGTGGTTTGGGTGGTGGGTGGGGTCTCATGGATGTAGCTGGGCTGCCCTGATCCTGGAGGTGAGTTGCGGAGGTGGTCAATGAGGTCTTGGATGGTTTGGATGTCGATGCTGGTGTTGTCCTCCTCCTCCTCATCAGTGAAGAGTGGCTGTGACTGCTCTGCAGGAGGTGTTGAAGAAGCCCCTGCGATGTGAAGGGGAGATGGTGTATTACAATGTGTCCACATGTATGTAGCCGCATGGTACAGGTTGACATTCAGACAGCATGGCATTGTACATTGGGACTGTCTGTGTCTGTGGGTCTGGGCGAGGACCCAGAGTGATTGTGGGTGTGCACTGTGCCCTGCTTGCTTGTGCATGTGTGCCATTGTGGCCATCTCCCCCCGTCCCCCCAGTACCTGGAGGTCACTCACCCTGTTGCGGTTGTGTTGTGCCCTGTCGAGCAGTGTCCGGTCCCCTGACTCCAGCCACAGTCTCCACACTGATGACTGTCGACATCAGCTCCTCCATGTCATCCAGCTCCAGCTGTGGCGCTGGGCCCCCACCTCCGGTCTGCGTTGCTGCCTTCAGGTTGGCGGAGAGTTTATCCTTGGTCTTCCGCTTGATGTCATTCCATCGCCTCTTGACCTCATCCATTGTCCGCTTGTGCTCTCCGACGGCATTCACCTTGTCGACGATGTCCCACCATATTCCATTTTTGGTGCCCAATGACACGTTGGAGGTGACGAAGAGTTGTTGATGGTGTTCCATCACCTCCGTGACTATGATCTGGTTCGCCTGCGGACTGAACTTGGTCTTCCTGGTCTTCTTGTCCTTGCCCTTCCCTGTCCCCGAGGTCCCAGGCTGGTCGTCCGGGGTGCTTGTGGGGTTGCGCTCGTCCTCTGCGCCTGCTCCGGCTGCCTCCATGGTGCTTGGGTGTTGGTCAGTTTGTGTGTGGTTTTTTTTCCCTGCTTTTATGGTGGTTTCTGACGCCTGCCAGGTGTGTGTTGCAGGCCTGGCGCTGCTTGTCGCTGGTTTCCTCATCGCGCTTTGGCCCATCGCGTGTTTTTTGGTGTTGTGGTTTGTGTTTTTATCTCCATCGTGGTGGTTGTATCGCGGACTTTGTCCGCGGTTTCGGCAGGCTATCGCATGGTACCGTCTTGTTGTGAATTCCACGTTGACATGGGGTTATTTTCCCGTGATGGGCTGCGTTATTGAAAGTTGCGTTACGCTACTCTTGCGGTAGTTATCACATGTTCTTGTGAATATACCCCAAAGTGCGGCATGGGGGGCTTTTACAAACAAGCATTTGGAATGCAATAGGTCTCACATTTGCGAGAGTTTAAGGTATTAGCATTGTAGATGACAATGCCTTTTATTTATGTTTTAAAAACCAAAACAGAAATAAAGGCATTGTCATTTACAATACCAAAAGCTCAAATTTGCGTAAATGCGAGACCTATTGCATTGCAAATGCTTGTTATATACTTTCCTGACTAGAAATGGGGCTAGAGGCTCTAATACTACCTTGCTTGCACTGTTGTACATTGCTCCGATAGTCAGCGTTCTCATTAACCAGATCCAATCCAAGCCAGTGGTGCTCCTGAGGGGCACAAGATAGGCCTGTACCCTGTTGCCGTTCAAATTTGCTATCACCATGGCAACCCTGGCCATGCAAATTGAGAGAACACGATGCACATTGGATATTGCCTTTACGCATGTGTGCGCACAACATAATGCTCTTTTCTTTAAACACCGAAAAGACAACCTCATGCCTTTATTACGTGAAATTACAAAATTTGGTGCATATTCTAGAGTAGCGGTCAACTGGGGCAAGACTGAAATGTACCCGCTAACAACAGTCACCAGGAGGACAGTGGTGGACTACCTTTTGATGTGGGGACAGGACTGAAGCAGAAATTTTGGCATAAATATACATAATGATATGGAGGTTATCATTAGGGATAATGATGGAGCCACAATCCCCGCATTATATACACAAATAGACAAATATACCACACCGCCTCTATCGATTGCAGGGTGGCAATTACAAAAATGGTGGTTTCACATCAGTTTCTGTATTTTGCAATGAATATACCGATCCCACTAACGATACATTTCTTTAACAATTTGAGATCTGAGCTCAGTCGGATGGGTGGGAGGAGGGGGAAGGCCCGGCTGAGGTGGGAAATAATGCCAGTGCCACTAGCAAAGGTGGTACTAACGCTGACTCTAGAAGACACAGCAAAAGTGAATTAAACAGCCACCGATCATCAACCTCATTTATGACTCAGGGGTCCCCTGATTCATGCATATGGTTGATGGCTGGTGATTGACTCTCTTGTTTATTCTTTGGTGTCAGATTCAATGTATACGGTTTTAGAAAAAGGATTGGCCATTGTTGTTTCTTGAACACCTTGTCCTGAGAGTGGTCTCAAGTATTTGTTTGACACAAAAAAAGACTATAAGATCAATCATGTATCCAGTTCAATTACTTCATAGCAGACTCTACTTGACGCTTAACCAGAGTTCAAGGATTATTGCATGGACTCATATTTGTTCAGTGGATTTGCTCGCTGACTATGTCCACCACAAATTGTATGACAACTTTAAATTTTGAGACTATTGGTTCAGTAGGTAGTGTTTCTTTTTGACCATTTAAGAGTATATATAAATCTAATGATGATGGATAGATTAAAAATTCAAATTAAAATCCAGCGACTTATTGTAGCCTTTACTTAGAGTACGCCTCATCGTACAATATATATTATATGTATGGATTTATCTCATTTTATGTACTTTCATTGTTAATAGTGATTGGATTCTTCTTACACCAACTACCATACTAGATATTATTTTTTTGGTAAATTACTCCTTCAGGAGTTATTTAGGGGGTCATTAGGATGGCGGGCGGATCGCCACTGCAGGCTCGGCGGTGGCGATCCGCCCGCCATCCCAACTAGATTTACCCCCGCCATATTATTATGGAGGGGGGTATCACTGCGGAAGCAAAGTGCGTGCGCCGCTTTTTTGCCGGTCGGCAATCGTTACGATTGCCGGCCGGGCGGACTTGGCCACTAATATGGTGGCGGTGCCTACCAGGCACCGCCATCCATATTAGGATGGGCGCGGTAACTGGCTTTTCCATGGCGGCGATGCCGCCATGGAAAGGCTGGCGGGGATGTGCTTTGGGGGCCCGTTGTGGGCCCCCAGAGAGGGTGGGGGGGTGTGGGGTGCACTTCATGGAAAGGCTGGTGGGGATGTGCTTTGGGGGCCTGTTGTGGGCCCCCAGGGAGGGTGTGGGGTGCACTTGGGGGGTACCCATGGTACCCCCCTGCATACCCATGCACAAGGTGGCAGGCACCGCGCGGTGCCTGCCACGTTGTGCATGGGAATGCGCAACATGCCATTTCACCATTGCGGCGGGTGCTGCTAATGACCCCCTTTGTGTCTGGGTTTATGTGTATACCCAGCCTCTTAGGAGATTGTTGGGTTACCCTATTGTTCATAATGGTGCAGGAAAGAGACTTTTTTAATAACTTTTGATCAATATTAACTGGAACATCTATGCCAGGAATTATAATAAGCATGTCTCTGCCGAGCAAACTCAACAACAAACTCTATGGCGAGAGTCCAGCAGAGCAGACAAGATCTAGCAGAATGGAAAATAAACCACAAAAGTTTAAACAAAAGCCAATCGTCCCTAGCTCTCCTCAGCCCTGCATCAACCAGGTAGCCAAACACACCCACCACACTCTTTTCTCTCGTCGTTGCAGAAATTCCATCATGAGTGTATTAGCCACAGTCACCCTGTAGATTGCCTAGAAATCTCTATGCTGATTCAATCTGGTAGAAGTTTTATTTTTTACTATTGTGGTCTTCTCTTAGGTTTGACTGAAACATCACAGAATCAGTAAGACCCTTCACTTAATATTCAGAAAGACCCTCTTCCTCGTTAATGTAGATTGCTGCAGGTCAAGAAAAAACTGCTTTCTCTGCTTCCCCATTTTGACCTCTTTATGCTTGGTGACCTCTCAGGTTCGATATGTGTACTCCACTGTATCCAACACTAACATCACAGTTCTACCAGGGCCACTTTTTTGTCTCTTCAAATTAAGGAGAAGCCAGAAAGACCTTTTCACAGTCACAGTCACTTCCTTATGCACAATTTCTTCCAAATCAGCTGACACTAGCCCCTGTCTGGTCCGCAGTGCCTCCAGAGTCACCTCTTCTGGTACACACAGGATTTTCAGGTGTGTACTGCTCCTCAAATTGTCAAGTATTCCAGTGTCTTTTCAAGTTTTCTCTTGGGAGTCGTAACATTCTTGTGGAAAGGCCATGCCTCCTGGATGTTCAGCTCTCTCCCAGATTTATGGTCCCTTAGCGCCCTGATCCTGCCCTCTTTAAAGTTCACTGCCTGCCCAGCCATTAACATTCTGTTCATGAGGGATCCCAATTTATCCTCAAGAGTGCGCACAGCTGTGCCCACCATCACAGTCTTCTCACCAAGGCCAGTAGGCGGGTCCAGATTGAGCTAATAAGCCCCGGCTGATCTCGAGATATCTGTAATCCTACAGTAAACGGAGGTTACTCTGTAGTACCCCTCTAAGCCAGTGATACTCAAAGTACAGCCCAGGGCGCATGCGGCCCTCCTGACCTTCACATGCGGCCCCCTGGACAGCAGCAGCACTGGGCTGCTCTTTACTCGACTCAGCACTAACATGAAAAAAAAAAGTTAAATATACAGCAAACACTTATTTAAAGGTTAATTGCAGTTAGGGAAAGGAAGTAACTAGGCCCTTAACTTTAGGAACACCTTCATTTGTAAAGACAGCCACTAGATATACATGCTTTGCTTCCCCTACAGCCACTTTACACCCCCCGCTGGCATCTGTGCGGCCCTCGGTCACACCATAGACCAAACTTTGCGGCCCCCAGGATAATGTTTGTGAGTACCCATGCTCTAAGCTGATCTTGATGTATCTCCTTTGTGGTTAAAAAAAAGTCCTCTCCCCCGCCTGGGTGACCTGAATATGGACACAGCCCCACCGTTCTTAGCAGGTGCCCACTCACATCATTTTCTGGACAAAGCAATGGTCAGCCACGGCGAGCCCTCTGAATACCTCTACAAGAAACAGTTGGAACAAGATAAAGTGTTTCTCACTACTGTATACTGTTTCTGATCCCTGTTTGTCTAATCGGGGTGTGTGGAAGGGGGTGCACTGCCAACTACTTGTGCTACTCTTTGACTTATAGTGTCTCTCTGTATTTCCTTTGAGTTAGGAAAGGGTGGGCACGTGTCCACTGGAGTTGGGATTGCCCCTTTGGCTGTTGCTCCTACCCGTCAGAGCCATGGGCACGACCCGTGAGGAAAGTCCTGTAAGTTAAATTTGGAAATCCTACAACTATTACTGGCTTAAGGGCCATTTCCAATTCCCTTTCACTTTGCTACTGCCTTGTCTCCATCCTTGCCCTCCAAGTATAAAGGTGCACTCAGGCTACGTCCTGCCCTATACCCACTCCTCCCATAACGTCCTTCCCTCTCCCTGTGACCTACATCCACTCTTTGGGGGACTGACGTATCCTTGTTCAAACCTAGGGGAAAAACCCTCTCCCACCATGATTTTCTTATACTATAGGATACTGGTCTTAATACCCACCTCTCTGCTCACTCTGTGATGTCATCTCATCCTCTGTCTATCATATCTCTGAATGTCAATGGCCTCACACATTTTGTCAAAAGGAAGAAAGTCTTGTCGTATTTGGTCTCTAACATGCCAACATCGCATTCATCCAAGAGACTCACCTGACCAGACTAGAAGCCAAGAAATTTAAAAGAGATTGAGTAGAGCAATGTTCCGCCAGGCTTCCTGCTCAGACTAATCTGAAAATGTGTGGGGTAGCAAACCTGGTGCAGAAGACACTCTTCTGCACAGTACTGCAATCTTGGGCCAACGAGGATGGTCTATGCGTGCTGAGCAAACAGCGGATTGGCTCTAGAAGAGGAAGCAGCCTTTACTAAGCGGGCTCACCCACATGTGCCGTTTCCATGCAAGTCGAAACACGCTTGCCTTAATCACGCATATGCCTTAACAACAAATATGTGTGGTCAAGGCAATGCGTGATCTAGATACCAAGCGAATGTGCGGGAGAGGAAGACAGGAAGAGTAAGAACAATCAGGAATCGGGACAGGACACGGTGAGGGAAGTGGGACTGGGGCCGGGTTTTGGGAGTAGCTTTTTTGGGTGGAGGTAGGTATAAGGACACAGGAGGGGGTTGGGGTTGTTTGTAGGGCAGGGAGCAGTTTTAGAGCTCAGGGCGGAGGGGGCTGGTTCGGGGTACTTAGCAGGTGTAGGGGACAATTTTAAGGGCTTAGGGTGGCGGCTGGGGTTGGGGTAGTTTTTAGGGTGGGGGGACAGTTTTTAGGGATAAGGGCAGGGCGGGGGAGAAGGGGCAGTTTACAGGGCAGGGGGCAGTTTTATGCATTAAGGGGGCTGAGTTGGGGTACTTTAGGGATGTAGGGGACAGTTTTTAGGGTTCAGGGCAGGGGGCTGAGGTCAGGGTCGTTTTAGCACGGGGGACAGTTTTTAGGGCAACGGGTGGGGCAGGGGAAAAGGGACAGTTTACAGGGCAGGGGGGCTGGGTCAGGGTAGTTTTTGGGGTGTGGGTTAATTGTTAGGGCTCCGGGCAGGGGAAAAGGGACAGTTTTGAAAGGGCAGGGGTATGATCTTTAGCATGCATGTCCCTTTACCCATCATGTCTTTACAACTAAATTGTGTGGGAAAGGCATGAATGGTAAAGGCATGTGTGGTAAAGATGCAGTTGTGGTAGAGACCGTGTGGTACAGGCATGCATTGTTCAGGCATGCGTTGTACCATCATACAACCCTCTAGAAGGCTTAGTGTGGTTCTAGATATGCTCCTAAAAGTGCAAATAGCATATTTTTTATTTCGTCTCAACAGACTTTTGGCAGAGGTGGGCACGATCTATACCGTTATAGAGGGTGACTGAAATCTGGCCCTAGATGTGGTCCTTGACAGGATGGACCCTTATTGACAGGTCCAATAATGGGAACAGAGCAATCCTTAGAGATATTATCCATGTATTAGTGGATATATGGCGCTTTTTCCATCCTCTTGACAAAGAATAGACCACCATCTCAGAGGCTCATGGCACACATTTCTGACTTGACTACCTCCTCCTTACACCTTCATTAGTCCTGTTGACACTTAACTGCAACATTGTGGGTGGCTGAATTCTGATCACGTGCCAGACTCCCTGCGCATAAACTGTGGTGTCTGTATTTCGTATTTTATTTATTCATGTATTTAGTCAATAAAAACCATTACACAATTGTTCATTCCTTACATTTCATAAAATTTGATTTAAGCTTAGGTTTCTGACAAATCTTTTAAAACTGACCTAAAAACTCCAAATTAAAATAAATATAAAAATTTCATTGGTGTCTGAATATATTGTGCTATAAAATAAAATACACAGGATTGTTTGGTTCACAAAAATGCACTGGGCAGCCGCCAAACCACTACTTTTTTTAGACTTAGCAGCTGGCTACAAGGCCATGGCTGACTGGCAGTCAGAGCTTGCAGACACCCTTTCTTGGGACTATGCAGTGCACCCAACAGAGTCCAGGCAGACACTGCTCAAGAGGGTAAAAATTGAACTTAGTGATCTTTACACCTCCAAGGCAAAATACATACTTTATAGGCTGAAGTTCTGTCAATATGAACATGGCAAGTAAGCGGGACACCTTCTAGCAGCACAATTGAAACAGAGGGAAGTGATGGTGTCCATCCCTACCATGCATGGTAATGCTGGTAACGTAGGGGCTTATTTATGAGAGTCCTTCATCACTTTTGCAGCATGTAAAGTGGTACATGTGCGATGCAGGGCTCTCATTTCAATTGATGAAGCCGTGCAAAGTCACCCTGGTTGGCTTTGAGTGGACTCATAAATCATGAGTTTGGCAACGCATCGCAAATCGCTGCATCACCTTTCTCTACACCCAGGAGGCATTCCATTGGTGTTGCAGTGGGTTTTCCCATGCAACACCCATGGAATTTGATGCTGCCCCAGATTTACAAGGTGATGTAAACCAGGGGAAGCACCAAATCTGTATGCCTCCGAGGTGAGGCGTAACTAAGAGAAATATGTTTACTTCTCCTAATTTTTTCCTCTCCATGTGTTCTGCATTCTGCAGTACACATAGAAAGAGGAAACCGTCGGTAGGATTTGTTTTGTGCAGGATGGTGCCCCTTCAAGCACAAAAACAATCCCGAAGGAAGAGACAGATCCTACTATTTATAACTGAGTTATTGGAATAAATTCCCCAGATTCCAGAGATCATGTGCAAAATTCCATGATTTATTTCCAACCAGGGATCGGAATGATACAAAAGATGAACAGCCAGCATGTGTTTCGCCCATGTGTCCAGCAGAGTGTCAGTCCTTGTAGCAGCACAGTTCCAGAAGTGCACTGAAGAGTTGGTGTCTGAGGTCCTTCTTTTAGACCTTGGTGCCCTGGTTCTGGAAGGTGGGAGAAGCTTCTAGACAGTGGCTTTGAAGTGCATAGAATTTCTTGCCTCCCCTGCCCTGGCACCAAGCTGGCTGAAGTGACAATGCAGGGTTGTTAAGCCCTTTGTGTGAAGGCAGAGCACATGATATTCAGGTGTAAGTGGGGTTGTGCTCAGCTTTGCTCCCCCATCCTGCCAGCAGTTGGCCCACTCAAGCACACATAATCCCTCTATTATGTGACTGTCTAGGAGGAATTCATAAAGTCTAACTGTCAGTTACACCCAGTAGTATGGCCAGGCTACAGGCACAAAAGGCTAAGGGCCAAAAAATGGCAACTTTCTAAAAGTTGCATTTTTAAAATTGTGATCAAAAACCCAATTTCACCCCTAAATAGGGCTTTTCACCCCTATTCCAAAGACATGAAACATGAACTGGTTATCTCTTTCCAATTGTAAATTACACTTATAAAATGTAATAAGGTAACTCCAGTGTTGTCTTATGGGAGGATAAGCCTTGTAATAGTAAAAACTGAATTTAAGAGTTTTTCACTAAAAGGAAATGTGAAAATTAAAAGTACATGTCCTATTGCATTCTGCCCTCTGGGCTGTCCGAAGCCTACACTAGGGGTGACTTAAATGTAATGCAAATGGAATGTTTAGACATGGCAAATGTTTTTTTTTGCCAAGTCGAAATGGCATTTTAAAACTGCACACACACGGGCTGCAATGGCAGGCCTGAGACATGTTTAAAGGGCTACTTAAGTGAGTGGCGCAATCAGTGCTGCAGGCCACTAGTGGCATTTAAATAATAGGCCCTGGGTACATACTGTACCACAGATGGGTGGTAACCAGGTTGACCACAGGCACTCACCAGATATCCAGTACAGGTAGTACAATACGTGTTTTTAGTGGTGCTCAAAGGCAAAGGTTGGCTACCAACAACCTCACCAAAATAAACCCCTCAAGGTATATGCAATTAAAAAAGAATGAAAAAAGTGCTCCTCCTCTGAACATGGCAATCTTGGCTCATACCCAAAAGGCATATTTAATTTACTTATAAGACCCTAGTAAAGTGGTACTATATGTAAGGAACAAAAAAAGCCCTAAGCACTCAATTATTTATTCATTGAGTGTCAAACGTGTCCAAAGTTCAAATTCTTTTTATTCCTTTCTCATCTTGTGTCAAATACCATTGGTACATAATAACAGACAACCAAGAGTAGGCAGCCAAAAGCTTCTTTTTTCTTCTCTCTTTTCCTTTTCCTCTTTCTCTTATTTCGTTTCTTTCCTTAGGCTACCCCCATTAATTTTTCCTAGCCATATTGCTATTATACTCTTTCGGGCACCTTTCTTTGAGCACTGGCCTTCAGACACTTCTGTGTTCCTGGGCTTCAGCCTTCTTCCACACTAGAGGCTTTTGGTGTACAACCGTTTACTCTGGATTCTTGGACGGCATTTCTGGTGGGTGATGGTGTGTCCTCATTTCTCAGTACTAGTAAATATTATGTTTTCCTAAAGTCAGTATTCATTTCATTTTGCAGCCCTGAGGAAGTCAAAGGCATAGCCGCTGAAATATATGTTGACTACTGGCTGTTGCCTGCTTACTCTTGGTTGCCTGTTTCTGCACCAACGGTATTTGACGCACAAGATGAGAAAGGAATTTTAACTTTGGACACTTTGGACACTCTATGAGCAAATAATTGAGTGCTCAGGACTTTCTTTGTTCCTTACATATAGTACCACTTTACAAGGGTCTTATAAGTAAATCAAATATGCCAATTGGGTATAAGCAAAGATTACCATGCTTAGAGGAGAAAGCACAAGAACTTTAGGACTGGTTAGCAGTGGTAAAGTGTAGAGAGCCCCAAGGCCAACAAAGACAATTTGAGCAAAAACAAATAGGAGGGGGAAGGCAAAAAGTTATGGGTGGCCCTGCAAAAAGGGCCAAGAACAGTACAACAGATTCTCCATTGTGTCTTTTGTCCTGCCTGAAGAGATGCTGTCCTTTGCTTGACCACTCTTCCTTGCCATGCACCAGGCCTAGGTATCTCCTCTTTATGCACGCTTTGTACTTTAATTTATTTTGTGCCACTTTGGTGACTGCCGATCCCCCCAACTCTCGCCATCGTTAACCCCCCCACCCAGGAGTATGGATCTGTGACTATGTTTCTCACCCCTTCCTCCTACTCCATTGTGTGGGGACAGGCGTTCAAGGTCTCGCTCACTGGAAACAGAGAACTCAATTTCACCTCCTTCTCTAATACCTGTAATATCATAATGTTACAGCTTCCAGATAGTGTTCTTCTACCCACCTGATAGGTGCTGAGGCATCGTTCTTAGCTCTTACCCGTACTGGGTGTCTGTGAGCCGAGCCCCTCTTGGGGTGGATTGGAGACAATAGGTAGTGGCAGCTGATCACTTTGGAGTACTTGTTTTTATTACCGGCTTAGAGGCCGCCACATCGCCATGTCATAAGGTTTCCCCTTTCACTTCCACAGATTGGTGGAGTTTGCTGTGCCCACTGGCATCCTTATGCCAATAACTCCGTCGATTTTATGAGTACTCTTTGGTTGTTTTCCTCCCTTATATTTCCTCCTGCATTCTCTTTTGATGTAGCGAAAATCACAATTTATTTGTAGTGCTGCATTATGATCACACGTGTAGAACGCACTCGCATAAAATCCTTTGGTTTTTTAACATGAAGTGTTAGAATTTTGAAAGGCATTAATATGAAACGTGATGTGCTTAGGCCATTGAAAAGTAACATGGAGAAGTAACATAGAAAGTGAATGTAATTAACAGAAAAAATGAATGTGAAGAATTCGTGTTGTGAAACTGACAATTATTCATGTAATAAAATGTTTATTAATTGTGTCATTTTACATGTAAGCAAATGCATTCATCAAAAGTGCCTTATTTTTCTATGCAATTTAGTAAAGTTGCTATGATGTTTTCTTATGTTAGCCGAATTCTGTAGACCTGAAATGCAGTTCCCTGGAAACTCTTGCTTTAGAATTAAAAAGTCAAATTTCATGTGTTCTGTGGAATTTGTTCTTTCTAACATTTGTGTTGCAGGTGAAAGAAGCACTCTTGTTAGCTAGAATAAGGTAATTTTTTTACTAGTCAGGCAAGGAGAGAAGAAGTTACAATTATGTGGCTTGAGTCGATAAATTAAGGTCGTTGTGCTTCACACAGGAGAAGGCCTGGGAACCAAGGACAAAATGTTGCAATGGAAGAACACTGCTGTCCGATGGAAAGCTACCTTTCGGATTGTACCCAGAGCAGATGGCGTGATCCGCAATGAATCTTGGGAAAGTTACCTGCAATAATGTGGCAATGGAATTAGGGAGAGAGACCCACTTCTTCTTTGCCTTCAGAGAGAGAGCATCTGAAAGCGAGTTTTACCATCCATGGGTCATGCTACATGACCCATGGATGGTAGAGAGACTTCTTAGGAAGACTCCACATGCTGACACCTTTTATCCTTTTTTCCTGAAAATGCTTAAGTAGGGATGTCACTTCAGTGTTAGTGTAGGGATAGATTAATGCTTTTCATTCATCAACCCTCGATGCAGGGGAACCTGGACTCATGCTTTCTGATCCTCTGCATTCTGCTTCTTGAATTAACTGTATTATTCATGCTACATCGTCTCAATTGGATATGCAGATTTGGCTTTATGCTAATTCCTATGTATTTCTACAGCCTCATATTGAGGTGTCTCTATATACGATTATTTTTAGCTTTGTAGTAAATCAAACTAACTTGACGTAGTTGTCTGTGGTTACTATGTATCCCCAGGATCAATGTTAAGTGATTGGCTTTAAATAATGAATTTTCTCCCATCTATACCTTCATGCTGCGAAAAAGAACCATCAGGTTGTGACTCTGGAACAGGTCTAGAATGTATGGGCATAGCCCTTTTAGTTGGTAGCAGTGTAAGATGGTTCGCACATGAGGCGAAGGGAGAATCCAGAATTAGTCTAGAAAAGGTGAAACTTAGAACTCCAAAGCCCCAAACTAGAGCCTAATGACCGAGAATGGAAGGTGAAAAAATCCAGCAGAGACTGACAGAGCTTGATGGTGCGGCGGGATCAGCAGCGAACAGAGGAGTGAGTATTAATAGGGTGTATGTTATGTGCTAGATTGTGGGAATGATTTGATTGTGCGATGTGTTGTGGAGTAGGTGTGAGAGTTGAGTGAATGTCGTTTCGGGCCAGACGTGGTCCAAGGATTGAGATTTGAGTTTCAGGTCCCGAAGTGGCCTAAGATCCCAGGATACATATATATTAAAGGTGTAGAAGACACCGAGATTGAGATTGTTATTGTCTGACCGAAGAATTGAGGAGTTGTCGTGAGACGTTATCGGCAGTTCCACTTAAGACAGGGAACCTTGTGTGAGTGGGGCGCATGGGAATCGTTTAGTGGACCTTTGGTATAGAGGTAAACTATACTGATTCAGGTGACCAGCGCAGGTCGAGGGCCACTGTGTGTGAATGTCCTTTGATGATTTAATTCTATCGATCTATTAGATGGCAGACAATTACGGATTTTAAGACGATTTTGTGAGTGAACAAATACGGAGATATTGTGAAGGAGGGTTAGCCGCTGTGAGCAGTGAAGGTGACGTCAGAGAGGGTTGCACTGCAATAGGTCGGTTGGTGTAACACCACTTGGGATTGGTTGGTAGTCATTGGAAAGTTGTGGTTGGAAGAATTGTTCCATCGTAAAAGTTAAAAATTAAACTGCATTTGAAATAATGCGATGTTTTAGGGTGTTGCGAGATCTGTTCAGGGGTGATGAAGGGATTGTTACTTGAGTGGGTGAAGAGGCGCCACCCGAGGATACTCCAGCACATTATATAGTGACAAAAGTTGGGCTCCATACTATAATGTGGCTTCAAAATTAGCATAAGATCACTGAAAAGGAGGATGATTTGTCATTCCCTCCCTTTGGTTCAGTTCAGCTAGATGTACAGTTAAGAGCAGTGTTAGACTTGGCATCTTTTGGCGTGTTTCCCCTGACTTTTTGCTTTCTGACCTCCCGTTTTTGACTCTGTTTTTGCTGGTGTAATGATTCTGCGCACTTTCCTCACTGCTGTCCAGTGGGAAAGTACAAGTGCTCCTGTATAAAATGTGTATGGACTGGTATTTCCATGATTGGCCTATTTGATCTCTGTGTCAGTCCCTAGTAAAGTGCACTGCGAGTGCCAGGGCCTATAGATCAAATGCTGTTGGTGGGCTGCAGCACTGGATTGTGCCACCCACGCAAACAGCCCGTAAAGTGTAACTCTGGCCTGCCATTGCAGAGCCTGTGCGCAGCCTGGGGCTGCCATGTCAACTTGGCAAGTGCACACACTTGCAAGTCCCTAAACCTTCCCTTTTCTACATGTTAGTCACCCCTAAGGTAGGCCCAAGGTACCCCTGTGGGCAGGGTGCATTGTATGTGAAAGGTAGGACATGCCCTGGTGTGTGTGGCATGTCCTGATAGTGAATTACAGCCTACTTCGTTTTTCACTATTGCAAGGCTACCTGTTCCCCATAGGCCAGAATGGGCAGTTTGATTATTACATCCTATGATCCTAACTGACTCAGGGAACATGGTAGAAATTCGAGTTTAGTATGCCTGAACTCAGAATGATAAAATGCATCTTTTAGTGAAGTTGGTTTTAACATTCTGTGTTTGAAAATACCACTTTTAGAAAGTAGGTATTTTCTTGTCTAACCATCCAAGCCTGCCTCTGCTAGGTTGTGTATTCCTTGTCTGGAGTGTGAGTGACAGGGGCTGGGGGATTCCAGGAGACAGGGTGAGTCAGCACAGGGCTGAATAGCAAGATCTACATGTAGATGGGTGGGAGGAGTTGCACCTGGGACCTGAATTGGACAGTGCCTTCCCTCCACAATGCTGGCTCCACCTCCTGTGGTGCGTCTGATGTCCCTGGCTTACTCTCTGAAAGGAAGGAAGGAGACTTGTCAACAAAGTGCTCCAGGACTGACCAGAACTGGTTTGGACTAGGCAAAGGCCTCTCTGCCTTCAGAGAACAAAGAGAAATTGAGGATAAAAAGGGGAACCCAAACCCCAGAACTTTAGATCTCGCTGGAATCAAGGAACCTACCAAGAAGAAGAGCTGGAGAGCTGCTAGGAGGAGTACTGCCCCGTTGCTGAGTTATTGCCTTGTTGGGTTGGCCTGCAGTTGCTGCTTCTGTCTTGGGCAGTGAAAGGACTGGACTGAACTTTCTACTACTTGTGCTGAGAATCTCCAAGGGCCTGAAACCGAGCTGGCCTCCTGTTAAGAAGTCTCAGGGACTGCAAAGACTTCACAACCCTCTGGGTACCGCTTTTGGAACTGCTGTTTCAGTTACCACAGAGGAAGGGAACCGCAACCGACTCCGTCAACCGACTCCATCGCTGGCCGGGTGTCCTGTTTGCACCGCAGACCGCACCGTCCGCGTCTTGCACCGCAACCCTGGTCTCACCGACGACGACGTCCGATGCCATCGCCACCGAGCCGCTGCTTGCACCGTGACCTGTGGGCACCGCAGTTCGCATCGCATCGCTTCACTGTGCCAACCGGACAAGACCGAGGCTGTCGCTGCAACTGGCTCAACAATCGTGACCGCATCGCAGTTGGGGCACCGCTCGCACGCTTCGCGACGCACCGCTCCGACTCGCACCGCTGTCTGACGCCAGCTCCCGCACTCCGGCTTGGTCGCCTGCATCGCAACCTGCCAGCACCGCATCGAGCACCGTCTCACCCTGCCCCGCACGCCTTGGACTCACCGACTCCGTCTGCACAATTGTCACCGAACCGCTGCCTGCACCGCATCGAGAGGACACCGCGCCCTGCACCGCTTCCATCTTGCACCGCAACCGCGACGTACGCCGACCAGCTCGCACACTCCGTGCCCGCCACAACGAGAAAAGGTACTGTGACCGAGTCTGTTCACGACTCTGCTGGCCCGTATCGACGCGGTCGGCTGGAACTGTTAGATTCTGTGGTTTTCAGCATCGCGGTAGACTCGGACGGAGCTACCAACTCGTACGAACTTTGTTTTTGAAATATTCCTGCAAAGAAGAAGTTATCTTGCAACGTAATCACTTTTAAAGTACTGTATTGTGGATTTTTATCGTATTTGGTCTTGTCTTGAGTATATAAAAATATTGGTTATTTTTCTAAACTGGTGTGGTGTCCTTTTGTAGTGCTCACATTATATTACTGTTGGTTATGTGCAAATGCTTTACACACTGCCTCTAAGATAAGCCTGACTGCTCGTGCCAAGCTACCAAGGGGGTGAGCAGGGGTTATTTTAGGAGTGTAACTCACTTATCCTGACTAGAGTGGTGGTTTCTGCCTGACTTGGGCACATGCCCTAGCCTACCAAAAATCCCATTTCTAACAAGCAGCAATGTTTGCGCTGCGACCTTTGCCTAGACCAACACAGTTTGAAGCATTAGATGCTTGGATGAATGTCACACATGGTAAACAGAGGGAGAAATACAGAGGGAGGTTGAAGAAAACTGTGAGGTCATATCAGAATGCACAGTGGGAAGCACAGCTTAAGAAATGGAGAGTGCGTACCATAGAAGGAGAAAGGCTATACCTGGTGCTGGTAGAAGGGGGGGTCCTGGGACAGAAGCAAAAACGTAAATGGAAGTGACAGTAGTGACAATGAAGACAGCTTGTTGGATTGGTTGTTTTCTGAGCGTCCTCCACCTTAGAGTCCACAATCAGGAGAAGGGGGCGAGATTTGGGAACTGCAGAAAACGTGGGAAGCACACCAGCTCAAGTGGGTCCCGGTACAGGAATTGTGGGAAGGATATCCGCAGGAGTAGTGGGGACAAGAGTGTCCACATTGGGAGGTATAGAACAGAACTGAGCTAACGCTGCTTCACTGTTACCGGAAGCCCTTACAGTCCTGGTCACTATTGGTCCTGTTGTCCCTGTGTATGACCCGAGCTCAGTGGGAAACCTTAGTCAGCAACAGTCCATACAGATTGAAGGAACTGGATTGGGAAGAACAGGGTGCACGAGTGGGAATTGTCCATCCTTATTACCTAGGGAATCTAGTACCCCTTTAGCTGCTACTGCTAATCCTTCGGGAGTACGCTTTGGTTTCAGTACTATATGGTCTATACCTAGGGGAAGCGCTAGTTCAAACATACGGCTGTTGAAAACTCAAGTGAGAGGACCAATTGGTGCGGCCTCAGAAGCAAGTACAAGTCAGGGAACCGCTGTAATCAGCATGTCTTGGATGTTTCAGACTTGGAATCCTGGTTGAGAGATTGCAACAATAGCAAGGAGAGTTGAGTAATTATTCAAGTAATGGTACCATTAGGGCCTCAGTGAAGGGAAAGCTATTGGATGTAGTGAGGCTGAATGCTGAGGTAGACGAGATCATCAGTGGGAATTTACCTTTGGATAGGATAGGGACCTATGAGCCAGATGACCTGTTGTTCGTAGCAAAGGATGTCACCCTCAGGGCAAGATGAGCACATGAGAAGTTATCAGAGTTAGCTCAGAGGTACAGAGTGTACTTGTCTCGAAAGAAAATGTTACAGGGAAATCATAGGCTTAACTACAGTGAATAAGAGCTGGACGGAATTTAAGACACATATCCAAGAGTTGGTCATAGGAATAAGGGCTTGGAGTATGCTGGATAAGTGGGAGGTTGTCGAAGAAGAAGAGTGCGAGAAAGGGGACAGGGGAAACGCCACCTCCAGGAGAGGGGATACCAGGAGTTGAGGCATATCTGTAATGGGAGGTGCCTAGTGGGGGGGTATGTACATATCCCTTGGTGTAGGGGTGACCTAGCTGCATTCACAAATGATTTTCCCAGGTTCAGGGAGAAACCTGCTGAGTGCTACAAGCAAGTTGATTGGTTTGTTAAGATCTAGTAGGTGGATTGGCTTAATTACCTTGTTTGAGATTGTGGTTCCTAGTGATCTATGGTCTGCTTGTAAAATTGCTATTGTGTGGCCTGCTGCTGTGCCAGAGAGGAATCCTGTAACCAATGTTCCTTCACCAGTGGTTATGAAAAAGTATGAGCAAGTGATCACATGGTTGCAGTCCAAGATAGCCCCTCAAGACATTGATTGTAAGAGACCGAACGACCCAGGAACCTAAAGAGTCAGTGCATGCTTACTACGAAAGGCTGTTACAAGCCTTTGGGCAGTACAGCGGGTTAGACACACTCGACCCTAAAGACATGGGCCAATTCTTATTGAAATTTGTGACAGGACTGAGGCTGGAGATTAGCATCATGATCCAGCAACACTTATTCTCCTAGCAAAATAAATCCAAAGATGAGATTTTATGGTATGCCAGGTACTGCAGTGATGAGGTGAAATCCAAACGTAGGAGGATAAAGGAGAAGTTGATGCTGGTTCAAATGCTGTATGCACAGAAGGGAGAGCAGGTACAGGCAACAGGAGGAACAGTAATTCAAGGTCAAGAGAATGTTCCCGGAGGTGTCCAAGTTATGTCTGTCGCAGGACGGACGGGACAGGGAAGGGGAAGAGGTGTCCCTATAGATCCCAAAACAGGGATAAATGTTGCAACCTTGAAAAAGACCACTGCTTCTCATTTTTGTCACAAGATCGGGCATTGGAAGCGCGAGTGTCGTCTAAATCCTGCGAATCAGGTGCAGGAAGGAGAACTTGTGCAGGTAACAGATAGAGTAAATCAGTTACCAACAGTGACTAGGCCGAGATCTTTTAATGCGGGAAGGAATCAGAACCAGTTAGTACAAGTGCCCCAACCTCCAAGAATCTCGCAGGGCAATCAAACCTATCATCAGATGCCCTCACAGGAAGCACTGGATGGATTTGAGCTGGACTCGTCCTTATGATGATGTCTGAGGCAGGAGGACGACTACACACTTGGCGCAGCCTTAGAGGTAGACCAGAGTGGACCATACATAGAATCAGACGTAGATGGTCATCCCATTACATTCTTGATTGAAACTGGTGTTACTCGTTCTACTGTGAGATCTGAAGTAGTCCCAAACCCGCTCCTTTTGGGAAAATCAATCCAAGTTGTAGGAGTCACTAACAAAAAAATGACTAACCCTTTGACGAAAGAGGCATCAGTGACAATTGGAACCTCTCAGAATCACCATCAATTCGTGGTGTGTTATTCGAGTCCAGTTTGTCTGCTTGGGCGTGACCTCTTGTGCAAATTAAATTGTACCATCTATTGTACACCAAAGGGAGTTGAACTGCAGATTAATGATGAAGACATTGCTTTCAAGTTGGCAAATCAGAACCATTGCACAGCCATGTTTCCTTTGCTGACAGTAGAGGACATGCCGCTGGATTTGAGAGACACCGTCTCTTCAGTGGTATGGGACTTCTCAGGAGAAGAGATCGGACTGATTTGAGGAGTCAAGCCAGTCCGCATACAGATCAAGCCTAATGCAGAATTCCTGAGAAAACACCTCAGTACAACCTGACCCCAGAAACGGTGGCAGGGATTACACCTGTAATTGAGTCCATGATTGCGCAGGGCACTCTAAAGGAGATGCATGGGAAGTCAGTGCAACTCGCCTATCATCGGATTGCAGAAACCGAGCGGGAAATATCGCATTGTTCAGGACCTTAGAAAGGCCAGTAACATAGTGATTCCATGCTGTCCCGTCGTACTGAATCCATCTGTGATCCTGTTCTAGATTCCTTGCGAGGCTGAGTGGTTCATAGTGATTGACCTCTGTCAGGCCTTTTTCTCCATCCCATTGTATGAGGAAAGCCAATTTTATTTTGCTTTCCGTCTGGAGAATCGTGTCTTAATCTGGTGTTGTATCCCTCAAGGGTATACTGAATGTCCACCGATATTCAATCAGGCACTGAAAAAGAACTTTGAGAGCTTGATTCTGCCCCGAAACTCAGTGCTAGTTCAGTACATAGAGGACCTCCTCATTGCATCTGAAACATGGGAGGCTTGTAAGGACGATACTATCGCCTTACTGAACCATCTGGCTGACAATGGGTATAAGCTGTCACCAGGAAATCTTCAGTACTGTCTGAAGGAAGTACAGTTTCAGGGTCATCAAATCAAAAAAGGCAAGAGGAAGGTGTCACCGGAGCGAGCGGAGGCGTCCATGAAAATGAATCCGCCTACTACCCAGAAAGAGGTCAGGATGTTTTTGGGCATGGTTGGCTACGCTGACAATGGAGTCCCAGTCTCTACTTGATGGGCGAACCTTTGCAGATGCTGACCCACAAGGATGTGGTTGATCCAGTACTTTGAGATAACGACTCTTTACTTGCCTTCCTGGAGTTGAGAGAGTGCCTATGTTGCGCTACAGCTTTAGGAATGCCTGATTACAACAAAGCATTCTCATTATTTTGTCATGAACGGGAAGGTTGTGCTCTTTCTGTACTCACCCAGACACATGCAAGTGCCTGTAGACCAGTGGCCTATTTCTCAGCTACATTAGATCCTGTAGCGTTAGCGTTGCCTGTATGTCTCAAATCTGTTGCTGCAGCAGGGGTCAGTATTGAATGATGTGAGAGCATTGTGATGGGTCATCCACTTACTGTAGATGTACCGCGTTCAGTTGAGCTCCTGATGACAAGAACCAAAACACAGCATTTGACAAATAACAGGTTGACAAGATGTGAGCAGGTTTTGTTCACTGCCGAGAACATGACCCTGAAGCACTCTTTTTGTGTTAAATCCTGCTACCTTGGTACCTGCTCCAAATGCTGAGGGGGAACATTGTGAAGACCATGACTGTCTGGATATAACTGAGCTTTGCACCAAGTCGAGACCTGACATTGTTGATGAACCATTGTCTGATCCTGATCAAGTCCTCTTTGTTGATCGTTCATGTTTAAGAGACAGTGAAGGAATTTTGAGAGCAGCTTTTGCTGTTTGTACCATCTCTGGAGTGGTGGAAGCTGCTTGTTTACAGGGAGTATACTCCACATAAGTGGCCAAAATCATTGCTTTGACCCGTGCATGTCTTGTCTCCAAGCAGATCCGAGTCACTATCTACACCGATAGCCAGTACGGTTTCGGTGTGGTTCATGACTTCGGACAGCTATGGTCGCAGAGAGGATTCCTAACCTCATCAGGCTCTACCATTAGGAATGGGGAATATGCGAGACAACTGCTGGAAGCATTGCAATTACCAAAGCAAATAGCTGTTGCTAAGTGTGCAGCACATGGGAGGGGAGACAATTTTGTTACAACAGGGAACTGATATGTGGATGAAGTTGCTCGCTTTTGTGCTGCACATGCATGTATTTTCAATGGGGAATATGTTGGCGAGAATATAGAGAAGACCAAACTCAACATGATGCTAGCTGTTGCAGACACATGGGATGAAGTCAGACGTTTGCAAATGGAAGCCACAGATCAGGAACAAGAGGGTTGGATCAGAACAGGTTGTGAGAAGGGAGAAAGTGACATATGGGTATCCACTGATGGCAGGGCAGTGTTGCCTAATTGTTTGTTAAACCCAATGGCAAGACAGATTCATGGAGCAGCTCACAAAGGAAGGGATGCAATGGTGAGATTGTTCAGGCAGACTTGGTTCAATCCGAGGTTTTGCGTGAATTTAGAAGCAGTGTGTCATCGGTGTGTAATGTGCCAACAGATGAATGCTGGGAAAAAGACTGTTGTTGCCTTGAGCCACATTGGTAGATTGGGGGTCCCTTCAATTGGATTCAAATGGACTTTGTTGAGATGCCTGTGTGTAATGGACTGAGATACATCTTGGTTGTGTGCATCTTTTCTCGATGGATGAAGCTTATCCAACTAGAAGGTGTGATTGTCTCATGGCAGCAAAGCTATTGCTAAGGGAGCTCATTCATAGATTCAGATTTCCAACTACATTGGAGTTGGATAGAGGAACGCACTTCCACAATGAAGTTATGAAACTGTTGTGTACCGCCCTGAGTGTGGATCAAAGCCTCCATTATAGTTACAGGCCGGAGGCATCCGGGATAGTGGAGCAAATTAACAGGACCTTAAATGCGAGACTGACTAAAGTGTGTTTTTCTACATCATTTAAATGGCCCGAAGTGTTGCCTTTGGTTCTAATGGGTTTGTGCAGCATTCCTGACAGGAGAACTGGGTTATCACCACATGAAATCTTGATGGGAAGAGCAATGCACTTGCCTGCTGTGCCTGCAACTGCATTGATCAATGTCACAGATGACTTGATCCTTGACTACTGTAAAGGATTGGCTGATGTGGTTCATTCTGTGTCTCATCAGGTTGAAGCAGCAACTGCACAGACTTTGAAAGACCTCTGCCATGACCTGAGCCCAGGTGATTGGGTGCTTGTCCAAAAGCACTTGAGGAAAAACTGTCTTGACTCTCGGTGGCAAGGACCATATCAGGTGATACTGGTGACGTACACTGCGGTGAAGTGTGGAGGAGTGCCAAATTGGGTCAACCCTTTTCATACACGACGAGTCACAGGTCCCTCCGATGAAACAGCTTGTCTCCCAGAAGTAGCTCCAGCCATGACCGAGGATCACTGGAGAGGGCAAACCAAGCTGTGAAGTTTCCTGAAGGATCTGGAAACACACCAAAGCAAGCTGAGGGGAGTCAAGCTACACAAGACCCTGGTATAGACTCAGCAGAAGAGACTGGTGTGGAAAGTGGTTGTGTGCAGTCAAGGAAGAAAGATGCAGCAGATAAAATATGGCCTGTGAGGCATAAAAGAATGAACTTGAGACTTGCATCTGAAAGAGAACTTGCACCAATAAGTGAATCTTCTGAGTCTGATCTGAGTGAGTCTAAGCAATCCACGGGAAGTTCAAGGATGTCCAGAAGGGCAAGAGTGCCATGTCGGAGATATTCCTCTCCCGAATGGAGTTATTTGGTTACAAACGCCGGGGAGGGTGTGGCCGGAGATTTCAATACTGATTGTCGAGATCTTGCTGAGAGTTCCTGGAATCAAGGCTAATTCAATTCTGTCATTGACTGTGCCTTTTCTACCAAGGTTGAGTGGTTTACAGACTCTGATTTTGGAAAACATCGAATTCACACGCTTCACAGCTCCACAGTATCCTCAAGAGATTGCAGCATTGAGAGCGGAGCTGTTACAATGAGTCATTGAGGAGATTGGCTCTGATCTCATGGGGGATGTAAATTGAACTTTGAACTGTAAATAAGTTGCTTGAAAGAAGATAATCTAGGCCCGAGTGGGAAAATAATAAATTAGGGATTTTTCATCTAGAAGAAGAGGGCTAGAGAAGTCTTCCAAGCTGTGTAAATATTGTGCAAAGACTGTTAAAAGAATTTTCTAAGATTCAAGGAAAACTTACTCAAAGACTTTGTTGCACGTGAATAAGAGGCGGAGAAAAGAGACTCTGTGCGTTGATCCTCTTACAAGCTACAAGCCGAGCCACTTTCAAGATGGAGTCTGGAAATTCGAATCGTAGGCACAAATGTATTATGGGTACACTCGTTGTAGGAGTAATTGAAGTGATAGCTGTAGTGATTATCAAGTCAATTCTAAGTGCACACAAGGTTGAGGAATAAGGAGTGTGGGTACATGGGACATCCACACCTTCCACTGCTGCCTCCAAAGAGGGTACACTAGGATTTGATAAAGGTTTAATAGAGCAAACTAGTCACTTACTGCATGTAGATTTGTCTAAAGGTGATTATACGCTGAATGCTTATGCTAAGTTGCTTTACAAATATGTAAATACTATGGATGTGAGAGATTGTTATGTGTGCATGCAATTGTCTGCTTCGGTCAAGGATGGGATTAGATACCATCACTTACCCTTGACATACAACATTAGTTGCAGTCTGCTCATTAGTATGTTTTATGGAAACGGTCATTATGAGTACTACTTCTCAAATTATGATGTGGTACTCTCAGAGATACCTGTTTATAAACATTTGAAAAAAACAATTTTTATAAGAAGGAAGAGAGAATGGGAAAATATTTCGCACCCTCAGTAACATTAGATACAGCTTGCGCACATAAATATATTTTAACCTATACACTAACAGATATAGAAAAGAAATTTGTAGATAAGATAGAAGATAGACACAGGGGATTATTCATAAAGCTTAACAATAGGGAAGGAAATTGTGAAGGAACCAAGGAAGAGTTAGATCACAAGGCTAAGGGAAAATGTGGTCCAATAGCTTTGGATTGGGAACAGCGAGGCAAGCTTTGCATTCATCAAGTTCAGAGTCGTTATGAGAATATAATTGTGGGACAGAGTGTGTGTGACCATATCTTTCTGATTAATGGTCCTTGGAAGATGCTTCTGCAAGAAGCAGTGCAAGCGGTGCCAGGAGTATATTTTGTGTGTGGGAAGAATGCATATGTTCGGCGTCCGAACAATTGGTATGGTATTTGTTACGTGGCAGTTGTGTTCCCAAAGATATACCATGGGGAAGATTTGGAACGTTTGTAAGGAAAATCGAACTATAGATAAAAACGTGGACTGAGTGCTTGGGAAGTTATGGGAGACATATTTGGAATGATGATACCTAGTTTGGGTGTGGTGCTGAACGACATCAAGATCAGGAAGTTGCCTACCATTAAGGATTAGTTGTATGTTAACACAGCTCAGTCATTGCTACTCATAGATGGGGAGATGGTTTAGATAAGGGCACAGGTGATGCAAAACCGTCTTGCGTTAGATGTGCTACTAGCAAAGGAAGGCGGAGTCTGTCGGATGCTGAAGGTCCAACAGTGATGTACTTATGTCCCTGATAAAAGTAATCATGTGAGGGGATATATAAGTAACATCACTGAGATACATCATAAGATACTTGATCTGGCAACTGAGGGAGTCTGGGATAATATTGGAAAGGGATCTGGAAGCTGGCTTGATAACCTAGGAAAGGGAATCCTTGCCTATATGTTGAAGTCAGTCATAATTGTTGTGGTTTGTGTTATCATCTTCATAGGTCTGTACAGAGCATATAGATGGCACAAGGCAAGCTAAATGTAGAACTCCTTAAGGGAAAGGGAGATAAGGGTGAAAAGAATGCAGGACAGTCAAAGTCAAATTTACTTTATTCGATCAGTATTCATGCCAATAATAAAAGTTCACTATACAGCATTAAATACACATTCTAAAAATATGCAATTAAAAAGAAGAAAGCTGTTTAAAAAGAAGACAACAAAAGCATAAAAAGACTTAATAAATCATTTTAGGCAGTTATGAAATTTTCTGGTTTTTAGGGAAAGATATAAAAAAGACGCAACACAGTAACAGACCAGATGGTCAGACAACATTCTTAGAAAGAAGAAACCCGGGCGACATTGTTTAAATTTATCAATCAATCAATTTATCTTTATTTCGATTCAAAGAATCATAAAAGAACATGGCAATAAAATGTCATTCAAGTACAAATATTACATAGACAAATTTTAAGAACAGAATTAATTTTAGCAAAAAGTCAAATGCATAGTAAGTTTACAGAATAATAATTCTCCAATTTGTCCAAGAGGCTTTCGCTTTTACGTATAAAATAAATAAAGTGCAAGGTGCATTCTAAGATAACACAATCAAAGTAATTGATTCAACTACAATTGTGTTAAGATATGCAATAATACATTAATTATGTGCTAAAATATCACCATCAAGATAACTTAGTTCAATTCGATTGTACTGAGGGAGCAATATCACATTGATTAGATTAGAATGTGATCTGGATTGAGATCCAATACATAAAACATGATATAATATAATAAAATAACATTAACATTTTAACCCTTTCTTTTTCATTAAGTAGCTTGCGGTGAGTAAGATTCTGCTAACACCAAATACAATAAGTCGAGAACTATCCGACTTTAATATTCTCAGAGCCTCCAGGTATTTCCTAGTACTCAGACTCATTATGATATAATGGGGTAACCCAATAATGTCCACGGACCTGGGTATCGATCGGTATAGGAAAACAATGGTCCCAGACTTATTGTTCGTTATACTTTAGTTTAGGAAAAAACATTCATAATTCAAAACAACACATACGTATATGATTAATATAGGATCATTGGTGCAAATCGAAATCTTCAATTTGTAAATCTGTACATCCTCAAATGACACAAAAAGGCATCCGATATATCAACAGTGGTAATAATTTATTCTTTTCAATAGTTTTACAACAGATCACAGTAGATAAATACTCTCAACAGAAAGGTTGCTCCTAAGGGGGTGTGAAAAAGGAGAGAAAAATTGTGCTCATGAATAGGACAGATATGAAGGAAGGGAATCAAGTCTGGATATCTCAAAAAACACAATTAGTTAATGCTTCGTTCTCTATAAGCAAACTGGCTATGGTTTAGAATGACTCCAGTTCACAATTAGGCCTGCCCCTCATATAGAGTTCCAAGAATTCTTGTTAAACGATTTCCTCAAGGTGCACAGAGAAATTATCATCTGTGAAATGGGCAGGGATGGGGTGGCATCAGGTGCAGGCTGACTAGGGGAAAATGTCGACATTTTCCCCTAGTGGGCCTGCACCTGATGCCACCCCATCCCTGCCCATTTCACAGATGATTATGTCGTATACAATACGTATGTGTTGTTTTGAATTATGAATGTTTTTTCCTAAACTAAAGTATAACGAACAATAAGTCTATACCGATAGTATTCAGACTCAAGCACAATGGCTTTATCCACTTCCTTCTTGGGTTTACATATACTGGACAAAAGAATAAAATATGTGTAAGGTCTTCATTTGCGTCTGACGAGCATAGGGTACATTTGGGTTCCGTTCCCGCAACTTGTTGGGTAGACTACTTAGCTGTGAAAGAGTTATTAGGGAGTGTCTCATATCGAAATTTCAGATAGAGAGTTTTTGCTAGCTGAGGTTCAATTTTATCCAGAAATTGTTCAAAGCTCGGAACCATTTTAAAAGACAAAAATTGTGTGGTGAGTCTCACTGATTCCAATAGGTGTGCTTAATCTCATTATTTGAATCTTGCATCAATAAGTTAGGGTTTACCCAGAACCTGTTCAGGCCAAGCATTAAGAGCCAGTTTCACACGTGAATGAACCAGGGGAATGTAAGTTGGACATCAAGTTCCAATAGTTTTCTTAGTGCCTGCCTGTATGGTTTTAATTCTTCAGTGGTCCAACTTCTGACCCAGTAGGACAAAGATCTCAATATAGTCAAGTGCTCTAATCTTTTAATGCCAATATCATAAGATAAGGGGATCACTGGGATATTCTGGGGGACAGACGTGAACATCCGCATTATTTTATTTTCCCCTGTTCTTAAAGACTTTAAGTTTTCGCCACCCCATAATTCGGATCCATAGAGGGCAGCAGTTTGGGCTCTAAACTTGTAGACTTCCAGGGCTGGGGAGATGGCCTTTGACTCAGTGGATTCCTGTTTCTTGACAATGGGGATAGAGTTTTGCAATAAAATTGTCTTGACCTTGTTTATGGGTGGTTTCCAAGACAATTTTAAGTCAAGTGTCACACCAAGATAAGTAAAGTTGGTAACACTCTCCAATGGTACTTGGTCTAGGACTATTTTGTTTTTAAAACTTTTGTGCGGTCTAATGGCCATATATTTAGACTTGGCAGGGTTTATTTCTAGGCCTTTTAGTCTACAGTAGTGGCTGAAGCTGTCAAGTAAATTTTGTAACCCCCTGGGGGTCTGGGACAATAAGATTGTATCATCAGCAAACATTAGAGCACATATGTGTGTCCCTCCTAACTTTGGGGAGTCATGGAAACATTTTTGTAAATGCTGAACCAGGTCATTCACATATAATAAAAACAAGGTTGGTGCCAGAACGCACCCCTGTCGCCCGCCCCTCCTAATCGGGATGTCCTCAGTAAGTTCCCCCCTATACCTCATCGTACTTTGGCAAAGTTACTTTCGTAGAGCCTTGCTATTTGTAATAAAATCTCCTCCGTCACTCCCTGCTGACGTAAAGTTCCCCATAAGGAATTTCTTGGTATGGAGTCAAACGCTGCTTTCAAATCAATGAAAGCAATGTATAAGTGCCCAAGTTTCAACTTAACATATTTCCAGGCTATGCATGAGAGTCTAAAGACTTGATCGATTGTACTTGTCTTTGGTCTGAAGCCAGCCTGACAAGGTGAGAGTACATCATTCTCTAATATCCAATCATTTAATGTGCCCAGGATTTGATTCGCATACACTTTTTGGAGGGTATCTATCGGGCTTATGGGCCTGTAGTTAGCCAGATCATCTTTATTACCCTTTTTGTAAATAGGAACTACCTCAGCACCTTTCCACGATTCCGGAATAGATGCCCCTCTAGCCACTGCATTACTTAAAAGATTTGCATACGGTGCCCATATTTCTGGGGCATGTTTCAAAAGGTCCCCTGGTATCCTATCTGGGCCGGGTGCTTATCCTGGTTTAATGGCGACTATAGCTAGTCTTGTTTCTTCAATACTAAATTGGATTCATAGTTTTGGCGTGTTGTAAGAAGAGCCCTCAGTAAGATCAGTGGGGTTTGTGCCAGTCTCGTTAGGCATGGCGTATAGGTCAGAAAAGTGTCTGTGCCAAGTACCGGGGTCCAAAAAGTAGTCTGTGTCAGTCTTGCCCCCTTTACTGACGTGTGCAACTATTCTCCAAAAAGAAGACTGATCCTTAAGTCTGGCAGCAATAATAAGATCATTCCAATTGACATCTTTCAAGTTCCTTAATGCTACCTTCTGTGCTCTTTTATATTCTGCCCTCAGATGCCTAATTTGTGGCATATTTTTGGCCTTGAGCATTCTTTGTTAAACCAGGGGGTGGAAGATTGGCAATTAAATCTTAATTTACAGCCTCTAATTTGTGGTTTTGTTAAGGAAGCTTTTATGCTCTCTGCCAAGCAGCAATGAATTTGTGTTATAGGTATGAATTCTGGGCTTGTATCAATATAGGGGATAAATGCTTCACAATAAGCATCGTTGATATTCGTAAGGGGCTCAATTTGGTTAACGATGGCAGACCATTTAACTGATCTTCGGTTATTGCTTACTGTCAATTACGGGGACTTACTCTCCGAGTTGATGGGGTGGGTTAAATGAGTAATAATCAGTCCCCCTGACAAGACTAAGCATAATGGGTAGTGGTTACTCTACCCCCTGTTGTCTACCTTAAAATCCTGTATCTATCCCCAATGTGCTATAGTTACCATTACATAATCAATTCTGGATTTAGATTTGCACCTAGCAAAGGTGTTAGAGCATTGGGTATCTGAGGGGAACCGTCTATTGCAAGCCCTCAGACCTCTTTCTATGGTGAAATGGACTAATTGCATTGCTGCAGTGAAACACAGCACCCAAGAGTTTGTGGCTAGGAGGGAAATCCCTCTAGCCAGCTCTTCGTCCTCAAAGATGGTTTCTAACCCCAAAATTGGGTAATAGCAGCAGTTAAAATCGCACCCCCCACAAGAACAACTCATTGGGTTCAATGGATTCAAAAACTTCTTCTAGATGGTGGATGACTGGTGATTCTGTCAAGAGCTGTCTTGGTCTTATGTAAACATTAAAGAGATATAACTGTGTCTTGTTTGGGACCTTCAATTTTAGCCCTAGAATATCCAGGGAAGTGGTGTTCATAACTTCTATGTTGACATTTAGATTAATTTTCACCCATATTGTCAACCCGCCCGAAGGTCTCCCTTTCTTTGATGGTAGAGCTTCTTTGCTAAATGTCCTATACCCTAATTTGTATGATGACTCTCTTAGCCAGGTTTACTGGAAAAGGCAGAGGTCAAAGTTTTCGATGTATTCCTGCCAATATGGCGCTAAACGTTTTTGGTTAAGCCCAGCTACATTCCAAGATATCACCTTGAAATTTTCTGGAGATATCTCAAGACTCGTCTCAGGGACATATTCAGGTGTAATTCCAGTGACCATACTGCCAGATAGAGATATGTTTAGTGTATGGGTATCATGCGTGTCCAGATATCCGGACACTAGTAGGGAACATGCATTATCTGTGTTGGTTAGCATATTTTTAGCACTTACATTAACTTTATCTAGCTTAGTCAGTCCATCTACTAAATCTAGGTTATTGGTTTCCTTTGGAGCATGTGGGGTGTTGTTATTCTTCTCTAAGATGATTTTATTCTGCCTAAAACAAATTCTGAATTCAAACAGGGAATGTGTGCGCAAATTAAAAATGATCAGGTTGTCTGCAATATACTTTGATTGGAAGTTAATTTTATGTCATCTAGATTCCCAGATTCTTGGTGGAGACGTTCGACTTTTGTTATATCGGATCTTATGACAGATAAACATTGGCGCCTACTTCTAATCCAGTGTATCACTTTGTTCTTTAATGAATCCTCATCTTCTCTATCACCTTGCTTTAATCTGGGGATGTTTGTCATATAGACATTGTAGGTGTCCATCTTATCCTGGATGGGATTAATAGTGTATTGTTGTGCAGGGTAAGGTTCAGACAACTGTGGTTTTCCTCTACTCCCCTGGCTAAGTCTGGGATTTTGCCTGGTTCCTTCAGGTCTTATGAGTTTGGAATAGGTCAAATTATAGGTATCTGAGAGCGCTACATGTGGTCCCTCATGTCTAACTGAGGGAAGCATGCTGAGCCTCGGACCTATGTGTTCCCGATTATTACTATATCCTTGTGTGGGTAATAGATAGTTGGAATGCATTGGATAGCCAGTGCTACTTCCACTGGCTCTTAAAGGGACAGATTGAGGCAGACCGAGTGGACATTCGTCCCCAAAACTACCATTTTGAGTGTCGTTTAATTTCTCAGCGGAATGTTTTTTGTTGCTTTGTGTACTATTGTTCTCCGGAGTGCTAATTCGAAGTAATAGATCCCCAATTAATTTTTTGGGGGGTAAAACCTCATCCTTCAGGGAGTTTAGTTTTTGGTGCAGTTCTGTGGTGGGTTCGGTTTTTCCTATTCTGTTGGTCTGCACCCCCTTGTCACTGCTGCTACTTGGTTTTGGCTTATTAGTTTAAGCCAGCTTTGTTGATCTTGAAATGGGTGAATCTTGCAATGTTATTAGGGGTGCATATCTATTTGAACAATTTAAAGTTATCATCTCACTACTAGTGTTCCCGTCTTGACTGGGGGATGGTGTACCAGACATAGGGGCGCTAGGTCGAGAGGAATCGCTCATCGCATGAATTGTTAGCAGGGTTGGACTCTGTGTGCCTACCTCACCGTGAGTATGATGGACAATGACACTAGGCATGTGAGGTTTTGGGCAAATAGGCCTATCCTGCTGGCTGTAATAGGAGGAACTCTTTTTTGTGCTATTATTTGATAGCTTCTTCCCATTAGATAGTATCGTCTCTACTTCCTCAATTAAATCGTCGATCGCAGCTAATGTACAGTTATCTGCTGTGTTTTTTTTTTGTTTCATTGTCTTGGGTACGTTACTCCTACCTGCAACAGTCTTGTAGCCTTTTTCTTTCCCATTTTCAGGGGCTGGTGCAATGGGTACGCTGGCTTTGTCTATTATTAGGCTTAGGCTAAGGGTAAAAGTAGTAACAGCAGCTAAGTTTCTTATGCAGCTTGTCTAATATATGGGCAGGGCAAACATGTTCCTTAGAGCATTAAAGGCTACTGGCTCAGTAAGGGATTATGGGAACGATTCGAACACTAATTTCACATCAGGTTCAGTTGGAAAAGAATTCACATAAAAACAAAAACAAAATAAAACAATTTTTTTTAAACGAAATCCCGATTTCTCATGCACCTATGGCGGTGAGTAGAGAGGTTACCAGTAGTCTTGTAAGGATCCAAATTCAAATTATTCACCTACTAGTGAGCCTGCTGGGTGCAATCGGTGCAATTGAGCAAAGCCAAGGGGGGGTGTCCCTGCCCTGCGTCTTCCTGTCTCTGACGGGTGCAGACAGGCCCGGGCGCAGACAGGCCTGGGCTTTGCCCGGGGGCAGCCCGTGCACCTCACACGCAGCGGGACTTCGCAAAAGGCTTTATGTGCCTCTGGACGCCAGGAAGTGAGGCGAGAGTGAGGTCAAAGCAAGGGAGCCTGGGGGATGCAGTCAGTGCCCCAGCTCGCATTAGTTTGGTGAAGTGGGTCCCGCTCAGCGGGGCCTTGCGACAGGCTTTATGCACCTCCGGGCACCAGGAAGTAAGGCGAGAGTGAGGTCAAGGCAAGGAAGCCTGGGGGATGCAGTCCGTGCCCCAGCTCGTGGTAGGTTGGTGACGCAAGTCCCACTCAGCGGGGCCTCGTGACAGGCTTTATGCACCTCCGGACACCAGGAAGTGAGGCGAGAGTGAGGTCAAAGCAAGGGAGCCTGGGGGATGCAGTCTTTACCCCAGCTCCCGTTAGTTTGGTGAAGCGGGTTTAAATTTATGCTTGCGCATAATTGGAAGTAAAAATCTTTTACGATGATCAGTGTAAAATTTGCAAAAGAAAAAAAGTGCCGATTGGGGCGGCACACCATCACAAGGACAGCATGATAGGGCTTGAGGGGAAAAAGTATCTGATGGAAAATCCAGCATACATGGGATAAGATTTAACTGAAACCTTGTTAGAATAAATCTGTGGCAAGGATTTTTCACCATCAACAGGTAAGTCGGTTGACCCACTTAGAGCCGCGGTCCATCAAGATAAACCTGGACCGTATATTTACTACTATTATTTTTTTTGCCTTATTTCACCCATGAGGGATAGAAAGCGAGTTTTTATAATTTTTCTTGATATACTAAAACATTTATTTGGTGTTTCAAATAAAATTCCCAACCCCAGGGCAATTCAAAACTTTTTTTTATAATTAATCCAAGGAATCCTCTGTACATGTTCTAATGTGAGGCAATCCTTTAATAAACTGTTTTGTCAAATTAACGGATTCCCTTCGCCATAAGGAGTGCCACAAAAGGATTGGTGCCATACCTATCTGATCAGATATATAGGGGACATCCAGTTCAAGATGGCAGTTAAAATTTGAACAATTATAGGGGAGACCCACCATTTTTTCCAGAAGGTATCTTCTATCGTATTGCCAATGAATTGACATGTCCCCAGACTTCAGCACCATGCGAAGCTACTGAAGTGGATTTTGCCTGGTATACTTTTTTTTACAATATCTATCTGTTTCAATCCTAGTTTCTTTGTAAAAGAGAGTATAGAATTATTACTTTTTTCCAACATCAACCCTCTGTTGTTCATCATTGGGGACCACGTGGCCATCCTATCAAATATACCTAGATAGGAGAACGTGTCCGTCTGTGCGATTTTTCACCCTGCAATATGGAAAGTTAGGGGTTTGTTAACTTTATGACCTGTCACTTGGATGAAGGCCTTGGCCTCATTCGTTTTGAGTTCCAATTTTTCCATAAAATGGACATATGACTCTATCAGGTTCTGTAGTGCTCTACCCGTGCATGCGTACAATTAAAACTGCATCATCTGCATAGAGTAATGTTGGTATGCAGGCTTTATTCATAGATGTAACGTCCAGGGTCGAAGCCATAAGGGGAGCCTCTACTCCATTTGTGTATAAGGGAAACAGAAAAGGAGGGAGGGCACACTACTGAAGTACCCCTCTAGTGATGGAAAACCATCTCGTACACTCTCCCTGGTTCCCATAGTGGACGCAAGTCGCAACCCTCAAATATATTTGTCAGATGAAGGAGATGATTGCTTCAACGCCCATCTCCTTCACAATGCTCCATAGATGGCAGTGGGTGACACTATTGAACACTGCCGATAGGTCCATAAATGCTAGGTAGAGCTTTCCTGTTTTTACTTGGGTATATTTAGCAACTAACAGGCTCAGATTTAACCATTTGTCCTGGGTGCCCTTACCCTTCCTAAAGCCATATTGAGACTGAATCAGGACCTTATTTGCAGATGCCCATTCCTCCAGTCTATTCAGTAGAACTCTGCCCATAAGTTTCGCAGTACTATCCAATAGCGAAATGGGCATATAGTTCTTAGGGTCATATTTATCTGCTTTTTTGTAAATGGGTATTGAAATAGACTTCTGCCATGACACCGGTGGGCCAGTAATATCTATCGCATTAAAAACGTCAGTAAGAACTGGGCCCCATAGTTCAGGCTTTTCGATAACGAAGTCTATCGGGGTTCCATCCGGTCCCAGTGCCTTATTACAGGGCATCTTTAATCTCAGTTAAGTTAAAAGTAGAGTGGGAATTTTGTTTTGAAGGTAAAAGAAAAGAATTACCACGCTCTTCCCTTCAAATATTTTTGAATAATGAGCCACCCACGAATCCTCATCCACATGACTGTCCAAATTGGAATCTGGGGGTGGCTTGAGGAATGGGAAATTAATTAATGCCCAAAAATCCCTAGAGTTCTTTGAGACAGAGGCGTGGTGCAATTGTTCCCAGGATTCTTCTTTTACTATGTTTAATCTGTTCTTTCTTGCAATTTTATATTGATGTTGGGCAATCTTAACCTCTGCCGCATCTCTTGGATCCTTCTTAAGGGCTTGGTAGACCCCGAGTGGGACGGGTATGCCCCAACGTGGGTCCTGTGCTTTCCATGCCACTGGAGTCAAGCTATCCTGGCTGATGAGGGGTTTACCCCCGAAACCAGTCCTAGGATGCTAGTTTCCAGTCCATGGAGGACCTGGCCTGGCAGTTCAGGCTGAACTGTTCCCATTGGGCACAGGGTCAAGATTGCTTTACATATGGCTGGGTTCTAACTGGAATGGCATGGGGAGCAAAAAAACAATGGATTTAGGCCCAGATCTCTGTACTGGGGTGAATGTATGACATTGTTCTGCATTCTGTCCATCAATTGTTGTTTTTGAATTTGTTACCCCGAGTGGGACGGGTATGCCCAGACGTGGGTCCCGTGCTCTCCATGCCACTGGAGTCAAGCTATCCTGGCTGATGATGGATGTATACCCGAAACCGGTCCTAGGATGCTTGTGTCCAGTCCAGGGAGGACCTGGCCTGGCAGTTTGGGCTGGACTGTTCCCATTGGGCGCAGGGTCAAGACTGATTTGCAAATGGCTGGGCTCAAACTGGAATGGCATGGGGAGCAAAAAAACTATGGATTTAGGCCCAGATCTCTGTACTGGGGTGAATGTATGACATTGTTCTGCATTCTGTCCATCAATTGCTGTTTTTGCATTTGTCACCCCGAGTGGGACGGGAATGCCCAGGCGGGGTCCCATGCTCTCTATGCCACTGGAGTCAAGCTACCTTGGCTGATGAGGGGTGAAACCTCAAAACCAGTCCAGGGAGTACCTGGCCTGGCAGTCTGGGCTGGACTGTTCCAATTAGGTGCAGGGTCAAGACTGATTTGCATATGGCTGGGTTCAAACTGGAATGGCATGGGGAGCAAACAAAATGATGGATTTAGGCCCAGATCTCTGCACTGGGGTGAATGTATGACATTGTTATGCATTATGTCCATCAATTGTTGTTTTTCCTTGTGGAAGGCGGAGCCAGGCAGGGGTGCAGCCCCGTGCCCTGTTTCCAAGGTGGAGGCAGCAGCGCTGGTTTTTTATATCCAGTGCCACCTCCCCTCCATCCTGGCAGGCCTAGGTCTGGGTACGGGATGCGGGAGCGCCAGCAGCCCTGGGTGAGGGTGCGCTGGGCAGTTTACCGCTGCTCTGGGGTCCACCGCACCCATCAGCAGTTAGCGCACCGCTTGTCCGACATCCTGGACCTAGAACAGGACGTGCTGGACCTGCTAGGGGTTGAGGTTGCGGGGCTAGGTGAGTAATTATTAGAATTATAATTTTTTTATTATTACTTGTGTGTTCTATGCTATAGCTAATATTTTTTGCCCAAACAATAGCAAGCATGCTGCACACATGCAGGGAAGTTAAGTTTTCAAATATTATTTAATAGTCTGTTATTCTAGACAGGTGCTTAGCTTACTTGGCACTACCCACCTAACCTAGTTATCGAATCATACTTGTTGCCGCTCGCTCGGGCTGATGTGATTAGTGATGATTATGTAAGATGTTCTGTAATTAGTTGTTTGTAATTTCATAACCGCATGGTGCATGCCACACGGAAGGTGCAGGGATGTTTGTGAACAACAGCATCCATTTTTCAATGAAAGCTTGTACTGCAGCCCTTTTTTGCCTGCCACACAAGCTTCCATTGACAAATGGATGTTTGCGACAGCCCTATGGCCCATGGGCGATCGCATCGATTCTTAATAGACTAGTGTGGTCATTGTGACCGCGGCGCGGACCTAAGGTCAGGTGGTTTCAGAACCGCAATGGCGTCCGCCCTATATCGTTGTAATCATTATAATAAGGCCCTCATTGATTAGTGCATTGGCCCATCAAAGGGGGTTGACTTGATACTGAGAGATTGCGAATGAGATTTGAGAAGAAGCAAACATCATTTGTTGCAATTTATTATTAGTAGTTCCAAAATGCTGTTTACTAAATTTGGAATAGGAGTGGACTAGGTAGGTAGGTTTTGGAAATTTTGAATAGGATAGGACGGTCCACGACATACTACTACTAGTTGATCTGATTTAGAAAAGTTCGAAAAGGCGATTGCCTTTGCCTGTCAAAATATATTTTGGGAAGATATTATTTAGTACCACTAATCTTTTTTTGTCTTTATGTTTTACATCAGCATCCAGGGGCAAGAAGAGGGCTGAGGCGGGTGAGGGTCCTGGAGCTGGAGCTGGAGGTGCCACTCAGAGTTCCTCGACTGATGGCTCTGCTTGCCCCAGTAAGTCTTTTTCTGCTCCTTTTTGAATAATGTGGCGTCTACCTGTTTTATATTTTTTTCCAAATCCTTTTCGATTTATCCGTTTCTAAATTCTTGTTATCCCTGCATTATCCTATTTACTTATTTTCTATATTTCAAGTTTCTCTACTTTATGTCAAACTGTCTCTAGTTACTAGTCTATCTGTAGCTTCCTTTCTTCTGCTTTTTCAGTCAGCTTTCCCTCTCCCCTTTTGTGGACTGCCTAGTGGTGGTACTCTAAGACTCAGAGAGCCTTTTCGTCACATACTACTACTTCTCCTCTCCCATGCAGATTGCATGCCCATTTCCCAAGTAAGGTATTCTACGCAAGTATGTTGAGATTAGTAGGCTCAATCACTGAAACAAGAGAGTGGCAATGGTCACATTGGACACCACAAAGTTGTGTTGTCTTATTAGCTAGGCCTAGTATTATTAGCAGCAGTTGGTGAACTGATGACTGTGCACCATGTCTGGGAGGAAGTATGAGGAGGACAGCCCCATTGCATTTGCCAACCAAGGCCATATGCTATTTTGTTCTCAAAACAGATTTATCCATCAATAGCTCCAGCTACTCCTTAACAGCTTGTCTCTTGTCTTGACTTCAGGCTTTTAAAAAGATTTCCACCAACAAAATGCCCAACCTGATATTTTTGATAGAAGATACTGTCTGTAATGTATCCAAATTGTAGTGAATGATGTGTGTGGTGTTTTTTTATTTTGCTATAAAACAATGAATAGGGCGAGGTGTATCTGGCATCTAAGAAATGTGTAATATTTGTTTTCTAGCCGCACTCACCACCAGTGGGCCAGCAGTGACGGTGCCAGCCAGTCTGCAGATGCGGCAGTAGAACGGGGTGAGCCATTGGAAGTGGCGGGCGGTGGTAAGTCATATTGCTTGCTTGATGATAATTAATTATAATTATAAGCTCGACGTAAAGGTGGAGTCTTGTTGAATTGTGAACAACAGGGGAAACAGCAGGAGTTAAAGTTGAGCTGAGTAACTAATGGCCGCTCCTATCTTCAACTCAGCAGAGAACGTTTCATGAACAAGACCTTTAACTATGGGTTGATGGAAAAGGGAAGGATGGAAGGGGAAAGGATGGATGAAATGGTATATATGACTGAAAGAGAAGGATGCATGGGTGAAAGCGCCGGATGCATAAATAGTACTATAGGTAGCTGATAGCTAGGATGAATGGGTAGGTGAAGGATGGATGGAAGGTATACGGGTAGGAAGCTTGCCTGGGTGGGTGAAAGTGTATGTGTGAAAGGATGCCTGCCTGAGTGGGTGATTGGAATCCTGTGGTGGTTTCTTTTGATTGAAATAAACTTAAGGACACATGGGTGGTTATTGTCAAATGACAAATGTATGTTGCTGAAATGTTTGTACTAGAGTGAGACAGAGAGCCATGTTTTGATGTATGGCTATAGGGATGGATGGGTAGTTTCAATGGTGAAGAGTGGATTGAGAGAATGTAAAACTTAAATGGTGGTGAGTAGCAAAGCCAAGGGTGAAGAATAAAAAGTAAAATACTCGCAGAACAATGCAATGATGAATGGAAAAATCCTGGAAAATAAGGGACTAGGGTGCTCCTCTGTAGTGGTGTTATTCTTACCTTTACTTGCCTGGAATGCTTTTTTTTTTAGGTTTTTGATGATTCGAAGGATTGAGGAGGTGGTATTTCAGACTCCTCCCCGGACTCACAGTAGTTTTCAAGTGAAACATTATGTATCCTTTCTACCCACCCATCATTAATCACCTCCCTTCATACCCATGGCATAATTTTCTATGTGTTTTGCTAAGAGCATTGTTTACAATTTGTCTTTTTCTTTCTTGATATGTAGCTACTCCTGCTGCTCCAAAAACACTGTGGAGGCAGGAGATTGCAGACCGGACAGAAGCTGAAAATGGAGGCCATCAGGGCCGAGTACCAGTGGCTGGTAGCCTTGGAGGATGAGGTAGAAGCTGCTGAAGATGCCCCAGGGCCAAGCCAAGCCACAATAGCCACCCCACCCCACCGTTGCCGTAGTGCAATGGGCGCCCTCCGGCGTCGCCATTATTCCACCAGCACTGCCGCTCCCCCTTATTTCCGCCGGTTTGAGCATCGTACTATGCGAAGGTTGGCGAATATTGAAGCCAGGCAGGAATGGATGGACAGGCTCCTCGAGAGGCTCCTAACCCGCCGTTGGTGCTCTCTTCAGCCCCTTTTTTAATCTGTTTTTGCGTGTGTGGGTGGGAGTTGGGGGATTGTTGGGTTTTTCTTTATTTATGGACATTTCTTGGACACTATTTGGACATTGTTTGGGGTTAGGGAGAGGGGTGGGCCAGTTGTGGGTTTGGTTTAGATTAGTTCAGGGAATAAACTTTTCATACTTTCAAATTTTATGATTATGAATGATTTAAAAAAAAAAATGGTGGTATTATTGATTGTTTGTTTTACTTTGCACTGCTGCCTTTGCCGCAGCAAGTTTTAAAAATCCGCTGATAGTGAACTCTCCCTTGTCCTACTACTCTCTCCTCCTTGTCTCTGCGGTCTACTCTGCCTCTATATATTATTATTAACTCCTAAGGATTTAGAGGGGTTGGTGGTTGAATCACCATTGTACAGAATGATTGTCGTTCTACAATGATCAATCAACCACAGCTCACTATCTTACCTGATTAGATGAAGCGAGGGCTCCATGATTTCCCAAGGTGCCATCATGGTGGTGGTAGTAGTAGCAGCATGCATTGCTAGTGTTTTTTTATATTGACGGCAAACTCATCAGAACTGAAGCGAGGTCCCACTCCCA
Organism: Calotriton arnoldi; assembly: GCA_963921515.1. Lineage (NCBI taxonomy): Eukaryota > Metazoa > Chordata > Amphibia > Caudata > Salamandridae > Calotriton > Calotriton arnoldi. The sequence goes on from CAWUFW010013373.1 coordinate 256,273, forward strand.
CTAGGCCAACTAGAACTGTAGGATAAGGACTCGGAGAGTGGGGGACTATTCATCAAAAGGGAAGTCAACAAAGTGAAATAAAAAAAACAAGGTTAATGCCGTTATTATATGTAAGCTTGATGACAGTCACTAGAGACTAGACTACTAGAGCAGACTCAGTCTCAGACACAAGAAGAGAGTATGATAAGAAATGGAAAATTGAATTAATCAGAACAATGTTGAGCTACTCTGAACTGTACAAAGTGGACAAGCTTAACCTTAGACGCAAATGAATGCAGTGATTGAATGATGATGCTGGCAATTAGATGTTCCTCTGAAAAAAATATCATACACTGTGCTAGGGTGGATAATATAATATATACTGCCAGTGTGGGCTATATGAGCTTAAGAATAAGATCCTCTTCACCCTGCACTGATCTATGTTGCTTTCAATACATCCCCCCCACCAAGTGTGTGATCAATTAATGGTGTAAATTGTTATGTCACACCTCAATAAATCACAGCCTGGGGGAAGAGGGTTAGGAGTTTGATGAATGGTTGGGAAGGGGGATTTCAGGGAAAGGTTTGACAAAGACAAACACTACACATGGACAACACTCATCTTGGCAGCCGACCATTATAAATCTGTTATTGGAGGAAAAGGAAATGCATGCATGATGATGAGTGGTGCTAGACTAGTACAGGGCAGTATATTAATTATGCAATTTTCTGTCTGCCCCCAGAGAGACCCAAGTTACATACATTATATTTATGTTCTTTTATATCGGGCTTAGAAAGATCGCAAATACAATTAAAATATCTGTAGGAGTAAAATAAGCAAACATAAACAACACACACAGTCGTAATGATTGAAGATAAAAAAAAAGATACTGTATAAATTGGGAGTTGCATCTCCGCATTCCTCTTGGACTGTCCGCCCGTCAATCTTGGGTGCATGGCGGATGAAGTTTTGTATGGTAAGTGTGAGTTGTTTTTCCAGTAGGGTGCAGGGTAAAGGGCCTGTAGATGGAAAAACAAAAAGGATATTGAAAAATGAAGGAGAAAACAAAAAGTTAAACTGCATAAGGAGTGCGACAAGTAGACTTTCAGAGGCAGCATGGCTAAATCAGACTCTGTTTCTGGCAGTTACCACCAACAACAGGCCACCCCCACCCAAACTCCACTTAGACCCAGTGTTGGAGGCAGGCACACATTTGTTTGTATTCTCCATCCAATGTCTGGCTTGAGGGAAATGGCTTGTGGGTGAGTCAGGAGTGGATTTTACTTCTTCACTGACTGCACACAGTTGCAACTCTGATCTGGCAATAAAAAGAGAAAGACGGTGGGGAGGGATTTGTGAACCAAAAAGACAGTGACACACACAATTAATAAAGTAAATAATGTTCCTTAGCTATATCTTTTTTTTTTTTTTTTTTTTTGAGCGTCTAAGAAAGAAAGAAAGTAACTGGAAAATTAAAGAGCCTAGTTGTCAGGGTAGTAGAGCTTGTCCTCAATCTCTGGCGGTTTGCCCAGTAGTAGGTCACCTAACACACTACTTCCATAACCTGAGTCGCCGTAATCATCTTCCTGCTGTGCTACTTTAGATATGGTGTAATCCGGTGGTATAAAGTGCTGATTCATTTTTATCATGGTTAACCTCTCAACCCTTCGGGGCGAGAGATTGGTCCTTCTCACTGTCAGAACGGCACCAGCAGCACTGAAACGACGCTCAGCAGAGACACTTGCCACGGGGCAAGCCAGATAGTTTATCGCCAGCCTGCTGAGCACTGACCATTGGCCCCTTTTCCCATACCAATACAGCAATGGGTTTTGATCAAAGTAGACCTCTGTTGGGTCATCCAGATAGGCCTGGACCATCCGCTCAATGGTCATGGGTGCTCCGCTTTGCTCGGCCTCCTTTACCTTTGCTTCAGCCCTGAACTTAAGCCCTGCCTGTAGAAACCATTCCAGTGCCGATTTTGGGGCTGATGCTCCTGTTCTTCTTGCTGTTGTTCTTGGTGTTGTTGGTGGTTTTGGCTGCTGTGAGCCAACCGCACTGCCCTCAGACACTGAAGTTGAACTTGAAGCCGCCTGCCCTGCAGTACTTGTTGTGCCCTGGAGAAGTGACCCTCTAATTCCCAGCCGTTCTTTTTCTAGCTGACTGGCTTGCACAGCTATCAAAGTTTTGTAGTTGGCAAAATCTCCGTCTGAAAAAGGAATGAAAGTGTGCAGTAATGCTTTGTACCATGGATCAAGAATTGTGGCTCAAATGTAATGGTTGGATGGCACAATGCCTCTTTGCACCCTTGTATTTTCAGATAAGCAATGTGTTAAGCTCTCCACCAACCGATATGCTTCTTTTTTTTTCTCCACACCTGCGTACAGTGATGACGCCTCCTTTAGCTGTTCCTGTAGCATGTGCAACAATGGGATAGCTTGGCCCATCTACAGTCTTCCTTGCTGACTTCACATGTGAAGACCTCGAAAGGAAGCAGCATCTCCGTCAGGCATTTAATGAGGCCCCATGGTCCTGGGGCCTAGTTATGACAAGGCAATGATCATGCCTTTCACAGTAGCATCCCCTCTTTGTATGACATATTCATTGATTGGTCTCTACTGCTCAAATAGATGTTCAAGAATGTAATAAGTTGAGCTTCAATGTGTTGACACCTCCTGGATGAGTGCTTTAACTGGCATTCTATTATTACGTTGAATGATCCTCAGCTTCTTCCAGGCTTTAAACGAATGGCTGAAATGTGTGCAGATTCTTTTGCAGGTGGTCAGTAAGTTGCTGACTCGGTCTTCTTTTTTCAGAATGTCTTGAACAATGATGTTAATGCAGTGCACCAAACACAGGACCCTGAAATAGCCACCATCGGCCATGGCCTTAACTATATTACTGCCATTGTCTGTGGCAACAAAACCTATGTTAAGCCCTCTTGGTCGCAGCCATTCAAAGACCTTGTTGTCAAAGTCTTCCAAAATGTTTGCAGCAGTATGAGATTTCTCCATGGCGAACATGGCTACTGTTTCTGAGCAGCATTAAAAATCTCAGCAGTTTCAAAACCTGCAGATATCTTCTCTCTAACCCCCACCAAATCTATCCAGTGTGCAGTGATGCACATGTAATCAGTGGCTTGGCAACTGGTCTACATGTCTGTTGTCAGGTGGATAGTGTGAACAGCACTCTGCTCCACTACTTCTAATCCAGTGTATCACTTTGTTCTTTAATGAATCCTCATCTTCTCTATCACCTTGCTTTAATCTGGGGATGTTTGTCATATAGACATTGTAGGTGTCCATCTTATCCTGGATGGGATTAATAGTGTATTGTTGTGCAGGGTAAGGTTCAGACAACTGTGGTTTTCCTCTACTCCCCTGGCTAAGTCTGGGATTTTGCCTGGTTCCTTCAGTTCTTATGAGTTTGGAATAGGTCAAATTATAGGTATCTGAGAGCGCTACATGTGGTCCCTCATGTCTAACTGAAGGAAGCATGCTGAGCCCCGGACCTATGTGTTCCCGATTATTACTATATCCTTGTGTGGGTAATAGATGATTGGAATGCATTGGATAGCCAGTGCTACTTCCACTGGCTCTTAAAGGGACAGATTGAGGCAGACCGAGTGGACATTCGTCCCCAAAACTACCATTTTGAGTGTCGTTTAATTTCTCAGCAGAATGTTTTTTGTTGCTTTGTGTACTATTGTTCTCCGGAGTGCTAATTCGAAGTAATAGATCCCCAGTTAATTTTTGGGGGGGTAAAACCTCATCCTTCAGGGAGTTTAGTTTTTGGTGCAGTTCTGTGGTGGGTTTGGTTTTTCCTATTCTGTCGGTCTGCACCCCCTTGTCACTACTGCTACTTGGTTTTGTCTTATTAGTTTAAGCCAGCTTTGTTGATCTTGAAATGGGTGAATCTTGCAATGTTATTAGGGGTGCATATCTATTTGAACAATTTAAAGTTATCATCTCACTACTAGTGTTCCCGTCTTGACTGGGGGATGGTGTACCAGACATAGGAGCGCTAGGTCGAGAGGAATCGCTCATCGCATGAATTGTTAGCAGGGTTGGACTCTGTGTGCCTACCTCACCGTGAGTATGATGGACAATGACACTAGGCATGTGAGGTTTTGGGCAAATAGGCCTATCCTGCTGGCTGTAATAGGAGGAACTCTTTTTTGTGCTATTATTTGATAGCTTCTTCCCGTTAGATAGTATCGTCTCTACTTCCTCAATTAAATCGTCGATCGCAGCTAATGTACAGTTATCTGCTGTGTTTTTTTTTGTTTCATTGTCTTGGGTACTTTACTCCTACCTGCAACAGTCTCTGTAGCCTTTTTCTTTCCCATTTTCAGGGGCTGGTGCAATGGGTACGCTGGCTTTGTCTATTATTAGGCTTAGGCTAAGGGTAAAAGTAGTAACAGCAGCTAAGTTTCTTATGCAGCTTGTCTAATATATGGGCAGGGCAAACATGTTCCTTAGAGCATTAAAGGCTACTGGCTCAGTAAGGGATTATGGGAACGATTCGAACACTAATTTCACATCAGGTTCAGTTGGAAAAGAATTCACATAAAAACAAAAACAAAATAAAAAATTTTTTTAAACGAAATACCGATTTCTCATGCACCTATGGCGGTGAGTAGAGAGGTTACCAGTAGTCTTGTAAGGATCCAAATTCAAATTAGTTACCTACTAGTGAGCCTGCTGGGTGCAATCGGTGCAATTGAGCAAAGCCAAGGGGGGGGTGTCCCTGCCCTGCGTCTTCCTGTCTCTGATGGGTGCAGACAGGCCCGGGCGCAGACAGGCCTGGGTTTTGCCCGGGGGCAGCCCGCGCACCTCACACGCAGCGGGACTTCGCAAAAGGCTTTATGTGCCTCTGGACGCCAGGAAGTGAGGCGAGAGTGAGGTCAAAGCAAGGGAGCCTGGGGGATGCAGTCAGTGCCCCAGCACGCATTAGTTTGGTGAAGCTGGTCCCGCTCAGCGGGGCCTCGCGACAGGCTTTATGCACCTCCGGGCACCAGGAAGTAAGGCGATAGTGAGGTCAAGGCAAGGGAGCCTGGGGGATGCAGTCCGTGCCCCAGCTCGCGGTAGGTTGGTGACGCAAGTCCCACTCAGCGGGGCCTCGTGACAGGCTTTATGCACCTCCGGACACCAGGAAGTGAGGCGAGAGTGAGGTCAAAGCAAGGGAGCCTGGGGGATGCAGTCTTTACCCCAGCTCCCGGTAGTTTGGTGAAGCGGGTTTAAATTTATGCTTGCGCATAATTGGAAGTAAAAATCTTTTACGATGATCAGTGTAAAATTTGCAAAAGAAGAAAAAGTGCAGATTGGGGCGGCACACCATCACAAGGACAGCATGATAGGGCTTGAGGGGAAAAAGTATCTGATGGAAAATCCAGCATACATGGGATAAGATTTAACTGAAACCTTGTTAGAATAAATCTGTGGCAGGGATTTTTCACCATCAACAGGTAAGTCGGTTGACCCACTTAGAGCCGCGGTCCATCAAGATAAACCTGGACCGTATATTTACTACTACAGGGATGTTTGTGAACAACAGCATCCATTTTTCAATGAAAGCTTGTACTGCAGCCCTTTTTTGCCTGCCACACAAGCTTCCATTGACAAATGGATGTTTGCGACAGCCCTATGGCCCATGGGCGATCGCATCGATTCTTAATAGACTAGTGTGGTCATTGTGACCGCGGCGCGGACCTAAGGTCAGGTGGTTTCAGAACCGCAAGGGCGTCCGCCCTATATCGTTGTAATCATTATAATAAGGCCCTCATTGATTAGTGCATTGGCCCATCAAAGGGGGTTGACTTGATACTGAGAGATTGCGAATGAGATTTGAGAAGAAGCAAACATCATTTGTTGCAATTTATTATTAGTAGTTCCAAAATGCTGTTTACTAAATTTGGAATAGGAGTGGACTAGGTAGGTAGGTTTTGGAAATTTTGAATAGGATAGGACGGTCCGCGACATACTACTACTAGTTGATCTAATTTAGAAAAGTTCGAAAAGGCGATTGCCTTTGCCTGTCAAAATATATTTTGGGAAGATATTATTTAGTACCACTAATCTTTTTTTGTCTTTATGTTTTACATCAGCATCCAGGGGCAAGAAGAGGCCTGAGGCGGGTGAGGGTCCTGGAGCTGGAGGTGCCACTCAGAGTTCCTCGACTGATGGCTCTGCTTGCCCCAGTAAGTCTTTTTCTGCTCCTTTTTGAATAATGTGGCGTCTACCTGTTTTATATTTTTTTTCCAAATCCTTTTCGATTTATCCGTTACTAAATTCTTGTTATCCCTGCATTATCCTATTTACTTATTTTCTATATTTCAAGTTTCTCTACTTTATGTCAAACTGTCTCTAGTTACTAGTCTATCTGTAGCTTCCTTTCTTCTGCTTTTTCAGTCAGCTTTCCCTCTCCCCTTTTGTGGACTGCCTAGTGGTGGTACTCTAAGACTCAGAGAGCCTTTTCGTCACATACTACTACTTCTCCTCTCCCATGCAGATTGCATGCCCATTTCCCAAGTAAGGTATTCTACGCAAGTATGTTGAGATTAGTAGGCTCAATCACTGAAACAAGAGAGTGGCAATGGTCACATTGGACACCACAAAGTTGTGTTGTCTTATTAGCTAGGCCTAGTATTATTAGCAGCAGTTGGTGAACTGATGACTGTGCACCATGTCTGGGAGGAAGTATGAGGAGGACAGCCCCATTGCATTTGCCAACCAAGGCCATATGCTATTTTGTTCTCAAAACAGATTTATCCATCAATAGCTCCAGCTACTCCTTAACAGCTTGTCTCTTGTCTTGACTTCAGGCTTTTAAAAAGATTTCCACCAACAAAATGCCCAACCTGATATTTTTGATAGAAGATACTGTCTGTAATGTATCCAAATTGTAGTGAATGATGTGTGTGGTGTTTTTTTATTTTGCTATAAAACAATGAATAGGGCGAGGTGTATCTGGCATCTAAGAAATGTGTAATATTTGTTTTCTAGCCGCACTCACCACCAGTGGGCCAGCAGTGACGGTGCCAGCCAGTCTGCAGATGCGGCAGTAGAACGGGGTGAGCCATTGGAAGTGGCGGGCGGTGGTAAGTCATAATGCTTGCTTGATGATAATTAATTATAATTATAAGCTCGACGTAAAGGTGGAGTCTTGTTGAATTGTGAACAACAGGGGAAACAGCAGGAGTTGAAGTTGAGCTGAGTAACTAATGGCCGCTCCTATCTTCAACTCAGCAGAGAACGTTTCATGAACAAGACCTTTAACTATGGGTTGATGGAAAAGGGAAGGATGGAAGGGGAAAGGATGGATGAAATGGTATATATGACTGAAAGAGAAGGATGCATGGGTGAAAGCGCCGGATGCATAAATAGTACTATAGGTAGCTGATAGCTAGGATGAATGGGTAGGTGAAGGAGGGATGGAAGGTATACGGGTAGGAAGCTTGCCTGGGTGGGTGAAAGTGTATATGTGAAAGGATGCCTGCCTGAGTGGGTGATTGGAATCCTGTGGTGGTTTCTTTTGATTGAAATAAACTTAAGGACACATGGGTGGTTATTGTCAAATGACAAATGTATGTTGCTGAAATGTTTGTACTTGAGATCATAAGACTAGAGTGAGACAGAGAGCCATGTTTTGATGTATGGCTATAGGGATGGATGGGTAGTTTCAATGGTGAAGAGTGGATTGAGAGAATGTAAAACTTAAATGGTGGTGAGTAGCAAAGCCAAGGGTGAAGAATAAAAAGTAAAATACTCGCAGAACAATGCAATGATGAATGGAAAAATCCTGGAAAATAAGGGACTAGGGTGCTCCTCTGTAGTGGTGTTATTCTTACCTTTACTTGCCTGGAATGCTTTTTTTTTAGGTTTTTGATGATTTGAAGGATTGAGGAGGTGGTATTTCAGACTCCTCCCCGGACTCACAGTAGTTTTCAAGTGAAACATTTTGTATCCTTTCTACCCACCCATCATTAATCACCTCCCTTCATACCCATGGCATAATTTTCTATGTGTTTTGCTAAGAGCATTGTTTACAATTTGTCTTTTTTCTTTCTTGATATTTAGCTACTCCTGCTGCTCCAAAAACACTGTGGAGGCAGGAGATTGCAGACCGGACAGAAGCTGAAAATGGAGGCCATCAGGGCCGAGTACCAGTGGCTGGTAGCCTTGGAGGATGAGGTAGAAGCTGCTGAAGATGCCCCAGGGCCAAGCCAAGCCACAATAGCCACCCCACCACACCGTCGCCGTAGTGCAATGGGCGCCTTCCGGCGTCGCCATTATTCCACCAGCACTGCCGCTCCCCCTTATTTCCGCCGGTTTGAGCATCGTACTATGCGAAGGTTGGCGAATATTGAAGCCCGGCAGGAATGGATGGACAGGCTCCTCGAGAGGCTCCTAACCCGCCGTTGGTGCTCTCTTCAGCCCCTTTTTTAATCTGTTTTTGCGTGTGTGGGTGGGAGTTGGGGGATTGTTGGGTTTTCTTTATTTATGGACATTTCTTGGACACTATTTGGACATTGTTTGAGGTTAGGGAGAGGGGTGGGCCAGTTGTGGGTTTGGTTTAGATTAGTTCAGGGAATAAACTTTTCATACTTTCAAATTTTATGATTATGAATGATTTAAAAAAAAATGGTGGGATTATTGATTGTTTGTTTTACTTTGCACTGCTGCCTTTACCGCAGCAAGTTTTAAAAATCTGCTGATAGTGAACTCTCCCTTGTCCTACTACTCTCTCCTCCTTGTCTCTGCGGTCTACTCTGCCTCTATATATTATTATTAACTCCTAAGGATTTAGAGGGGTTGGTGGTTGAATCACCATTGTACAGAATGATTGTCGTTCTACAATGATCAATCAACCACAGCTCACTATCTTACCTGATTAGATGAAGCGAGGGCTCCATGATTTCCCAAGGTGCCATCATGGTGCTGGTAGTAGTAGCAGCATGCATTGCTAGTGTTTTTTTATATTGAAGGCAAACTCATCAGAACTGAAGCGAGGTCCCACTCCCACTAGGCCAACTAGAACTGTAGGATAAGGACTCGGAGAGTGGGGGACTATTCATCAAAAGGGAAGTCAACAAAGTGAAATAAAAAAAACAAGGTTAATGCCGTTATTATATGTAAGCTTGATGACAGTCACTAGAGACTAGACTACTAGAGCAGACTCAGTCTCAGACACAAGAAGAGAGTATGATAAGAAATGGAAAATTGAATTAATCAGAACAATGTTGAGCTACTCCGAACTGTACAAAGTGGACAAGCTTAACCTTAGACGCAAATGAATGCAGTGATTGAATGATGATGCTGGCAATTAGATGTTCCTCTGAAAAAAAAATCATACACTGTGCTAGGGTGGATAATATAATATATACTGCCAGTGTGGGCTATATGAGCTTAAGAATAAGATCCTCCTCACCCTGCACTGATCTATGTTGCTTTCAATACATCCCCCCCACCAAGTGTGTGATCAATTAATGGTGTAAATTGTTAAGTCACACCTCAATAAATCACAGCCTGGGGGAAGAGGGTTAGGAGTTTGATGAATGGTTGGGAAGGGGGATTTCAGGGAAAGGTTTGACAAAGACAAACACTACACATGGACAACACTCATCTTGGCAGCCTATGGCTATGTCTGAACTGGGGTGGCGTGGTGAAGCAAAATAACGATGGATTAAACCCAGATCTGTGACTGGGGGTGAATGTTTGCCAATGTGCAGCATTCCGTCCATCATCTTGTGTGTTTTGCATTTTGCCCTAAGTGGGAAGGGTATGCCCAGACGTGGGTCCCGTGCTCACTACGCCACTGGAGTCAAGCTATCCTGGCTGATGAAGGCTGATAGCCTGAAACCGGTCCTAGGATGCTTGATTCCGGTCCAGGGAAGACATGGCTTGGCAGTTCGGTCTGGACTGTTCCCATGAGGCACAGGGTCAAGACTGATTTGCATATGGCTATGTCTGAACTGGGGTGGCGTGGTGAAGCAAAATAACGATGGATTAAACCCAGATCTGTGACTGGGGGTGAATGTTTGCCAATGTGCAGCATTCCGTCCATCATCTTGTGTGTTTTGGTTCTAGACTAGTACAGGGCAGTATATTAATTATGCAATTTTCTGTCTGCCCCCAGAGAGACCCAAGTTACATACATTATATTTATGTTCTTTTATACCGGGCTTAGAAAGATCGCAAATACAATTAAAATATCTGTAGGAGTAAAATAAGCAAACATAAACAACACACACAGTCGTAATGATTGAAGATAAAAAAAAAGATACTGTATAAATTGGGAGTTGCATCTCTGCATTCCTCTTGGACTGTCCGCCCGTCAATCTTGGGTGCATGGCGGATGAAGTTTTGTATGGTAAGTGTGAGTTGTTTTTCCAGTAGGGCGCAGGGTAAAGGGCCTGTAGATGGAAAAACAAAAAGGATATTGAAAAATGAAGGAGAAAACAAAAAGTTAAACTGCATAAGGAGTGCGACAAGAAGACTTTCAGAGGCAGCATGGCTAAATCAGACTCTGTTTCTGGCAGTTACCACCAACAACAGGCCACCCCCACCCAAACTCCACTTAGACCCAGTGTTGGAGGCAGGCACACATTTGTTTGTATTCTCCATCCAATGTCTGGCTTGAGGGAAATGGCTTGTGGGGGAGTCAGGAGTGGATTTTACTTCTTCACTGACTGCACACAGTTGCAACTCTGATCTGGCAATAAAAAGAGAAAGACGGTGGGGAGGGATTTGTGAACCAAAAAGACAGTGACACACACAATTAATAAAGTAAATAATGTTCCTTAGCTATATCTTTTTGGTTTTTTTTTTTGAGCGTCTAAGAAAGAAAGAAAGTAACTGGAAAATGAAAGAGCCTAGTTGTCAGGGTAGTAGAGCTTGTCCTCAATCTCTGGCGGTTTGCCCAGTAGTAGGTCACCTAACACACTACTTCCATAACCTAAGTCGCCGTAATCATCTTCCTGCTGTGCTACTTTAGATATGGTGTAATCTGGTGGTATAAAGTGCTGATTCATTTTTATCATGGTTAACCTCTCAACCCTTTGGGGCGAGAGATTGGTCCTTCTCACTGTCAGAACGGCACCAGCAGCACTGAAATGACGCTCAGCAGAGACACTTGCCACGGGGCAAGCCAGATAGTTTATCGCCAGCCTGCTGAGCACTGACCATTGGCCCCTTTTCCCATACCAATACAGCAATGGGTTTTGATCAAAGTAGACCTCTGTTGGGTCATCCAGATAGGCCTGGACCATCCGCTCAATGGTCATGGGTGCTCCGCTTTGCTCGGCCTCCTTTACCTTTGCTTCAGCCCTGAACTCCCTGCCTGTAGAAACCATTCCTGTGCCGATTTTGGGGCTGATGCTCCTGTTCTTCTTGCTGTTGTTCTTGGTGTTGTTGGTGGTTTTGGCTGCTGTGAGCCAACCGCACTGCCCTCAGACACTGAAGTTGAACTTGAAGCCGCCTGCCCTGCAGTACTTGTTGTGCCCTGGAGAAGTGACCCTCTAATTCCCAGCCGTTCTTTTTCTAGCTGACTGGCTTGCACAGCTATCAAAGTTTTGTAGTTGGCAACATCTCCGTCTGAAAAAGGAATGAAAGTGTGCAGTAATGGTTTGTACCATGGATCAAGAATTGTGGCTCAAATGTAATGGTTGGATGGCACAATGCCTCTTTGCACCCTTGTATTTTCAGATAAGCAATGTGTTAAGCTATCCACCAACCGATATGCTTCTTTTTTTTCCTCCACACCTGCGTACAGTGATGACACCTCCTTTAGCTGTTCCTGTAGCATGTGCAACAATGGGATAGCTTGGCCCATCTACAGTCTTCCTTGCTGACTTCACATGTGAAGACCTCGAAAGGAAGCAGCATCTCCGTCAGGCATTTAATGAGGCCCCATGGTCCTGGGGCCTAGTTATGACAAGGCAATGATCATGCCTTTCACAGTAGCATCCCCTCTTTGTATGACATATTCATTGATTGGTCTCTACTGCTCAAATAGATGTTCAAGAATGTAATAAGTTGAGCTTCAATGTGTTGACACCTCCTGGATGAGTGCTTTAACTGGCATTATATTATTACGTTGAATGATCCTCAGCTGCTTCCAGGCTTTAAACGAATGGCTGAAATGTGTGCAGATTCTTTTGCAGGTGGTCAGTAAGTTGCTGACTCGGTCTTCTTTTTTCAGAATGTCTTGAACAATGATGTTAATGCAGTGCACCAAACACAGGACCCTGAAATAGCCACCATCGGCCATGGCCTTAACTATATTACTGCCATTGTCTGTGGCAACAAAACCTATGTTAAGCCCTCTTGGTCGCAGCCATTCAAAGACCTTGTTGTCAAAGTCTTCCAAAATGTTTGCAGCAGTATGAGATTTCTCCATGGCGAACATGGCTACTGTTTCTGAGCAGCATTAAAAATCTCAGCAGTTTCACAACCTGCAGATATCTTCTCTCTAACCCCCACCAAATCTATCCAGTGTGCAGTGATGCACATGTAATCAGTGGCTTGGCAACTGGTCTACATGTCTGTTGTCAGGCGGATAGTGTGAACAGCACTCTGCTGCAAAGCTTGTCCAAGCAATTCCAGCACATCATGATGTAGTGCTGGATCAGCAACTCTGGCGAAATAGGACTGGCTGGGAAACTTCCATTTCGTGCAGATGGCTGCCACAAATTCAAGAAAATCCACCCTTTCCAGAAAAGAAAAAGGGAGGAGGTCCAGCGCTAACATTTTAGCCAGGTTTGCGTTGTACAAATGTGCCATTGGGTGGTTGCATTCGTACTGCCTCTCCGACCTAAACATGCTAAGAATGGTAGCCTGGATTTTTTTCTTTTCTGGTGCCAATGATGCAGGTGACTTCTTGACACCAGATGTTTGGCTCAATGCGCGTTTTTTCGTTGCGGTACTCTCTTGCCTTGTACCCCTTGGTGTCTCAGCCTGACTCTTGTACCATTGCGATGTTGCTGATGATGATATGGGCGGTACCACTGCACTGCTGCGGGTAAGGCTGCTTTGTGTACCGGAGAAAATGTCTTCCTCATGTTCACCTTCCACCGTGATCGGATCTTCTTCATCCGGTCCACCAACAACACTTGCAGTTTTTTGGCCGCTAAGGTGCGCCTCCCACTGGATCAAGTGGTGTTTTCTCAGATGGGTTGTTTGGCCTCTGGTACCATAGTTTGTACCAAGCTTACTCCGACTAACCCCTACTCCACAAATGGAGCATATAGCAATGTTCGCCTCCTTCCTGTTAACCGAAAAGAAGTCTCAAACTGGGGAGGTCAACTTTCTGATGCTGCTGGTGCCACTTGCAATGTCAGATGAACTGGTAGGTGGGCGCGACGTTTGACTCTCTGCAGTACCTACTTCTACTGAGGTGGTTGTGGTGGATGTAGGTCGCTGCAGGGACTTTGTACATATGGCAGCTGGAGGTGGTGTTGGTGATATCTGTGTTGGTGGTATCTGTGCCACATCCCTCACAGCAATTTGGGATGGGGTAATGTCGGTCTCCACTGGGCGGGGCTAATGTCCATGATGACTGGCTTGTCATCATCCTCCTGTTCTACATCTACCTCCATAATTCTAAGGCTTTCTGGATCCTTCCTTTTCCCTAGCCTTCTGTCCGACAATACAATGGGTGATGTTATCTCCTCCTTTTCTGTGTACCTAAAAGCAAAGAAGCAAGAAGGACATCAGTGAAATGTGGCATTGTTGTGGTTCAATTACTAGTACAAACAAATACAATATAATTTAGTGTGTGTGGTCACACTTGTTAATGTTATTACTTCAGTTATTAAAACAATTAACAATACAGTGTAACCATTTGTGAGACTTTGACAACAACAAAGGCTTTCATGGTGTACTGTGTACACTACAGTAGTACATTCAGGAAATATGGGAAAGAAGAAGAACAACAAAAATACAAATGTAACGGTTTGGCATTGTGCATCATGTGGGATGCAGCACTCCGGGATCTGCAGCTGATAAATGACAATGGAAGCAATAAGCCAAGGGGAACAAAGGGAAGACAGACATGCAGGCCTATATGGCAAAAGCACACTAACTGCCTCCACAAAATGGCTGCCAGTCACATGGTCACAATGCAACAACAACACGCAGGAGGCCTGGAAAACAATGAACTCAAGCAGGCCTATATGTATATAGACTTTACAAAATGGCCCCTGGCCACATGGGGAGGCTCCGCCAAGGAAAATGCTGGCCCACTATTACAAACACACTCACACACTGGCCAGACAAAGGAGGCATGCTAAACAACACATCTTTAATGCAACAATGCCAAAAACAAAAACCCACAGGGCTATAAAAAGGTGTGCAAGTTACAACCACACACATCCAACAAAGGCATTTAACACACATGAAAAAAAGTGAAATACCCAAAAAAAAAAACATTTTGTATTTCAATGCAATGCCATCAATGCCCTAAATGATGTTTAAATTCAACAGAAACAGTTGTTTCATGCACCCATGAGTAGCTCTGGGCCTAATGGTTGGAAAACCCATTGGCAGACTAGGCCACATAGTGAATCAATTCAAATCACTATTGCAAATTTATTAAAAACATGGAGAAAATGTAGTGAACTGAGCTACATTTTTTGCTGAATAAAAGAAGAAGAAATTGCATGCAAAACAACAACCAGCAAGAAGACATGGCCACCACAAAGAAGGCATGCAGGCCTTTGGAAGAAGCACACTGGCTGCCTTCACAAAATGTCCGTCAGCCACATGGCCAGGCCACAACAACAAGCAATAATAAGCCTACAAAGGGAAGACAATGCAGGCCTATGTCAAAAGCACACTGGCTCCCTTCACAAAATGGCCGCCAGCCACATGGCTAGTCCACAACAACAAGCAATAAGCCTACAAAGGGAAGACAGACAATGCAGGCCTATGGCAAACGCACACTAGCTGCCTTCACAAAATGGCTGCCAGCCACATGGTCAGTCACAACACAACAACAAGCAGGAGGCCTGGAAAACAATGAACTCAAGCAGGCCTATTTGGACACAGACTTTACAAAATGGCCCCTGGCCACATGGGGAGGCTCAGCCAAGGCAAATGATCACCCACTATTACAAATAAACTCACACACTGGCCAAATAAAGGAGGCATGCTAAACAACACATCTTTAATGCAACAATGCCAAAAACGAAAATCCACAGGGCTAAAAAAAGGTTGCAAGTTACAACAACACACATACAACAAAGGCATTTGATTTAAAACACATGAAAAAAAATGAAATACCCCAAAAAACACATTTTGTATTTCAAGCCAATGCCATACATAACCTAAATGATGTTTAAATTCAACAGAAACAGTTGGTTTATGCACCTAGGAGCAGCTCTGGGCCTACTGGCTGAAAGGCCTATTGGCAGACTACTGGGCTACATAGTGAATTAAATAAATATTGCAGATTGATTTCAAAAGTTGTAGAAAATGTAGTGAACTGTGTAACATGTTTCCTTTATAAAAAAAGAAAAAGTACTTACAAAGAAACAACTAGGCCCCTACTGAAACTACAGACCACCCACCACAATAAAAAAATAAAAATGAAAAGTACAAATAAATCTTGGTGCATGGCCACAATCAAACAAGCAACACCAATTTTCCAACTTACTTGTGAAATCTCAAATTCAAAAGTCCTCAAACCCAATGATATATGAGGCATAGACACAAAGAGTCATCCTTCCAGCTCCAAATCCAAATGAAAAGTGACCAGGAGATGGAAAAAGCACTGGGAGAAGCCTGCTGGACAGGAACAGGAAGTTAGAGACTCTGGAGCACTTCCTTCCTCTTACAAAAAAGTAAAAAGTTGAAAAAGGACTCCTTGCACAAAAAATTACAGCCAAATGTGAATTTGAGGAGTTTTTTCAATCCAAATCGTCACTTCGAGAAGGTTTTGATGATGCTCGGGTAGAGAACCTTCTCCAGATTGCAGTTACGGTAGATTCTGCGCGTCCGGGAGCAGGTTCTTCACAAAACTTCCGCCGGAAGTCCGATGGCGTGCCCGAATGACGTGTTCGGGATCACAAACTCTTGTGTGAGCATGCCGCCGCTTAGCATATCTCGTGACGCTCGCGAACGGCTCGGGAAATCTCATTGGCGATCGCAGGCACCCGGTAAGTCGCTCCTGTGCGCACGAAAATGCATTTCAGGCAGGCAAACACTAAAAAGCTCCGCTCTGTTGCAGAGTGCAGAGTTTTTCGGCAACTCCACGTTCTACGCGGAACGTGGAGTTGCCAAAACTCCAAAAACTCTGCGAGCGGAGCAGAGTTTTACGCCCAGGGTTAAATTAAAGCAGACAATGTGCAGGCACTGCTGAATGTGTCCGGCTATCTGAAAGCTATACCAGGACAAATTCAGCAAAATGTAGTGGGGCCCATTTTCTTGGCAGGGTACACGGCGTCCACTCAATGAAAATACTTGGTGGACGCCTCCTACCCTTTTGTACCCCAACTTGTGCCCTGTGTAGGATTATATGACCTGAGTAAATATTTAAACTGGGGGTTGTGGGATCAGGAGATACTAGCTGTTTTCAGTGTAGTTGAGTACTTTCCAACATTCATCATCTGTAAGTTGAACTTCACTATCCGTCGCCCATTTGTTCCGAATTACCAGGTCTTATCATGGACAATTGATGCATAATGCTTTATTTAAAACTGACAATGGGCGTCCAACCTGGTTGAATGCTAGTATTTTCAGAAGAGTGCCAGTTTCTGGCAGTCTTCCTCGTAAGCCCTTACAAGTTCCAAGTGATATGTGTTACCCTGGACAGTCTAACGTAAACTTAAGGACATGTACCTTTATTTATGTATCCCACCTTCTTTCATCCTATATCTATCCAGTCTGCTCCTCAAGCTTTTGGATATAGTTTTCTTAATTCTCACAAGCTCTACAACAGTGCCTGAGATGCAAAGAGTATTTTGTTCACAACAAGTCTGGTAACTCAGTCCCATATTTATCACATTAGTGATATTAGGTACATTACTCACTGATCTACTGACACTGGAGTAAAGAATTGATGGGTGAGATTGCATTTCCTTGGTAATTACCCAACACATTATGTTCTCTTCTGAGTTATTTAGCCAACCACTCTGAGAGAGGTTGCAGCTGGATAGCTCAAAAGAAACAATCCACGTCCGACACTGGTATGTCCCCCATATCATTCAGCAATTTCAAGGCGTTTGCATTTATTCTGGGTCAGAAGGTAGCCTGTTTAATTCCTGAAACACTTTCTTAGGTATCAAACAAAATATTCCTTGTAGACAATGAGGCATCTGGGTAGCACAACCATTTTAAAAAGTGATATGTTGAGCATCAATCAAATGGTCCATTTTGTCCAAAAGCAGCTGGAATCACAAAATACATTCATAACGCAACCCAGATTCAGCTGGATTTAGTTTTGTTTTCATCATGTGCCAGTGTCGTGTAGCTCCTATAAAAATTATACAGGATCTGCGTGTTCGGACAGCATACACTGTAGGATTGGTGTCAGACTGACTCTGAACACCCCCACTGGGTATGTTGGCCTTTTGTACCAGCTAGCTCACAGTGCCCCTAGAATCTCCTCCTATCAAGGAGAGAATAGTTCCTGGCAACCACCGAACATGAAAACCCTGATCCCTCAGGACCGTGGAAACAATATACTACCTTTCGCTCAGTCACTCGTGCTTACTTAGTCTGTCTCAGAGAGATACACAGAATAAACAGGCTGGGCATTTTCAATAAGCATTTATTGAACAGTTGTTATTCTGGTGTAGAATAGATGAGCTGCAACAACCAGTATAAGATATAGATGATTAGCAGTACTATAAAGGTAAATGGATGGTATAGTTCTACCATCTTACAATAGTCATGAATACATACGAGCCACTGGATTCAAGCTAGCCTGGCTGATGAGGGCTGTTAGCCCGAAACTGGTCCCAGGATGCTTGTTTCCGGTCCAGGGAAAACATGGCTTGGCAGTTCGGGCTGGACTGTTCCCATGAGGCACAGGGTCAAGACTGATTTGCATATAGCTGTGTCTGAACTGGGGTGGCGAAGTGAGCTAAAGAACGATGATGGATTCAACCCAGATCTGTGACTGGGGGTGAGTGTCTGAAAAGTTTCAGCGCTCCGTCCATCATCTCCTTGTGTTTGCTTTGTTTGCCCTAAGTTGGCAGGGCATACCCAGACGTGGGTCCCTTGCTCACTTTGCCCCTGGATTCAAGCTAGCCTGGCTGATGAGGGCTGTTAGCCCGAAACCAGTCCCAGGATGCTTGTTTCCGGTCCAGGGAAGACATGGCTTGGCAGTTCGGGCTGGACTGTTCCCATGAGGCACAGGGTCAAGACTGATTTGCATATAGCTGTTTCTGAACTGGGGTGGCGAAGTGAGCTAAAGAACGATGATGGATTCAACCCAGATCTGTGACTGGGGGTGACTGTCTGAAAAGTTTCAGTGCTCCGTCCATCATCTCCTTGTGTTTGCTTTGTTCACCCTAAGTTGGCAGGGTATGCCCAGACGTGGGTCCCTTGCTCACTTTGCCACTGGATTCAAGCTAGCCTGGCTGATGAGAGCTGTTAGCCCGAAACCGGTCCCAGGATGCTTGTTTCTGGTCCAGGGAAGACATGGCTTGGCAGTTCGGGCTAAACTGTTCCCATGAGGCACAGGGTCAAGACTGATTTGCGTATAGCTGTGTCTGAACTGGGGTGGCGAAGTGAGCTAAAGAACAATGATGGATTCAACCCAGATCTGTGACTGGGGGTGAGTATCTGAAAAGTTTCAGCGCTCCTTCCACCATCTCCTTGTGTTTGCTTTGCTCAAAAAGAATGTCAGTTTTGTTATGGAGTTCCAAATTATATTTTGCTTTTCCAAAAGGTCTAAATTTTCCCAGCACACGACGGGCCAAATGAGTCAAATGTTTGTGTCCTGGCTGGTAGACGCAACATTCTCGTTGCCTGCCTCCGCAGACGACGTTCCCTGTAACACCTCGCAGATTATGTCAATTGAGCACAGATGATCTTTTGTATTGTCCACTACAGATGCTGGGGCAGTCTTGCACCATCCAAGGCCTGGGTGTCAGAGGAGGAGCCGATGTCCATACCAACAGGAGCTGATACTACCTGGGGTGGCTCTAGGAATGCCGCCATCAACATAGGAATACGCTGGGGACACAGCAGAACATGGGCCATTATCGGGTCCAGTAAAGCATCAACTTCTGGTTGCGCACATGATGGGAGTGTCAGGCAGAGTTCTAACACGCATTCTTCTCCACAAAAAAGGCATTGGAGGACAGGTAAGATGCAGTCCATCCAGACTGGTCTAAATGACAAGAACCAAGATGCACTTAGTTCTCTTAGGCGAGGAGTGCCTAGATGTTGTACCATGCGATCACGGTATTTTTGCTCCAGGAGTACTGTTTCCATCTCCTTGGTGACTGGGACGTCCATTGCTTAGCAGAAAAATTACGATCAGGATACCTGCTATTAGAAACAGGATCAGCAGCAGTCCTCCAAAAATGCTTCCAAATACGGAGTGTATAAAGTTCGGTATAACTCCGAGGACCGTCTGAAAGGTGCTTAATAGTCCAGAACCTATGGTCTTAAATAGGTGGACGATGCCTATTGTATCAGACATGTTAAAGATACGATTTACCATTTCTGCGAAATGGAAGGGGCAGTTTGTACGTATGAGGGCCTGTATCTCTGCCGAAGACCTTGCGATCTGGAGATCAAAAGTCTCGAGCGGAGGTTAAGGGCATGGATTTCTGTAAAAGCATGGCTTTCATTCTGCCCAAAGCATCAAACCGTATTAATGAAACATTTAGCAAAGGCCATAACGGCGCCTCCCTGACTGTATATGTTGGTGGAAACAATACTTGCATACAGCAAGTAACCCTGGAGCTCACGGTTACCAAATATGCAATGCCCGGAAGCAGCCCACAGCAACCTTGATCGTTCAGCATCAAGTAACTCCCATTCGAAAGTAGCCTGATCACTGGAGTGATCACGGCAGCTGGGGCACCCCTTAAGTGACAGGATAAGTTCACTACCGAACCGTTACAGGCCCCATGAAGCATTATATCCTGGCATATGAGTGATCCACTTAAAGTATTCTCGCAGTTCGTACCGCTCAAAAACACTTCTCTTTCCCCACTGCGGCATCGAAATCTGCACAGTAATTCCCAAGATTCCTTGATGAATTCCCTACCCATTTCTTCAAATCTGCCTGCCTGCCTGCTTTTGTTCAAGGCAATATTGGAATTGAAAAGTAGTGACCGGAAGAGTTATGTGGCCATGGATTAACCATTCTATGGACGGTGACTCTGCCACTGTAAAGGCTAATCTGTCCAGTTTTCCAATACACAGCATTGTATACTTTGCTCCCCCTTGTGCCATCTCTATCTGTTTTTCCGTTAGATTGTATGAAGAAAACAGAGACGTGCTGTTTATGAAACGCCAAGGCACATAGCCTGCTCACAAAGATTGCAGCGTCCAGCTTAATAACATGATAGAACGCAATTGTGATTGCCCGTGCTGTAATATGGACAAATCTTGTTCTAGTACATCAATAGCAGAAGATACAATGTTGCCCAGTGAATATATCCTGGAGGTTAGTGCAGTTGACCCATTATTAACCACTGCTAGAGCTTTCTCTAGGTTTATACAATCTATTTCTCGTAACCTTTCTGCGGCCTCTTGTTGTGAAATTTTCCAAATCTCGTTATAGACAGCATAAAAGAAACGTTTGTGACGTGGCTTCCTAGGACCTAATAAAAAATCCAGTAGGTCCACATCCTCTGTAAGTAAGGATAAGTGTTGTTTCACATGTGTAAGTGTTGAGGTCTTTAGCCAATCGAGGCATAACTTCCCAACACTGTATGATGTCACTACCCCTGGGTGTTCTCTTGGTACATAGCGTGGATCTGGCCTGTTGATACTAAACCCTTTGGTTTTACCCATGAATCTCTCCTGACAGCTATTGGTGTCTGTGGGCCAAATCAACCATCCCTTCCAATTGGGGTCTGATCTATTGTATTGCATGATCATATCTAGGGTAATCCCTTCTTGTGATGTTATGTTACCCTCGGTGTGTGATGGTGTGGGCATCCGAGGTGTATTCAAATCTTTGTTCTTGGCTAGTGCAAGAGAGGACGTTTGTTGCACCGTTTCATTCAAAAACATGATTTATTGAGGAATAAGGCATGCTCTAAATAGTGCCTCTGTTCCCTGGACCTGCCAGTCTCTAGCACCCCAGACATATTTTAAGTCTATGGTGTCTTTCCACAAGTCGAAACCTTGTTCAGACAACAGGGCAATGAAGGAAGCAGAATAAATCTGTTTGGTGCTTGTCAACATATTTTTCTGTGCTCTTGTTGGTGCAACCTTATAATAATATGAGGCTGGGTCAGACGTGTTAAACCCTGAAAAATATGGAAACTTCTGTGCAAATGTATG
>CAWUFW010013373.1:277822-480227 GCA_963921515.1 Calotriton arnoldi
CAATTGTCGGCCTCCGCGGTGCTCCAGACCGAGAGGCGTGTCAGAAAGCAGAACCGACTTCTGCCAAATATCCAACTCCAATCCCGCTTCACGGATCACCAACGGATCTGACACAGCTTGAGTCGCCTTGCAACAAGGTATTTATTGAACCACTTGGCACATCAAATAGCATGTACTCATAGTCGCAGCACCTGGCAGACGCGTTTCGGCGATTGCCTTCATCAGTGCCAGCTTCGTGCTCGACAGTCCTTTCCCTGATTTTTCACGGAGTTTATTTTAAAACAGTCATGAGAAACCCCATTGGGTCCCTATGATGTAGCCATGGGGAGAGGAATGAGAAGTCTCAATGTATTTGGTGCTGCCCACTCACTGTTTTTAATGCCCCCAGTGTACAGCCCAATGCGCCGAGTGTCTTGCTGAAAGTTGAAGCAAAAAACAGCCCATTTGCGAGATTCGCTCAGTGACCGACTCGTGCACACGATGATGCCCCGACTGGTGTCAGCTATTGTGCTGTTCTCTCCTCACTCCGGCAGGATCAGTGGCAATCTCGCTTGCTGGAAGGCGTCTCATTCAGCAGTGAATCTGCTGCTCTCTCCCCCATCGCCATATCAATAACGGCCAAGGAGCGCAGCGGTGTGCAACCTCCTGCACTTCTTCTACCAATTGTCAGCTCTCCCTGGTGCTCCAGACCGAGAGGCTTGTCAGAAAGCAGAACCGACTTCTGCCAAATATCCAACTCCAATCCCGCTTCACGGATCACAATTGGGTCTGACACTCTGAGTCGCCTTGAAACAAGGTATTTATTGAACCACTTGGCACATAAAATAGCATCGTACTCATAGTCGCAGCACCTGGCAGACGCGTTGCCGGCGACTTGCCTTCCATCAGTGCCAGCTCCGTGCTCGACAGTCCTTTCCTGATTTTTCGCAGGGTTTATTTTAAAACAGTCATGAGAAACCCCATTGGTTCCGATGATGTAGCCATAGAGAGAGGACTGAGAAGTCTCAATGTAGCTGGTGCTGCCCTCTCTCACTGTTTTTAAAGCCCCCAGTGTACAGCCCAATGCGCCGAGTGTCTTGCTGAAAGTTGAAACAAAAAACAGCCAATTTGCGAGATTGGTTCAGTGTCCGACTCGTGCACACGATGATGCCCCAACTGGCGTCAGCTATTGTGCTGTTCTCTCCTCACTCTGGCAGGATCAGTGGCAATCTCCTTGCTGGAACGCGTCTCATTCAGAAGTGAATCTGCTGCTCTCTCCCCATTGCCATAACAATCACGGCTGGTGGGGCACTGCGGTGTGCAACCTCCTGCACTTCTTCCACCAATTGTAGTCTCTCCTCTGTGCTCCAGACCGAGAGGCGTGTCAGAAAGCAGAACCGACTTCTGCCAAATATCCAACTCCAATCCCGCTTCACGGATCACAATTGGGTCTGACACTCCTTGAGTCGCCTTGAAACAAGGTATTTATTGAACCACTTGGCACATAAAATAGCACGTACTCATAGTCGCAGCACCTGGCAGACGCGTTTCGGCGATTGCCTTCATCAGTGCCCAGCTCCGTGCTCGACAGTCCTTTCCTGATTTTTCACGGAGTTTATTTTAAAACAGTCATGAGAAACCCCATTGGGTCCCTATGATGTAGCCATGGGGAGAGGAATGAGAAGTCTCAATGTAGTTGGTGCTGCCCACTCTCACTGTTTTTAATGCCCCCAGTGTACAGCCCAATGCGCCGAGTGTCTTGCTGAAAGTTGAAGCAAAAAACAGGCCATTTGCGAGATTCGTTCAGTGACCGACTCGTGCACACGATGATGCCCCGACTGGTGTCAGCTATTGTGCTGTTCTCTCCTCACCCGGCAGGATCAGTGGCAATCTCGCTTGCTGGAAGGCGTCTCATTCAGCAGTGAATCTGCTGCTCTCTCCCCATCGCCATATCAATCACGACCAAGGGAGCGCCGCGGTGTGCAACCTCCTGCACTTCTTCTACCAATTGTCAGCTCTCCCTGGTGCTCCAGACCGAGAGGCTTGTCAGGAAAGCAGAACCGACTTCTGCCAAATATCTAACTCCAATCCTGCTTCACGGATCACAAACGGGTCTGACACAGCTTGAGTCGACTTGCAACAAGGTATTTATTGAACCACTTGGCACAACAAATAGCATCGTACTCATAGTCGCAGCACCTGGCAGACGCATTTCGGCGAATGCCTTCATCAGTGCCAGCTTCGTGCTCGACAGTCCTTTCCTGAGTTTTCGCGGTTTATTTTAAAACAGTCATGAGAAACCCCATTGGGTCCCTATGATGTAGCCATAGAGAGAGAGGACTGAGAAGTCTCAATGTAGTTGGTGCTGCCCTCTCTCACTGTTTTTAAAGCCCCCAGTGTACAGCCCAATGCGCCGAGTGTCTTGCTGAAAGTTGAAGCAAAAAACAGGCAATTTGCGAGATTGGTTCAGTTACCAACTCGTTCACACGATGATGCCCGACTGGCCTCAGCTATTGTGCTGTTCTCTTCTCACTCCGGCAGGATCAGTGGCAATCTCCTTGCTGGAAGGCGTCTCATTCAGCAGTGAATCTGCTGCTCTCACCCCATTGCCATAACAATCACGGCCGGGGGCGCCGCGGTGTGCAACCTCCTGCACTTCTTCTACCAATTGTCGGCTCTCCGCGGTGCTCCAGACCGAGAGGCGTGTCAGAAAGCAGAACCGACTTCTGCCAAATATCCAACTCCAATCCCGCTTCACGGATCACAATTGGGTCTGACACGCCTTGAGTCTCCTTGCAACAAGGTATTTATTGAACCACTTGGCACATCAAATAGCACGTACTCATAGTCGCAGCACCTGGCAGACGCGTTTCGGCTATTGCCTTCATCAGTGCCAGCTTCGTGCTCGACAGTCCTTTCCTGATTTTTCATGGAGTTTATTTTAAAACAGTCATGAGAAACCCCATTGGGTCCCTATGATATAGCCATGGGGAGAGGAATGAGAAGTCTCAATGTAGTTGGTGCTGCCCTCTCTCACTGTTTTTAATGCCCCCAGTGTACAGCCCAATGCGCCGAGTGTCTTGCTGAAAGTTGAAGCAAAAAACAGCCCATTTGCAAGATTCGTTCAGTAACCGACTACGTGCACACGATGATGCCCCGACTGGCGTCAGCTATTGTGCTGTTCTCTCCTCACTCCGGCAGGATCAGTGGCAATCTCCCTTGCTGGAAGGCGTCTCATTCAGCAGTGAATCTGCTGCTCTCTCCCCCATCGCCATATCCATCACGGCCGAGGGAGCGCGCGGTGTGCAACCTCTTGCACTTCTTCCAGCAATTGTCAGCTCTCCCTAGTGCTCCAGACCGAGAGGCGTGTCAGAAAACAGAACCGACTTCTGCCAAATATCCAACTCCAATCCCGCTTCACGGATCACAAACGGGTCTGACACAGCTTGAGTTGCCTTGCAACAAGGTATTTATTGAACCACTTTGGCACAACAAATAGCACGTATTCATAGTCGCAGCACCTGGCAGACGCAATTCGGCGAATGCCTTCATCAGTGCCAGCTTCGTGCTCGACAGTCCTTTCCCTGAGTTTTCACGGGGTTTATTTTCAAACAGTCAATAGAAACCCCATTGGGTCCCTAAGATGTAGCCATAGAGAGAGGACTGAGAAGTCTCAATGTAGTTGGTGCTGCCCTCTCTCACTGTTTTTAAAGCCCCCAGTGTACAGCCCAATGCGCCGAGTATCTTGCTGAAAGTTGAAGCAAAAACAGCCAATTTTCGAGATTGGTTCAGTTACCGACTCGTGCACACGATGATGCCCGACTGGCATCAGCTATTGTGCTGTTCTCTCTCACTCCGGCAGGATCAGTGGCAATCTCCCCTTGCTGGAAGGCGTCTCATTCAGCAGTGAATCTGCTGCTCTCACCCCCTTGCCATAACAATCACGGCCGGGGGCGCCGCGGTGTGCAACCTCCTGCACTTCTTCTACCAATTGTCGGCTCTCCACGGTGCTCAGACCGAGAGGCGTGTCAGAAAGCAGAACCGACTTCTGCCAAATATCCAACTCCAATCCCGCTTCACGGATCACCAACGGGTCTGACACAGCTTGAGTCGCCTTTCAACAAGGTATTTATTGAACCACTTGGCACATCAAATAGCACGTACTCCTAGTCGCAGCACCTGGCAGACGCGTTTGGCGAATGCCTTCATCAGTGCCAGCTTCGTGCTCACAGTCCTTTCCTGTGTTTTCGCGGGGTTTATTTTTAAAACAGTCATAAGAAACCCC
The DNA here is from genome assembly GCA_963921515.1 of Calotriton arnoldi. Lineage (NCBI taxonomy): Eukaryota > Metazoa > Chordata > Amphibia > Caudata > Salamandridae > Calotriton > Calotriton arnoldi. The sequence goes on from CAWUFW010013373.1 coordinate 282,087, forward strand.
ATTGGTTCCCTAATGATGTAGCCATAGAGAGAGGACTGAGAATTCTCAATGTAGTTGGTGCTGCCCTATCTCACTGTTTTTAAAGCCCCCAGTGTACAGCCCAATGCGCCAAGTGTCTTGCTGAAAGTTGAAGCAAAAAACAGCCAAATTGCGAGATTGGTTCAGTGACCGACTCGTGCACACGATGATGCCCTGACTGGTGTCACCTATTGTGCTGTTCTCTCCCTCACTCCGGCAGGATCAGTGGCAATCTCCCTTGCTGGAAGGCATCTCATTCAGCAGTGAATCTGCTGCTCTCTCCCATCGCCATATCAATCACGGCCGAGGGAGCGCCGCGGTGTGCAACCTCCTGCACTTCTTCCACCAATTGTCAGCTCTCCCTGGTGCTCCTGACCGAGAGGCGTGTCAGAAAGCAGAACCGAATTCTGCCAAATATCCAACTCCAATCCCGCCTCACGGATCACAAACGGGTCTGACACAGCTTGAGTTGCCTTGCAACAAGGTATTTATTGAACCACTTGGCACAAAAAATAGCACGTACTCATAGTTGCAGCATCTGGCAGACGCATTTCGAGCGAATTCCTTCATCAGTGCCAGCTTCAAGCTCCGACAGTCCTTTCCTGAGTTTTCGCGGGTTTATTTTAAAACAGTCATGAGAAAACCCCATTGGGTCCCTATGATGTAGCCATAGAGAGAGAACTGAGAAGTCTCAATGTAGTTGGTGCTGCCCTCTCTCACTGTTTTTAAAGCCCCCAGTGTACAGCCCAATGCGCCGAGTGTCTTGCTGAAAGTTGAAGCAAAAAACAGCCAATTTGCGAGATTGGTTCAGTTACCGACTCGTGCACACGATGATGCCTGACTGGCGTCAGGTATTGTGCTGTTCTCTTCTCACTCCGGCAGGATCAGTGGCAATCTCCCTTGCTGGAAGGCGTCTCCTTCAGCAGTGAATCTGCTGCTCTCACCCCCTTGCCATAACAATCACAGCCGGGGGGCGCCGCGGTGTGCAACCTCCTGCACTTCTTCTACCAATTGTCGGCTCTCCGCGGTGCTCCAGACCGAAAGGCGTATCAGAAAGCAGAACCGACTTCTGCCAAATATCCAACTCCAATCCCGCTTCACGGATCACAAACGGGTCTGACACAGCTTGGAGTCGCCTTGCAACAAGGTATTTATTGAACCACTTGGCACATCAAATAGCACGTACTCATAGTCGCAGCACCTGGCAGACGCGTGCCGGCGATTGCCTTCATCAGTGCCAGCTCCGTGCTCGACAGTCCTTTCCTGATTTTTCACGGAGTTTATTTTAAAACAGTCATGAGAAACCCCATTGGGTCCCTATGATGTAGCCATGGGGAGAGGAATGAGAAGTCTCAATGTAGTTGGTGCTGCCCACTCTCACTGTTTTTAATTCCCCCAGTGTACAGCCCAATGCGCCGAAAGTGTCTTGCTGAAAGTTGAAGCAAAAAACACCCAATTTGCGAGATTGGTTCAGTGACCCACTCGTGCACACGATGATGCCTCGACTGGCGTCAGCTATTGTGCTGTTCTCTCCTCACTCCGGCAGGATCAGTGGCAATCTCCCTTGCTGGAAGGCATCTCATTCAGCAGTGAATCTGCTGCTCTCTCCCCATTGCCATAACAACCACGACCGGGGGCGCCACGGTGTGCAACCTCCTGCGCTTCTTCCACTAATTGTCGGCTCTCCGCGGTGCTCCAGACCGAGAGGCGTATCAGAGAAAGCAGAACCGACTTCTGCCAAATATCCAACTCCAATCCCGCTTCACGGATCACAAACGGGTCTGACACAGCTTGAGTCGCCTTGCAACAAGGTATTTATTGAACCACTTGGCACATCAAATAGCACGTACTCATAGTCGCAGCACCTGGCAGACGCGTTTCGGCGATTGCCTTCATCAGTGCCAGCTTCGTGCTCGACAGTCCTTTCCTGAGTTTTCGCGGGTTTTATTTTAAAACAGTCATGAGAAATCCCATTGGGTCCCTATGATGTAGCCATGGGGAGAGGACTTAGAAGTCTCAATGTAGTTGGTGCTGCCCTCTCTCACTGTTTTTAAAGCCCCCAGTGTACAGCCCAATGCGCCGAGTGTCTTGCTGAAAGTTGAAGCAAAAAACAGCCCATTTGCGAGATTCGTTCAGTGACCGACTCGTGCACACGATGATGCCCTGACTGGTGTCAGCTATTGTGCTGTTCTCTCCTCACTCCGGCAGGATCAGTGGCGATCTCCCTTGCTGGAAAGCGTCTCATTCAGCAGTGAATCTGCTGCTCTCTCCCCATTGTCATAACAATTACAGCCGGGGGGGCGCTGTGGTGTGCAACGTCCTGCACTTCTTCCACCAATTGTCGGCTCTCCGCGGTGCTCCAGGCCGAGAGGCGTGTCAGAAAGTAGAACCGACTTCTACCAATTATCCAACTCCAATCCCGCTTCACGGATCACAAACGGGTCTGACACAGTTTGAGTCGCCTTGTAACAAGGAATTTATTGAACTACTTGGCACATTAAATAGCACGTACTCCTAGTCGCAGCACCTGGCAGACGCATTTCAGCGAATGCCTTCAACAGTGCCAGCTTCGTGCTCGACAGTCCTTTCCTGAGTTTTCATGGAGTTTATTTTAAAACAGTCATGAGAAACCCCATTGGGTCCCTATGATGTAGCCATGGGGAGAGGAATGAGAAGTCCTCAATGTAGTTGGTGCTGCCCTCTCTCACTGTTTTTAATGCCCCCAGTGTGCAGCCCAATGCGCCGAGTGTCTTGCTGAAAGTTGAAGCAAAACAGCCCATTTGCGAGATTGGTTCAGTGACCGACTCATGCACACGATGATGCCCTCGACTGGTGTCAGCTATTGTGCTGTTCTCTCCTCACTCCGGCAGGATGTGTGGCAATCTCCCTTGCTGGAAGGCGTCTCATTCAGCAGTGAATCTGCTGCTCTCTCCCCATCGCCATAACAATCACGGCTGGGGGGGCGCCGCGGTGTGCAACCTCCTGCACTTCTTCCACCAATTGTCGGCTCTCCGCGGTGCCCCAGACCGAGAGGCGTGTCAGAAAACAGAACCGACTTCTGCCAAATATCCAACTCCAATCCAGCTTCACGGATCACAAACGGGTCTGACAAAGCTTGAGTCGCCTTGCAACAAGGTATTTATTGAACCACTTGGCACATCAAATAGCACGTACTCATAGTCGCAGCATCTGGCAGACGCGTTTCGGCGAATGCCTTCATCAGTGCCAGCTTCGTTCTCGACAGCCCTTTCCTGAGTTTTCGCAGGGTTTATTTTAAAACAGTCATGAGAAACCCCATTGAGTCCCTATGATGTAGTCATAGAGAGAGGACAGAGAAGTCTCAATGTAGTTGGTGCTGCCGTCTCTCACTGTTTTTAAAGCCCCCAGTGTACAGCCCAATGCGCCGAGTGTCTTGATGAAAGTTGAAACAAAAAACAGCCAATTTGCGAGATTGGTTCAGTGTCCGACTCGTGCACACGATGATGCCCCAACTGGAGTCAGCTATTGTGCTGTTCTCTCCTCACTCTGGCAGGATCAGTGGCAATCTCCCTTGCTGGAATGCGTCTCATTCAGCAGTGAATCTGCTGCTCTCTCCATTGCCATAACAATCACGGCTGGTGGGGCACTGCTGTGTGCAACCTCCTGCACTTCTTCCACCAATTGTAGTCTCTCCTCTGTGCTCCAGACCGAGAGGCGTGTCAGAAAGCAGAACCGACTTCTGCCTAATATCCAACTCCAATCCCGCTTCACGGATCACATTTGGGTCTGACACTCCTTGAGTCGCCTTGCAAACAAGGTATTTATTGAACCACTTGGCACATCAAATAGCACGTACTCATAGTCGCAGCACCTGGCAGACGCGTTTCGGCGATTGCCTTCATCAGTGCCAGCTTCGTGCTCGACAGTCCTTTCCTGATTTTTCACGGAGTTTATTTTAAAACAGTCATGAGAAACCCCATTGGGTCCCTATGATGTAGCCATGGGGAGAGGAATGAGAAGTCTCAATGTAGTTGGTGCTGCCCACTCTCACTGTTTTTAATGCCCCCAGTGTACAGCCCAATGCGCCGAGTGTCTTGCTGAAAGTTTAAGCAAAAACAGCCCATTTGCGAGATTCGTTCAGTAACCGACTCGTGCACACGATGATGCCCCGACTGGTGTCAGCTATTGTGCTGTTCTCTCCTCACTCCGGCAGGATCAGTGGCAATCTCGCTTGCTGGAAGGCGTCTCATTCAGCAGTGAATCTGCTGCTCTCTCCCCATCGCCATATCAATCACGGCCAATGGAGCGCCGCGGTGTGCAACCTCCTGCACTTCTTCTACCAATTGTCAGCTCTCCCTGGTGCTCCAGACCGAGAGGCTTGTCAGAAAGCAGAACCGACTTCTGCCAAATATCTAACTCCAATCCCGCTTCACGGATCACAAACGGGTCTGACACAGCTTGAGTCGACTTGCAACAAGGTATTTATTGAACCACTTGGCACAACAAATAGCACGTACTCATAGTCGCAGCACCTGGCAGATGCATTTCGGCGAATGCCTTCATCAGTGCCAGCTTCGTGCTCGACAGTCCTTTCCTGAGTTTTCGCGGCGTTTATTTTAAAACAGTCATGAGAAACCCCATTGGGTCCCTATGATGTAGCCATAGAGAGAGGACTGAGAAGTCTCAATGTAGTTGGTGCTGCCATCTCTCACTGTTTTTAAAGCCCCCAGTGTGCAGCCCAATGCGCCGAGTGTCTTGCTGAAAGTTGAAGCAAAAAACAGCCAATTTGCGAGATTGGTTCAGTTACCAACTCGTTCACACGATGATGCCCGACTGGCGTCAGCTATTGTGCTGTTCTCTTCTCACTCTGGCAGGATCAGTGGCAATCTCCCTTGCTGGAATGCGTCTCATTCAGCAGTGAATCTGCTGCTCTCTCCATTGCCATAACAATCACGGCTGGGGGGGCACTGCGGTGTGCAACCTCCTGCACTTCTTCCACCAATTGTAGTCTCTCCTCTGTGCTCCAGACCGAGAGGCGTGTCAGAAAGCAGAACCTACTTCTGCTTAATATCCAACTCCAATCCCGCTTCACGGATCACAATTGGGTCTGACACTCCTTGAGTCGCCTTGCAACAAGGTATTTATTGAACCACTTGGCACATCAAATAGCACGTACTCATAGTCGCAGCACCAGGCAGACGCGTTTCGGCGATTGCCTTCATCAGTGCCTGCTTCGTGCTCGACAGTCCTTTCCTGATTTTTCACGGAGTTTATTTTAAAACAGTCATGAGAAACCCCATTGGGTCCCTATGATCTAGCCATGGGGAGAGGAATGAGAAGTCTCAATGTAGTTGGTGCTGCCCACTCTCACTGTTTTTAATGCCCCCAGTGTACAGCCCAATGCGCCGAGTGTCTTGCTGAAAGTTTAAGCAAAAAACAGCCCATTTGCGAGATTCGTTCAGTGACCGACTCGTGCACACGATGATGCCCCGACTGGTGTCAGCTATTGTGCTGTTCTCTCCTCACTCCGGCAGGATCAGTGGCAATCTCGCTTGCTGGAAGGCGTCTCATTCAGCAGTGAATCTGCTGCTCTCTCCCCATCGCCATATCAATCACGGCCAAGGGAGCGCCGCGGTGTGCAACCTCCTGCACTTCTTCTACCAATTGTCAGCTCTCCCTGGTGCTCCAGACCGAGAGGCTTGTCAGAAAGCAGAACCGACTTCTGCCAAATATCTAACTGAAATCCCGCTTCACGGATCACAAACGGGTCTGACACAGCTTGAGTCGACTTGCAACAAGGTATTTATTGAACCACTTGGCACAACAAATAGCACGTACTCATAGTCGCAGCACCTGGCAGATGCATTTCGGCGAATGCCTTCATCAGTGCCAGCTTCGTGCTCGACAGTCCTTTCCTGAGTTTTCGCGGCATTTATTTTAAAACAGTCATGAGAAACCCCATTGGGTCCCTATGATGTAGCCATAGAGAGAGGACTGAGAAGTCTCAATGTAGTTGGTGCTGCCATCTCTCACTGTTTTTAAAGCCCCCAGTGTGCAGCCCAATGCGCCGAGTGTCTTGCTGGAAGTTGAAGCAAAAAACAGCCAATTTGCGAGATTGGTTCAGTTACCAACTCGTTCACACGATGATGCCCGACTGGCGTCAGCTATTGTGCTGTTCTCTTCTCACTCCGGCAGGATCAGTGGCAATCTCCCTTGCTGGAAGGCGTCTCATTCAGCAGTGAATCTGCTGCTCTCACCCCATTGCCATAACAATCACGGCCGGGGGGCGCCGTGGTGTTCAACGTCCAGCACTTCTTCTACCAATTGTCGGCTCTCCGCGGTGCTCCAGACCGAGAGGCGTGTCAGAAAGCAGAACCGACTTCTGCCAAATATCCAACTCCAATCCCGCTTCACGGATCACCAACGGGTCTGACACAGCTTGAGTCGCATTGCAACAAGGTATTTATTGAACCACTTGGCACCTCAAATAGCACGTACTCATAGTCGCAGCACCTGGCAGACGCGTTTCGGCGAATGCCTTCATCAGTGCCAGCTTCGTGCTCGACAGTCCTTTCCTGAGTTTTTGTGGGGTTTATTTTAAAACAGTCATGAGAAACCCCATTGGGTCCCTATGATGTAGCCATAGAGAGAGGACTGAGAAGTCTCAATGTAGTTGGTGCTGCCTTCTCTCACTGTTTTTAAAGCCCCCAGTGTACAGCCCAATGCGCCGAGTGCCTTGCTGAAAGTTGAAGCAAAAAACAACAAATTTGCGAGATTGATTCAGTGACCGACTCGTGCACACGATGATGCCCCGGCTGGCGTCAGCTATTGTGCTGTTCTATCCTCACTACGGCAGGATCAGTGGCAATCTCCCTTGCTGGAAGGCGTCTCATTCATCAGTGAATCTGCTGCTCTCTCCCCATTGCCATAACAATCACGGCTGGGGGGGTGCAGCGGTGTGCAACCTCCTGCACTTCTTCCACCAATTGTCAGCTCTCCGCGGTGCTCCAGACCGAGAGGCATGTCAGAAAACAGAACCGACTTCTTCCAAATATCGAACTCCAATTCCGCTTCACGGATCACAATTGGGTCTGACACTCCTTGAGTCGCCTTGAAACAAAGTATTTATTGAACCACTTGGCACATAAAATAGCACGTACTCATAGTCGCAGCACCTGGCAGACGCGTTTCGGCGATTGCCTTCATCAGTGCCAGCTCCGTGCTCGACAGTCCTTTCCTGATTTTTCACGGAGTTTATTTTAAAACAGTCATCAGAAACTCCATTGGGTCCCTATGATTTAGCCATGGGGAGAGGAATGAGAAGTCTCAATGTAGTTGGTGCTGCCCACTCTCACTGTTTTTAATGCCCCCAGTGTGCAGCCCAATGCGCCGAGTGTCTTGCTGAAAGTTGAAGCAAAAAACAGCCCATTTGCGAGATTCGTTCAGTGACCGACTCGTGCACACGATGATGCCACGACTGGTGTCAGCTATTGTGCTGTTCTCTCCTCACTCCGGCAGGATCAGTGGCAATCTCGCTTGCTGGAAGGAGTCTCATTCAGCAGTGAATCTGCTGCTCTCTCTCCCCATCGCCATATCAATCATGGCCAAAGGAGCTCCGCGGTGTGCAACCTCCTGCACTTCTTCTACCAATTGTCAGATCTCCCTGGTGCTCCAGACCGAGAGGCTTGTCAGAAAGCAGAACCGACTTCTGCCAAATATCTAACTCCAATCCCGCTTCACGGATCACAAACGGGTCTGACACAGCTTGAGTCGACTTGCAACAAGGTATTTATTGAACCACTTGGCACAACAAATAGCACTTACTCATAGTCGCAGCACCTGGCAGATGCATTTCGGCGATTGCCTTCATCAGTGCCAGCTCCGTGCTCGACAGTCCTTTCCTGATTTTTCACGGAGTTTATTTTAAAACAGTCATCAGAAACTCCATTGGGTCCCTATGATTTAGCCATGGGGAGAGGAATGAGAAGTCTCAATGTAGTTGGTGCTGCCCTCTCTCACTGTTTTTAAAGCCCCCAGTGTACAGCCCAATCCGCCGAGTGTCTTGCTGAAAGTTGAAGCAAAAAACAGCCAATTTGCGAGATTGGTTCAGTTACCAACTCGTTCACACGATGAAGCCCGACTGGCGTCAGCTATTGTGCTGTTCTCTTCGCACTCCGGCAGGATCAGTGGCAATCTCCCTTGCTGGAAGGCGTCTCATTCAGCAGTGAATCTGCTGCTCTCACCCCATTGCCATAACAATCACGGCCGGGGGGCGCCGTGGTGTGCAACGTCCTGCACTTCTTCTACCAATTGTCGGCTCTCCGCGGTGCTCCAGACCGAGAGGCGTGTCAGAAAGCAGAACCGACTTCTGCCAAATATCCAACTCCAATCCCGCTTCACGGATCACCAACGGGTCTGACACAGCTTGAGTCGCCTTGCAACAAGGTATTTATTGAACCACTTGGCACATCAAATAGCACGTACTCATAGTCGCAGCACCTGGCAGACGCGTTTCGGCGATTGCCTTCATCAGTGCCAGCTTCGTGCTCGACAGTCCTTTCCTGATTTTTCACGGAGTTTATTTTAAAACAGTCATGAGAAACCCCATTGGGTCCCTATGATGTAGCCATGGGGAGAGGAATGAGAAGTCTCAATGTAGTTGGTGCTGCCCACTCTCACTGTTTTTAATGCCCCCAGTGTACAGCCCAATGCGCCGAGTGTCTTGCTGAAAGTTGAAGCAAAAACAGCCCATTTGCGAGATTCGCTCAGTGACCGACTCATGCACACGATGATGCCCCGACTGGTGTCAGCTATTGTGCTGTTCTCTCCTCACTCCGGCAGGATCAGTGGCAATCTCGCTTGCTGGAAGGCGTCTCATTCAGCAGTGAATCTGCTGCTCTCTCCCATCGCCATATCAATCACGGCCAAGGGAGCGCCGCGGTGTGCAACCTCCTGCACTTCTTCTACCAATTGTCAGCTCTCCCTGGTGCTCCAGACCGAGAGGCTTGTCAGAAAGCAGAACCGACTTCTGCCAAATATCTAACTCCAATCCCGCTTCACGGATCACAAACGGGTCTGACACAGCTTGAGTCGACTTGCAACAAGGTATTTATTGAACCACTTGGCACAACAAATAGCACGTACTCATAGTCGCAGCACCTGGCAGACGCATTTCGGCGAATGCCTTCATCAGTGCCAGCTTCGTGCTCGACAGTCCTTTCCTGAGTTTTCGCGGAGTTTATTTTAAAAAATGTCATGAGAAATCCCATTGGGTCCCTATGATGTAGCCATAGAGAGAGGACTGAGAAGTCTCAATGTAGTTGGTGCTGCCCTCTCTCACTGTTTTTAAAGCCCCCAGTGTACAGCCCAATGCGCCGAGTGCCTTGCTGAAAGTTGAAGCAAAAACAACCAATTTGCGAGATTGATTCAGTGACCGACTCGTGCACACGATGATGCCCGGCTGGCGTCAGCTATTGTGCTGTTCTATCCTCACTACGGCAGGATCAGTGGCAATCTCCCTTGCTGGAAGGCGTCTCATTCAGCAGTGAATCTGCTGCTCTCTCCCCATTGCCATAACAATCACGGCTGGGGGTGCAGCGGTGTGCAACCTCCTGCACTTCTTCCACCAATTGTCGGCTCTCCGCGGTGCTCCAGACCGAGAGGCATGTCAGAAAACAGAACCGACTTCTTCCAAATATCCAACTCCAATGCCGCTTCACGGACCACAAACGGGTCTGACAAAGCTTGAGTCGCCTTGCAACAAGGTATTTATTGAACCACTTGGCACATCAAATAGCACGTACTCCTAGTCGCAGCACATGGCAGACGCGTTTCGGCAAATGCCTTCATCAGTGCCAGCTTAGCTCTCGACAGCCCTTTCCTGAGTTTTCGCAGGGTTTATTTTAAAACAGTCATGAGAAACCCCATTGGGTCCCTATGATGTAGCCATAGAGAGAGGACTGAGAAGTCTCAATGTAGTTGGTGCTGCCCTCTCTCACTGTTTTTAAAGCCCCCAGTGTACAGCCCAATGCGCCGAGTGTCTTGCTGAAAGTTGAAACAAAAACAGCCCATTTGCGAGATTCGTTCAGTGACCGACTCGTGCACACGATGATGCCCCGAATGGTGTCAGCTATTGTGCTGTTCTCTCCTCACTCCGGCAGGATCAGTGGCAATCTCGCTTGCTGGAAGGCGTCTCATTCAGCAGTGAATCTGCTGCTCTCTCCCCATCGCCATATCAATCACGGCCAAGGGAGCGCCGTGGTGTGCAACCTCCTGCACTTCTTCTACCAATTGTCAGCTCTCCCTGCTGCTCCAGACCGAGAGGCTTGTCAGAAAGCAGACCCGACTTCTGCCAAATATCTAACTCCAATCCCGCTTCACGGATCACAAACGGGTCTGACACAGCTTGAGTCGACTTGCAACAAGGTATTTATTGAACCACTTGGCACAACAAATAGCACTTACTCATAGTCGCAGCACCTGGCAGATGCATTTCGGCGAATGACTTCATCAGTGCCAGCTTCGTGCTCGACAGTCCTTTCCTGAGTTTTCGCAGGGTTTATTTTAAAACAGTCATGAGAAACCCCATTGGGTCCCTATGATGTAGCCATAGAGAGAGGACTGAGAAGTCTCAATGTAGTTGGTGCTGCCCTCTCTCACTGTTTTTAAAGCAACCAGTGTACAGCCCAATGCGCCGAGTGTCTTGCTGAAAGTTGAAGCAAAAACAGCCAATTTGCGAGATTGGTTCAGTTACCAACTCGTTCACACGATGATGCCCCGACTGGGGTCAGCTATTGTGCTGTTCTCTTCTCACTCCTGCAGGATCAGTGGCAATCTCCCTTGCTGGAAGGCGTCTCATTCAGCAGTGAATCTGCTGCTCTCACTCCATTGCCATAACAATCACGGCCGGGGGGCGCCGTGGTGTGCAACGTCCTGCACTTCTTCTACCAATTGTCGGCTCTCCGCAGTGTTCAAGACCGAGAGGCGTGTCAGAAAGCAGAACCGACTTCTGCCAAATATCCAACTCCAATCCCGTTTCACGGATCACCAACGGGTCTGACACAGCTTGAGTCGCCTTGCAACAAGGTATTTATTGAACCACTTGGCACATCAAATAGCACGTACTCATAGTCGCAGCACCTGGCAGACGCGTTTCGGCGATTGCCTTCATCAGTGCCAGCTTCGTGCTCGACAGTCCTTTCCTGATTTTTCATGGAGTTTATTTTAAAACAGTCATGAGAAACCCCATTGGGTCCCTATGATATAGCCATGGGGAGAGGAATGAGAATCCTCAATGTAGTTGGTGCTGCCCTCTCTCACTGTTTTTAATGCCCCCAGTGTACAGCCCAATGCGCCGAGTGTCTTGCTGAAAGTTGAAGCAAAAAACAGCCCATTTGCGAGATTCGCTCAGTGACCGACTCGTGCACACGATGATGCCTCGACTGGTGTCAGCTATTGTGCTGTTCTCTCCTCACTCCGGCAGGATCAGTGGCAATCTCGCTTGCTGGAAGGCGTCTCATTCAGCAGTGAATCTGCTGCTCTCTCCCCATCGCCATATCAATCACGGCCAAGGGAGCGCCGCGGTGTGCAACCTCCTGCACTTCTTCTACCAATTGTCAGCTCTCCCTGGTGCTCCAGACCGAGAGGCTTGTCAGAAAGCAGAACCGACTTCTGCCAAATATCTAACTCCAATCCCGCTTCACGGATCACAAACGGGTCTGACACAGCTTGAGTCGACTTGCAACAAGGTATTTATTGAACCACTTGGCACAACAAATAGCACGTACTCATAGTCGCAGCACCTGGCAGATGCATTTCGGCGAATGCCTTCATCAGTGCCAGCTTCGTGCTCGACAGTCCTTTCCTGAGTTTTCGCGGGGTTTATTTTAAAACAGTCATGAGAAACCCCATTTGGTCCCTATGATGTAGCCATAGAGAGAGGACTGAGAAGTCTCAATGTAGTTGGTGCTGCCCTCTCTCACTGTTTTTAAAGCCCCCAGTGTACAGCCCAATGCGCCGAGTGTCTTGCTGAAAGTTGAAACAAAAACAGCCAATTCGCGAGATTGGTTCAGTGTCCGACTCGTGCACACGATGATGCCCCAACTGGCGTCAGCTATTGTGCTGTTCTCTCCTCACTCTGGCAGGATCAGTGGCAATCTCCCTTGCTGGAACGCGTCTCATTCAGAAGTGAATCTGCTGCTCTCTCCCCATTGCCATAACAATCACGGCTGGTGGGGCACTGCTGTGTGGAACCTCCTGCACTTCTTCCACCAATTGTAGTCTCTCCTCTGTGCTCCAGACCGAGAGGCGTGTCAGAAAGCAGAACCGACTTCTGCCAAATATCCAACTCCAATCCCGCTTCACGGATCACATTTGGGTCTGACACTCCTTGAGTCGCCTTGAAACAAGGTATTTATTGAACCACTTGGCACATCAAATAGCACGTACTCATAGTCGCAGCACCTGGCAGACGCGTTTCGGCGATTGCCTTCATCAGTGCCAGCTTCGTGCTCGACAGTCCTTTCCTGATTTTTCACGGAGTTTATTTTAAAACAGTCATGAGAAACCCCATTGGGTCCCTATGATGTAGCCATGGGGAGAGGAATGAGAAGTCTCAATGTAGTTGGTGCTGCCCACTCTCACTGTTTTTAATGCCCCCAGTGTACAGCCCAATGCGCCGAGTGTCTTGCTGAAAGTTGAAGCAAAAAACAGCCCATTTGCGAGATTCGCTCAGTGACCGACTCATGCACACGATGATGCCCCGACTGGTGTCAGCTATTGTGCTGTTCTCTCCTCACTCCGGCAGGATCAGTGGCAATCTCGCTTGCTGGAAGGCGTCTCATTCAGCAGTGAATCTGCTGCTCTCTCCCCATCGCCATATCAATCACGGCCAAGGGAGCGCCGCGGTGTGCAACCTCCTGCACTTCTTCTACCAATTGTCAGCTCTCCCTGGTGCTCCAGACCGAGAGGCTTGTCAGAAAGCAGAACCGACTTCTGCCAAATATCTAACTCCAATCCCGCTTCACGGATCACAAACGGGTCTGACACAGCTTGAGTCGACTTGCAACAAGGTATTTATTGAACCACTTGGCACAACAAATAGCACGTACTCATAGTCGCAGCACCTGGCAGACGCATTTCGGCGAATGCCTTCATCAGTGCCAGCTTCGTGCTCGACAGTCCTTTCCTGAGTTTTCGCGGGGTTTATTTTAAAAAATGTCATGAGAAATCCCATTGGGTCCCTATGATGTAGCCATAGAGAGAGGACTGAGAAGTCTCAATGTAGTTGGTGCTGCCCTCTCTCACTGTTTTTAAAGCCCCCAGTGTACAGCCCAATGCGCCGAGTGCCTTGCTGAAAGTTGAAGCAAAAAACAACCAATTTGCGAGATTGATTCAGTGACCGACTCGTGCACACGATGATGCCCCGGCTGGCGTCAGCTATTGTGCTGTTCTATCCTCACTACGGCAGGATCAGTGGCAATCTCCCTTGCTGGAAGGCGTCTCATTCAGCAGTGAATCTGCTGCTCTCTCCCCATTGCCATAACAATCACGGCTGGGGGGGTGCAGCGGTGTGCAACCTCCTGCACTTCTTCCACCAATTGTCGGCTCTCCGCGGTGCTCCAGACCGAGAGGCATGTCAGAAAACAGAACCGACTTCTTCCAAATATCCAACTCCAATGCCGCTTCACGGACCACAAACGGGTCTGACAAAGCTTGAGTCGCCTTGCAACAAGGTATTTATTGAACCACTTGGCACATCAAATAGCACGTACTCCTAGTCGCAGCACATGGCAGACGCGTTTCGGCAAATGCCTTCATCAGTGCCAGCTTAGCTCTCGACAGCCCTTTCCTGAGTTTTCGCAGGGTTTATTTTAAAACAGTCATGAGAAACCCCATTGGGTCCCTATGATGTAGCCATAGAGAGAGGACTGAGAAGTCTCAATGTAGTTGGTGCTGCCCTCTCTCACTGTTTTTAAAGCCCCCAGTGTACAGCCCAATGCGCCGAGTGTCTTGCTGAAAGTTGAAACAAAAAACAGCCCATTTGCGAGATTCGTTCAGTGACCGACTCGTGCACACGATGATGCCCCGAATGGTGTCAGCTATTGTGCTGTTCTCTCCTCACTCCGGCAGGATCAGTGGCAATCTCGCTTGCTGGAAGGCGTCTCATTCAGCAGTGAATCTGCTGCTCTCTCCCCATCGCCATATCAATCACGGCCAAGGGAGCGCCGCGGTGTGCAACCTCCTGCACTTCTTCTACCAATTGTCAGCTCTCCCTGCTGCTCCAGACCGAGAGGCTTGTCAGAAAGCAGACCCGACTTCTGCCAAATATCTAACTCCAATCCCGCTTCACGGATCACAAACGGGTCTGACACAGCTTGAGTCGACTTTGCAACAAGGTATTTATTGAACCACTTGGCACAACAAATAGCACTTACTCATAGTCGCAGCACCTGGCAGATGCATTTCGGCGAATGACTTCATCAGTGCCAGCTTCGTGCTCGACAGTCCTTTCCTGAGTTTTCGCAGGGTTTATTTTAAAACAGTCATGAGAAACCCCATTGGGTCCCTATGATGTAGCCATAGAGAGAGGACTGAGAAGTCTCAATGTAGTTGGTGCTGCCCTCTCTCACTGTTTTTAAAGCAACCAGTGTACAGCCCAATGCGCCGAGTGTCTTGCTGAAAGTTGAAGCAAAAACAGCCAATTTGCGAGATTGGTTCAGTTACCAACTCGTTCACACGATGATGCCCGACTGGGGTCAGCTATTGTGCTGTTCTCTTCTCACTCCTGCAGGATCAGTGGCAATCTCCCTTGCTGGAAGGCGTCTCATTCAGCAGTGAATCTGCTGCTCTCACTCCATTGCCATAACAATCACGGCCGGGGGCGCCGTGGTGTGCAACGTCCTGCACTTCTTCTACCAATTGTCGGCTCTCCGCAGTGTTCAAGACCGAGAGGCGTGTCAGAAAGCAGAACCGACTTCTGCCAAATATCCAACTCCAATCCCGCTTCACGGATCACCAACGGGTCTGACACAGCTTGAGTCGCCTTGCAACAAGGTATTTATTGAACCACTTGGCACATCAAATAGCACGTACTCATAGTCGCAGCACCTGGCAGACGCGTTTCGGCGATTGCCTTCATCAGTGCCAGCTTCGTGCTCGACAGTCCTTTCCTGATTTTTCATGGAGTTTATTTTAAAACAGTCATGAGAAACCCCATTGGGTCCCTATGATATAGCCATGGGGAGAGGAATGAGAATCCTCAATGTAGTTGGTGCTGCCCTCTCTCACTGTTTTTAATGCCCCCAGTGTACAGCCCAATGCGCCGAGTGTCTTGCTGAAAGTTGAAGCAAAAAACAGCCCATTTGCGAGATTCGCTCAGTGACCGACTCGTGCACACGATGATGCCCCGACTGGTGTCAGCTATTGTGCTGTTCTCTCCTCACTCCGGCAGGATCAGTGGCAATCTCGCTTGCTGGAAGGCGTCTCATTCAGCAGTGAATCTGCTGCTCTCTCCCCATCGCCATATCAATCACGGCCAAGGGAGCGCCGCGGTGTGCAACCTCCTGCACTTCTTCTACCAATTGTCAGCTCTCCCTGGTGCTCCAGACCGAGAGGCTTGTCAGAAAGCAGAACCGACTTCTGCCAAATATCTAACTCCAATCCCGCTTCACGGATCACAAACGGGTCTGACACAGCTTGAGTCGACTTGCAACAAGGTATTTATTGAACCACTTGGCACAACAAATAGCACGTACTCATAGTCGCAGCACCTGGCAGATGCATTTCGGCGAATGCCTTCATCAGTGCCAGCTTCGTGCTCGACAGTCCTTTCCTGAGTTTTCGCGGGGTTTATTTTAAAACAGTCATGAGAAACCCCATTTGGTCCCTATGATGTAGCCATAGAGAGAGGACTGAGAAGTCTCAATGTAGTTGGTGCTGCCCTCTCTCACTGTTTTTAAAGCCCCCAGTGTACAGCCCAATGCGCCGAGTGTCTTGCTGAAAGTTGAAACAAAAAACAGCCAATTCGCGAGATTGGTTCAGTGTCCGACTCGTGCACACGATGATGCCCCAACTGGCGTCAGCTATTGTGCTGTTCTCTCCTCACTCTGGCAGGATCAGTGGCAATCTCCCTTGCTGGAACGCGTCTCATTCAGAAGTGAATCTGCTGCTCTCTCCCCATTGCCATAACAATCACGGCTGGTGGGGCACTGCTGTGTGGAACCTCCTGCACTTCTTCCACCAATTGTAGTCTCTCCTCTGTGCTCCAGACCGAGAGGCGTGTCAGAAAGCAGAACCGACTTCTGCCAAATATCCAACTCCAATCCCGCTTCACGGATCACATTTGGGTCTGACACTCCTTGAGTCGCCTTGAAACAAGGTATTTATTGAACCACTTGGCACATAAAATAGCACGTACTCATAGTCGCAGCACCTGGCAGACGCGTTTCGGCGATTGCCTTCATCAGTGCCAGCTCCGTGCTCGACAGTCCTTTCCTGATTTTTCACGGAGTTTATTTTAAAACAGTCATGAGAAATCCCATTGGGTCCCTATGATGTAGCCATGGGGAGAGGAATGAGAAGTCTCAATGTAGTTGGTGCTGCCCACTCTCACTGTTTTTAATGCCCCCAGTGTACAGCCCAATGCGCCGAGTGTCTTGCTGAAAGTTGAAGCAAAAAACAGCCCATTTGCGAGATTCGTTCAGTGACCGACTCGTGCACACGATGATGCCCCGACTGGTGCCAGCTATTGTGCTGTTCTCTCCTCACTCCGGCAGGATCAGTGGCAATCTCGCTTGCTGGAAGGCGTCTCATTCAGCAGTGAATCTGCTGCTCTCTCCCCATCGCCATATCAATCACGGCCAATGGAGCGCTGCGGTGTGCAACCTCCTGCACTTCTTCTACCAATTGTCAGCTCTCCCTGGTGCTCCAGACCGAGAGGCTTGTCAGAAAGCAGAACCGACTTCTGCCAAATATCTAACTCCAATCCCGCTTCACGGATCACAAACGAGTCTGACACAGCTTGAGTCGACTTGCAACAAGGTATTTATTGAATCACTTGGCACAACAAATAGCACTTACTCATAGTCGCAGCACCTGGCAGATGCATTTTGGCGAATGCCTTCATCAGTGCCAGCTTCGTGCTCGACAGTCCTTTCCTGAGTTTTCGCGGCGTTTATTTTAAAACAGTCATGAGAAACCCCATTGGGTCCCTATGATGTAGCCATAGAGAGAGGACTGAGAAGTCTCAATGTAGTTGGTGCTGCCCTCTCTCACTGTTTTTAAAGCCCCCAGTGTACAGCCCAATGCGCCGAGTGTCTTGCTGAAAGTTGAAGCAAAAAACAGCCAATTTGCGAGATTGGTTCAGTTACCAACTCGTTCACACGACGATGCCCGACTGGCGTCAGCTATTGTGCTGTTTTCTTCTCACTCCGGCAGGATCAGTGGCAATCTCCCTTGCTGGAAGGCGTCTCATTCAGCAGTGAATCTGCTGCTCTCACCCCATTGCCATAACAATCACGGCCGGGGGGGCGCCATGGTGTGCAACGTCCTGCACTTCTTCTACCAATTGTCGGCTCTCCGCGGTGCTCCAGACCGAGAGGCGTGTCAGAAAGCAGAACCGACTTCTGCCAAATATCCAACTCCAATCCCGCTTCACGGATCACCAACGGATCTGACACAGCTTGAGTCGCCTTGCAACAAGGTATTTATTGAACCACTTGGCACATCAAATAGCATGTACTCATAGTCGCAGCACCTGGCAGACGCGTTTCGGCGATTGCCTTCATCAGTGCCAGCTTCGTGCTCGACAGTCCTTTCCTGATTTTTCACGGAGTTTATTTTAAAACAGTCATGAGAAACCCCATTGGGTCCCTATGATGTAGCCATGGGGAGAGGAATGAGAAGTCTCAATGTATTTGGTGCTGCCCACTCTCACTGTTTTTAATGCCCCCAGTGTACAGCCCAATGCGCCGAGTGTCTTGCTGAAAGTTGAAGCAAAAAACAGCCCATTTGCGAGATTCGTTCAGTGACCGACTCGTGCACACGATGATGCCCCGACTGGTGTCAGCTATTGTGCTGTTCTCTCCTCACTCCGGCAGGATCAGTGGCAATCTCGCTTGCTGGAAGGCGTCTCATTCAGCATTGAATCTGCTGCTCTCTCCCCATCGCCATATCAATAACGGCCAAGGGAGCGCAGCGGTGTGCAACCTCCTGCACTTCTTCTACCAATTGTCAGCTCTCCCTGGTGCTCCAGACCGAGAGGCTTGTCAGAAAGCAGAACCGACTTCTGCCAAATATCCAACTCCAATCCCGCTTCACGGATCACAATTGGGTCTGACACTCCTTGAGTCGCCTTGAAACAAGGTATTTATTGAACCACTTGGCACATAAAATAGCACGTACTCATAGTCGCAGCACCTGGCAGACGCGTTTCGGCGATTGCCTTCATCAGTGCCAGCTCCGTGCTCGACAGTCCTTTCCTGATTTTTCGCAGGGTTTATTTTAAAACAGTCATGAGAAACCCCATTGGTTCCGATGATGTAGCCATAGAGAGAGGACTGAGAAGTCTCAATGTAGTTGGTGCTGCCCTCTCTCACTGTTTTTAAAGCCCCCAGTGTACAGCCCAATGCGCCGAGTGTCTTGCTGAAAGTTGAAACAAAAAACAGCCAATTTGCGAGATTGGTTCAGTGTCCGACTCGTGCACACGATGATGCCCCAACTGGCGTCAGCTATTGTGCTGTTCTCTCCTCACTTTGGCAGGATCAGTGGCAATCTCCCTTGCTGGAACGCGTCTCATTCAGAAGTGAATCTGCTGCTCTCTCCCCATTGCCATAACAATCACGGCTGGTGGGGCACTGCGGTGTGCAACCTCCTGCACTTCTTCCACCAATTGTAGTCTCTCCTCTGTGCTCCAGACCGAGAGGCGTGTCAGAAAGCAGAACCGACTTCTGCCAAATATCCAACTCCAATCCCGCTTCACGGATCACAATTGGGTCTGACACTCCTTGAGTCGCCTTGAAACAAGGTATTTATTGAACCACTTGGCACATAAAATAGCACGTACTCATAGTCGCAGCACCTGGCAGACGCGTTTCGGCGATTGCCTTCATCAGTGCCAGCTCCGTGCTCGACAGTCCTTTCCTGATTTTTCACGGAGTTTATTTTAAAACAGTCATGAGAAACCCCATTGGGTCCCTATGATGTAGCCATGGGGAGAGGAATGAGAAGTCTCAATGTAGTTGGTGCTGCCCACTCTCACTGTTTTTAATGCCCCCAGTGTACAGCCCAATGCGCCGAGTGTCTTGCTGAAAGTTGAAGCAAAAAACAGGCCATTTGCGAGATTCGTTCAGTGACCGACTCGTGCACACGATGATGCCCCGACTGGTGTCAGCTATTGTGCTGTTCTCTCCTCACTCCGGCAGGATCAGTGGCAATCTCGCTTGCTGGAAGGCGTCTCATTCAGCAGTGAATCTGCTGCTCTCTCCCCATCGCCATATCAATCACGACCAAGGGAGCGCCGCGGTGTGCAACCTCCTGCACTTCTTCTACCAATTGTCAGCTCTCCCTGGTGCTCCAGACCGAGAGGCTTGTCAGAAAGCAGAACCGACTTCTGCCAAATATCTAACTCCAATCCTGCTTCACGGATCACAAACGGGTCTGACACAGCTTGAGTCGACTTGCAACAAGGTATTTATTGAACCACTTGGCACAACAAATAGCACGTACTCATAGTCGCAGCACCTGGCAGACGCATTTCGGCGAATGCCTTCATCAGTGCCAGCTTCGTGCTCGACAGTCCTTTCCTGAGTTTTCGCGGGGTTTATTTTAAAACAGTCATGAGAAACCCCATTGGGTCCCTATGATGTAGCCATAGAGAGAGGACTGAGAAGTCTCAATGTAGTTGGTGCTGCCCTCTCTCACTGTTTTTAAAGCCCCCAGTGTACAGCCCAATGCGCCGAGTGTCTTGCTGAAAGTTGAAGCAAAAAACAGGCAATTTGCGAGATTGGTTCAGTTACCAACTCGTTCACACGATGATGCCCGACTGGCCTCAGCTATTGTGCTGTTCTCTTCTCACTCCGGCAGGATCAGTGGCAATCTCCCTTGCTGGAAGGCGTCTCATTCAGCAGTGAATCTGCTGCTCTCACCCCATTGCCATAACAATCACGGCCGGGGGGCGCCGCGGTGTGCAACCTCCTGCACTTCTTCTACCAATTGTCGGCTCTCCGCGGTGCTCCAGACCGAGAGGCGTGTCAGAAAGCAGAACCGACTTCTGCCAAATATCCAACTCCAATCCCGCTTCACGGATCACAATTGGGTCTGACACGCCTTGAGTCTCCTTGCAACAAGGTATTTATTGAACCACTTGGCACATCAAATAGCACGTACTCATAGTCGCAGCACCTGGCAGACGCGTTTCGGCTATTGCCTTCATCAGTGCCAGCTTCGTGCTCGACAGTCCTTTCCTGATTTTTCATGGAGTTTATTTTAAAACAGTCATGAGAAACCCCATTGGGTCCCTATGATATAGCCATGGGGAGAGGAATGAGAAGTCTCAATGTAGTTGGTGCTGCCCTCTCTCACTGTTTTTAATGCCCCCAGTGTACAGCCCAATGCGCCGAGTGTCTTGCTGAAAGTTGAAGCAAAAAACAGCCCATTTGCAAGATTCGTTCAGTAACCGACTCGTGCACACGATGATGCCCCGACTGGCGTCAGCTATTGTGCTGTTCTCTCCTCACTCCGGCAGGATCAGTGGCAATCTCCCTTGCTGGAAGGCGTCTCATTCAGCAGTGAATCTGCTGCTCTCTCCCCATCGCCATATCCATCACGGCCGAGGGAGCGCCGCGGTGTGCAACCTCTTGCACTTCTTCCAGCAATTGTCAGCTCTCCCTAGTGCTCCAGACCGAGAGGCGTGTCAGAAAACAGAACCGACTTCTGCCAAATATCCAACTCCAATCCCGCTTCACGGATCACAAACGGGTCTGACACAGCTTGAGTTGCCTTGCAACAAGGTATTTATTGAACCACTTGGCACAACAAATAGCACGTATTCATAGTCGCAGCACCTGGCAGACGCAATTCGGCGAATGCCTTCATCAGTGCCAGCTTCGTGCTCGACAGTCCTTTCCTGAGTTTTCACGGGGTTTATTTTCAAACAGTCAATGAGAAACCCCATTGGGTCCCTAAGATGTAGCCATAGAGAGAGGACTGAGAAGTCTCAATGTAGTTGGTGCTGCCCTCTCTCACTGTTTTTAAAGCCCCCAGTGTACAGCCCAATGCGCCGAGTATCTTGCTGAAAGTTGAAGCAAAAACAGCCAATTTTCGAGATTGGTTCAGTTACCGACTCGTGCACACGATGATGCCCGACTGGCATCAGCTATTGTGCTGTTCTCTTCTCACTCCGGCAGGATCAGTGGCAATCTCCCTTGCTGGAAGGCGTCTCATTCAGCAGTGAATCTGCTGCTCTCACCCCATTGCCATAACAATCACGGCCGGGGGCGCCGCGGTGTGCAACCTCCTGCACTTCTTCTACCAATTGTCGGCTCTCCACGGTGCTCAGACCGAGAGGCGTGTCAGAAAGCAGAACCGACTTCTGCCAAATATCCAACTCCAATCCCGCTTCACGGATCACCAACTGGGTCTGACACAGCTTGAGTCGCCTTGCAACAAGGTATTTATTGAACCACTTGGCACATCAAATAGCACGTACTCCTAGTCGCAGCACCTGGCAGACGCGTTTTGGCGAATGCCTTCATCAGTGCCAGCTTCGTGCTCGACAGTCCTTTCCTGTGTTTTCGCGGGGTTTATTTTAAAACAGTCATAAGAAACCCCATTGGTTCCCTATGATGTAGCCATAGAGAGAGGACTGAGAATTCTCAATGTAGTTGGTGCTGCCCTATCTCACTGTTTTTAAAGCCCCCAGTGTACAGCCCAATGCGCCAAGTGTCTTGCTGAAAGTTGAAGCAAAAAACAGCCAAATTGCGAGATTGGTTCAGTGACCGACTCGTGCACACGATGATGCCCTGACTGGTGTCACCTATTGTGCTGTTCTCTCCTCACTCCGGCAGGATCAGTGGCAATCTCCCTTGCTGGAAGGCATCTCATTCAGCAGTGAATCTGCTGCTCTCTCCCCATCGCCATATCAATCACGGCCGAGGGAGCGCCGCGGTGTGCAACCTCCTGCACTTCTTCCACCAATTGTCAGCTCTCCCTGGTGCTCCTGACCGAGAGGCGTGTCAGAAAGCAGAACCGACTTCTGCCAAATATCCAACTCCAATCCCGCTTCACGGATCACAAACGGGTCTGACACAGCTTGAGTTGCCTTGCAACAAGGTATTTATTGAACCACTTGGCACAACAAATAGCACGTACTCATAGTTGCAGCATCTGGCAGACGCATTTCGGCGAATGCCTTCATCAGTGCCAGCTTCATGCTCGACAGTCCTTTCCTGAGTTTTCGCGGGTTTATTTTAAAACAGTCATGAGAAACCCCATTGGGTCCCTATGATGTAGCCATAGAGAGAGGACTGAGAAGTCTCAATGTAGTTGGTGCTGCCCTCTCTCACTGTTTTTAAAGCCCCCAGTGTACAGCCCAATGCGCCGAGTGTCTTGCTGAAAGTTGAAGCAAAAAACAGCCAATTTGCGAGATTGGTTCAGTTACCGACTCGTGCACACGATGATGCCTGACTGGCGTCAGGTATTGTGCTGTTCTCTTCTCACTCCGGCAGGATCAGTGGCAATCTCCCTTGCTGGAAGGCGTCTCCTTCAGCAGTGAATCTGCTGCTCTCACCCCCTTGCCATAACAATCACAGCCGGGGGGCGCCGCGGTGTGCAACCTCCTGCACTTCTTCTACCAATTGTCGGCTCTCCGCGGTGCTCCAGACCGAAAGGCGTATCAGAAAGCAGAACCGACTTCTGCCAAATATCCAACTCCAATCCCGCTTCACGGATCACAAACGGGTCTGACACAGCTTGAGTCGCCTTGCAACAAGGTATTTATTGAACCACTTGGCACATCAAATAGCACGTACTCATAGTCGCAGCACCTGGCAGACGCGTTTCGGCGATTGCCTTCATCAGTGCCAGCTCCGTGCTCGACAGTCCTTTCCTGATTTTTCACGGAGTTTATTTTAAAACAGTCATGAGAAACCCCATTGGGTCCCTATGATGTAGCCATGGGGAGAGGAATGAGAAGTCTCAATGTAGTTGGTGCTGCCCACTCTCACTGTTTTTAATGCCCCCAGTGTACAGCCCAATGCGCCGAGTGTCTTGCTGAAAGTTGAAGCAAAAAACACCCAATTTGCGAGATTGGTTCAGTGACCGACTCGTGCACACGATGATGCCCCGACTGGCGTCAGCTATTGTGCTGTTCTCTCCTCACTCCGGCAGGATCAGTGGCAATCTCCCTTGCTGGAAGGCATCTCATTCAGCAGTGAATCTGCTGCTCTCTCCCCATTGCCATAACAATCACGACCGGGGGGGCGCCACGGTGTGCAACCTCCTGCGCTTCTTCCACCAATTGTCGGCTCTCCGCGGTGCTCCAGACCGAGAGGCGTATCAGAAAGCAGAACCGACTTCTGCCAAATATCCAACTCCAATCCCGCTTCACGGATCACAAACGGGTCTGACACAGCTTGAGTCGACTTGCAACAAGGTATTTATTGAACCACTTGGCACAACAAATAGCACTTACTCATAGTCGCAGCACCTGGCAGATGCATTTCGGCGAATGACTTCATCAGTGCCAGCTTCGTGCTCGACAGTCCTTTCCTGAGTTTTCGCAGGGTTTATTTTAAAACAGTCATGAGAAACCCCATTGGGTCCCTATGATGTAGCCATAGAGAGAGGACTGAGAAGTCTCAATGTAGTTGGTGCTGCCCTCTCTCACTGTTTTTAAAGCAACCAGTGTACAGCCCAATGCGCCGAGTGTCTTGCTGAAAGTTGAAGCAAAAAACAGCCAATTTGCGAGATTGGTTCAGTTACCAACTCGTTCACACGATGATGCCCGACTGGGGTCAGCTATTGTGCTGTTCTCTTCTCACTCCTGCAGGATCAGTGGCAATCTCCCTTGCTGGAAGGCGTCTCATTCAGGAGTGAATCTGCTGCTCTCACTCCATTGCCATAACAATCACGGCCGGGGGGCGCCGTGGTGTGCAACGTCCTGCACTTCTTCTACCAATTGTCGGCTCTCCGCAGTGTTCAAGACCGAGAGGCGTGTCAGAAAGCAGAACCGACTTCTGCCAAATATCCAACTCCAATCCCGCTTCACGGATCACCAACGGGTCTGACACAGCTTGAGTCGCCTTGCAACAAGGTATTTATTGAACCACTTGGCACATCAAATAGCACGTACTCATAGTCGCAGCACCTGGCAGACGCGTTTCGGCGATTGCCTTCATCAGTGCCAGCTTCGTGCTCGACAGTCCTTTCCTGATTTTTCATGGAGTTTATTTTAAAACAGTCATGAGAAACCCCATTGGGTCCCTATGATATAGCCATGGGGAGAGGAATGAGAAGTCCTCAATGTAGTTGGTGCTGCCCTCTCTCACTGTTTTTAATGCCCCCAGTGTACAGCCCAATGCGCCGAGTGTCTTGCTGAAAGTTGAAGCAAAAAACAGCCCATTTGCGAGATTCGCTCAGTGACCGACTCGTGCACACGATGATGCCCCGACTGGTGTCAGCTATTGTGCTGTTCTCTCCTCACTCCGGCAGGATCAGTGGCAATCTCGCTTGCTGGAAGGCGTCTCATTCAGCAGTGAATCTGCTGCTCTCTCCCCATCGCCATATCAATCACGGCCAAGGGAGCGCCGCGGTGTGCAACCTCCTGCACTTCTTCTACCAATTGTCAGCTCTCCCTGGTGCTCCAGACCGAGAGGCTTGTCAGAAAGCAGAACCGACTTCTGCCAAATATCTAACTCCAATCCCGCTTCACGGATCACAAACGGGTCTGACACAGCTTGAGTCGACTTGCAACAAGGTATTTATTGAACCACTTGGCACAACAAATAGCACGTACTCATAGTCGCAGCACCTGGCAGATGCATTTCGGCGAATGCCTTCATCAGTGCCAGCTTCGTGCTCGACAGTCCTTTCCTGAGTTTTCGCGGGGTTTATTTTAAAACAGTCATGAGAAACCCCATTTGGTCCCTATGATGTAGCCATAGAGAGAGGACTGAGAAGTCTCAATGTAGTTGGTGCTGCCCTCTCTCACTGTTTTTAAAGCCCCCAGTGTACAGCCCAATGCGCCGAGTGTCTTGCTGAAAGTTGAAACAAAAACAGCCAATTCGCGAGATTGGTTCAGTGTCCGACTCGTGCACACGATGATGCCCCAACTGGCGTCAGCTATTGTGCTGTTCTCTCCTCACTCTGGCAGGATCAGTGGCAATCTCCCTTGCTGGAACGCGTCTCATTCAGAAGTGAATCTGCTGCTCTCTCCCCATTGCCATAACAATCACGGCTGGTGGGGCACTGCTGTGTGGAACCTCCTGCACTTCTTCCACCAATTGTCAGTCTCTCCTCTGTGCTCCAGACCGAGAGGCGTGTCAGAAAGCAGAACCGACTTCTGCCAAATATCCAACTCCAATCCCGCTTCACGGATCACATTTGGGTCTGACACTCCTTGAGTCGCCTTGAAACAAGGTATTTATTGAACCACTTGGCACATAAAATAGCACGTACTCATAGTCGCAGCACCTGGCAGACGCGTTTCGGCGATTGCCTTCATCAGTGCCAGCTCCGTGCTCGACAGTCCTTTCCTGATTTTTCACGGAGTTTATTTTAAAACAGTCATGAGAAATCCCATTGGGTCCCTATGATGTAGCCATGGGGAGAGGAATGAGAAGTCTCAATGTAGTTGGTGCTGCCCACTCTCACTGTTTTTAATGCCCCCAGTGTACAGCCCAATGCGCCGAGTGTCTTGCTGAAAGTTGAAGCAAAAACAGCCCATTTGCGAGATTCGTTCAGTTACCGACTCGTGCACACGATGATGCCCGACTGGCATCAGCTATTGTGCTGTTCTCTTCTCACTCCGGCAGGATCAGTGGCAATCTCCCTTGCTGGAAGGCGTCTCATTCAGCAGTGAATCTGCTGCTCTCACCCCATTGCCATAACAATCACGGCCGGGGGCGCCGCGGTGTGCAACCTCCTGCACTTCTTCTACCAATTGTCGGCTCTCCACGGTGCTCCAGACCGAGAGGCGTGTCAGAAAGCAGAACCGACTTCTGCCAAATATCCAACTCCAATCCCGCTTCACGGATCACCAACGGGTCTGACACAGCTTGAGTCGCCTTGCAACAAGGTATTTATTTGAACCACTTGGCACATCAATTAGCGCGTACTCATAGTCGCAGCACCTGGCAGCCGCGTTTCGGCGAATGCCTTCATCAGTGCCAGCTTCGTGCTCGACAGTCCTTTCCTGATGTTTTCGCGGAGTTTATTTTAAAACAGTCATGAGAAACCCCATTGGGTCCCTATGATGTAGCCATAGAGAGAGGACTGAGAATTCTCAATGTAGTTGGTGCTGCCCTATCTCACTGTTTTTAAAGCCCCCAGTGTACAGCCCAATGCGCCAAGTGTCTTGCTGAAAGTTGAAGCAAAAACAGCCAAATTGCGAGATTGGTTCAGTGACCGACTCGTGCACACGATGATGCCCCGACTGGTGTCAGCTATTGTGCTGTTCTCTCCTCACTCCGGCAGGATCAGTGGCAATCTCCCTTGCTGGAAGGCGTCTCATTCAGCAGTGAATCTGCTGCTCTCTCCCCATCGCCATATCAATCACGGCCGAGGGAGCGCCGCGGTGTGCAACCTCCTGCACTTCTTCCACCAATTGTCAGCTCTCCCTGGTGCTCCTGACCGAGAGGCGTGTCAGAAAGCAGAACCGACTTCTGCCAAATATCCAACTCCAATCCCGCTTCACGGATCACAAACGGGTCTGACACAGCTTGAGTCGCCTTGCAACAAGGTATTTATTGAACCACTTGGCACAACAAATAGCACGTACTCATAGTTGCAGCACCTGGCAGACGCATTTCGGCGAATGCCTTCATCAGTGCCAGCTTCGTGCTTGACAGTCCTTTCCTGAGTTTTCACGGGGTTTATTTAAAGCAGTCATGAGAAACCCCATTGGGTCCCTATGATGTAGCCATAGAGAGAGGACAGTGAAGTCTCAATGTAGTTGGTGCTGCCCTCTCTCACTGTTTTTAAAGCCCCCTGTGTACAGCCCAATGCGCCGGGTGTCTTGCTGAAAGTTGAAGCAAAAAACAGCCAATTTGCGAGATTGGTTCAGTGACCGGCTCGTGCACACGATAATGCCCCGACTGGCATCAGCTATTGTGCTGTTCTCGCCTCACTCCGGCAGGATCAGTGGCAATCTCCCTTGCTGGAAGGCGACTCATTCAGCAGTTAATCTGCTGCTCTCTCCCCATTGCCATAACAATCACGGCCGGGGGGGTGCCGCGGTGTGCAACCTCCTGCACTTCTTCTACCAATTGTCGGCTCTCCGCGGTGCTCCAGACCGAGAGGCGTGTCAGAAAGCAGAACCGACTTCTGCCAAATATCCAACTCCAATCCCGCTTCACGGATCACAAACGGGTCTGACACAGCTTGAGTCGCCTTGCAACAAGGTATTTATTGAACCACTTGGCACATCAAATAGCACGTACTCATAGTCGCAGCACCTGGCAGACGCGTTTCGGCGATTGCCTTCATCAGTGCCAGCTCCGTGCTCGACAGTCCTTTCCTGAGTTTTCACGGAGTTTATTTTAAAACAGTCATGAGAAACCCCATTGGGTCCCTATGATGTAGCCATAGGGAGAGGAATGAGAAGTCTCAATGTAGTTGGTGCTGCCCACTCTCACTGTTTTTAATGCCCCCAGTGTACAGCCCAATGCGCCGAGTGTCTTGCTGAAAGTTGAAGCAAAAACAGCCCAATTTGCGAGATTGGTTCAGTGACCGACTCGTGCACACGATGATGCCCCGACTGGCGTCAGCTATTGTGCTGTTCTCTCCTCACTCCGGCAGGATCAGTGGCAATCTCCCTTGCTGGAAGGCATCTCATTCAGCAGTGAATCTGCTGCTCTCTCCCCATTGCCATATCAATCACGGCCGAGGAGCGCCACGGTGTGCAACCTCCTGCACTTCTTCCACCAATTGTCGGCTCTCCGCTGGTGCTCCAGACCGAGAGGCGTGTCAGAAAGCAGAACCGACTTCTGCCAAATATCCAACTCCAATCCCGCTTCACGGATCACAAACGGGTCTGACACAGCTTGAGTCGACTTGCAACAAGGTATTTATTGAACCACTTGGCACAACAAATAGCACTTACTCATAGTCGCAGCACCTGGCAGATGCATTTCGGCGAATGACTTCATCAGTGCCAGCTTCGTGCTCGACAGTCCTTTCCTGAGTTTTCGCAGGGTTTATTTTAAAACAGTCATGAGAAACCCCATTGGGTCCCTATGATGTAGCCATAGAGAGAGGACTGAGAAGTCTCAATGTAGTTGGTGCTGCCCTCTCTCACTGTTTTTAAAGCAACCAGTGTACAGCCCAATGCGCCGAGTGTCTTGCTGAAAGTTGAAGCAAAAACAGCCAATTTGCGAGATTGGTTCAGTTACCAACTCGTTCACACGATGATGCCCGACTGGGGTCAGCTATTGTGCTGTTCTCTTCTCACTCCTGCAGGATCAGTGGCAATCTCCCTTGCTGGAAGGCGTCTCATTCAGCAGTGAATCTGCTGCTCTCACTCCATTGCCATAACAATCACGGCCGGGGGCGCCGTGGTGTGCAACGTCCTGCACTTCTTCTACCAATTGTCGGCTCTCCGCAGTGTTCAAGACCGAGAGGCGTGTCAGAAAGCAGAACCGACTTCTGCCAAATATCCAACTCCAATCCCGCTTCACGGATCACCAACGGGTCTGACACAGCTTGAGTCGCCTTGCAACAAGGTATTTATTGAACCACTTGGCACATCAAATAGCACGTACTCATAGTCGCAGCACCTGGCAGACGCGTTTCGGCGATTGCCTTCATCAGTGCCAGCTTCGTGCTCGACAGTCCTTTCCTGATTTTTCATGGAGTTTATTTTAAAACAGTCATGAGAAACCCCATTGGGTCCCTATGATATAGCCATGGGGAGAGGAATGAGAATCCTCAATGTAGTTGGTGCTGCCCTCTCTCACTGTTTTTAATGCCCCCAGTGTACAGCCCAATGCGCCGAGTGTCTTGCTGAAAGTTGAAGCAAAAAACAGCCCATTTGCGAGATTCGCTCAGTGACCGACTCGTGCACACGATGATGCCCCGACTGGTGTCAGCTATTGTGCTGTTCTCTCCTCACTCCGGCAGGATCAGTGGCAATCTCGCTTGCTGGAAGGCGTCTCATTCAGCAGTGAATCTGCTGCTCTCTCCCCATCGCCATATCAATCACGGCCAAGGGAGCGCCGCGGTGTGCAACCTCCTGCACTTCTTCTACCAATTGTCAGCTCTCCCTGGTGCTCCAGACCGAGAGGCTTGTCAGAAAGCAGAACCGACTTCTGCCAAATATCTAACTCCAATCCCGCTTCACGGATCACAAACGGGTCTGACACAGCTTGAGTCGACTTGCAACAAGGTATTTATTGAACCACTTGGCACAACAAATAGCACGTACTCATAGTCGCAGCACCTGGCAGATGCATTTCGGCGAATGCCTTCATCAGTGCCAGCTTCGTGCTCGACAGTCCTTTCCTGAGTTTTCGCGGGGTTTATTTTAAAACAGTCATGAGAAACCCCATTTGGTCCCTATGATGTAGCCATAGAGAGAGGACTGAGAAGTCTCAATGTAGTTGGTGCTGCCCTCTCTCACTGTTTTTAAAGCCCCCAGTGTACAGCCCAATGCGCCGAGTGTCTTGCTGAAAGTTGAAACAAAAACAGCCAATTCGCGAGATTGGTTCAGTGTCCGACTCGTGCACACGATGATGCCCCAACTGGCGTCAGCTATTGTGCTGTTCTCTCCTCACTCTGGCAGGATCAGTGGCAATCTCCCTTGCTGGAACGCGTCTCATTCAGAAGTGAATCTGCTGCTCTCTCCCCATTGCCATAACAATCACGGCTGGTGGGGCACTGCTGTGTGGAACCTCCTGCACTTCTTCCACCAATTGTAGTCTCTCCTCTGTGCTCCAGACCGAGAGGCGTGTCAGAAAGCAGAACCGACTTCTGCCAAATATCCAACTCCAATCCCGCTTCACGGATCACATTTGGGTCTGACACTCCTTGAGTCGCCTTGAAACAAGGTATTTATTGAACCACTTGGCACATCAAATAGCACGTACTCATAGTCGCAGCACCTGGCAGACGCGTTTCGGCGATTGCCTTCATCAGTGCCAGCTCCGTGCTCGACAGTCCTTTCCTGATTTTTCACGGAGTTTATTTTAAAACAGTCATGAGAAACCCCATTGGGTCCCTATGATGTAGCCATGGGGAGAGGAATGAGAAGTCTCAATGTAGTTGGTGCTGCCCACTCTCACTGTTTTTAATGCCCCCAGTGTACAGCCCAATGCGCCGAGTGTCTTGCTGAAAGTTGAAGCAAAAACAGCCCATTTGCGAGATTCGTTCAGTGACCGACTCGTGCACACGATGATGCCCCGACTGGTGCCAGCTATTGTGCTGTTCTCTCCTCACTCCGGCAGGATCAGTGGCAATCTCGCTTGCTGGAAGGCGTCTCATTCAGCAGTGAATCTGCTGCTCTCTCCCCATCGCCATATCAATCACGGCCAATGGAGCGCTGCGGTGTGCAACCTCCTGCACTTCTTCTACCAATTGTCAGCTCTCCCTGGTGCTCCAGACCGAGAGGCTTGTCAGAAAGCAGAACCGACTTCTGCCAAATATCTAACTCCAATCCCGCTTCACGGATCACAAACGAGTCTGACACAGCTTGAGTCGACTTGCAACAAGGTATTTATTGAATCACTTGGCACAACAAATAGCACTTACTCATAGTCGCAGCACCTGGCAGATGCATTTCGGCGAATGCCTTCATCAGTGCCAGCTTCGTGCTCGACAGTCCTTTCCTGAGTTTTCGCGGCGTTTATTTTAAAACAGTCATGAGAAACCCCATTGGGTCCCTATGATGTAGCCATAGAGAGAGGACTGAGAAGTCTCAATGTAGTTGGTGCTGCCCTCTCTCACTGTTTTTAAAGCCCCCAGTGTACAGCCCAATGCGCCGAGTGTCTTGCTGAAAGTTGAAGCAAAAACAGCCAATTTGCGAGATTGGTTCAGTTACCAACTCGTTCACACGACGATGCCCGACTGGCGTCAGCTATTGTGCTGTTTTCTTCTCACTCCGGCAGGATCAGTGGCAATCTCCTTGCTGGAAGGCGTCTCATTCAGCAGTGAATCTGCTGCTCTCACCCCATTGCCATAACAATCACGGCCGGGGGGCGCCATGGTGTGCAACGTCCCTGCACTTCTTCTACCAATTGTCGGCTCTCCGCGGTGCTCCAGACCGAGAGGCGTGTCAGAAAGCAGAACCGACTTCTGCCAAATATCCAACTCCAATCCCGCTTCACGGATCACCAACGGATCTGACACAGCTTGAGTCGCCTTGCAACAAGGTATTTATTGAACCACTTGGCACATCAAATAGCATGTACTCATAGTCGCAGCACCTGGCAGACGCGTTTCGGCGATTGCCTTCATCAGTGCCAGCTTCGTGCTCGACAGTCCTTTCCTGATTTTTCACGGAGTTTATTTTAAAACAGTCATGAGAAACCCCATTGGGTCCCTATGATGTAGCCATGGGGAGAGGAATGAGAAGTCTCAATGTATTTGGTGCTGCCCACTCTCACTGTTTTTAATGCCCCCAGTGTACAGCCCAATGCGCCGAGTGTCTTGCTGAAAGTTGAAGCAAAAACAGCCCATTTGCGAGATTCGCTCAGTGACCGACTCGTGCACACGATGATGCCCCGACTGGTGTCAGCTATTGTGCTGTTCTCTCCTCACTCCGGCAGGATCAGTGGCAATCTCGCTTGCTGGAAGGCGTCTCATTCAGCAGTGAATCTGCTGCTCTCTCCCCATCGCCATATCAATAACGGCCAAGGGAGCGCAGCGGTGTGCAACCTCCTGCACTTCTTCTACCAATTGTCAGCTCTCCCTGGTGCTCCAGACCGAGAGGCTTGTCAGAAAGCAGAACCGACTTCTGCCAAATATCCAACTCCAATCCCGCTTCACGGATCACAATTGGGTCTGACACTGCTTGAGTCGCCTTGAAACAAGGTATTTATTGAACCACTTGGCACATACAAATAGCACGTACTCATAGTCGCAGCACCTGGCAGACGCGTTTCGGCGATTGCCTTCATCAGTGCCAGCTCCGTGCTCGACAGTCCTTTCCTGATTTTTCGCAGGGTTTATTTTAAAACAGTCATGAGAAACCCCATTGGTTCCGATGATGTAGCCATAGAGAGAGGACTGAGAAGTCTCAATGTAGTTGGTGCTGCCCTCTCTCACTGTTTTTAAAGCCCCCAGTGTACAGCCCAATGCGCTGAGTGTCTTGCTGAAAGTTGAAACAAAAAACAGCCAATTTGCGAGATTGGTTCAGTGTCCGACTCGTGCACACGATGATGCCCCAACTGGCGTCAGCTATTGTGCTGTTCTCTCCTCACTCTGGCAGGATCAGTGGCAATCTCCCTTGCTGGAACGCGTCTCATTCAGAAGTGAATCTGCTGCTCTCTCCCCATTGCCATAACAATCACGGCTGGTGGGGCACTGCGGTGTGCAACCTCCTGCACTTCTTCCACCAATTGTAGTCTCTCCTCTGTGCTCCAGACCGAGAGGCGTGTCAGAAAGCAGAACCGACTTCTGCCAAATATCCAACTCCAATCCCGCTTCACGGATCACAATTGGGTCTGACACTCCTTGAGTCGCCTTGAAACAAGGTATTTATTGAACCACTTGGCACATAAAATAGCACGTACTCATAGTCGCAGCACCTGGCAGACGCGTTTCGGCGATTGCCTTCATCAGTGCCAGCTCCGTGCTCGACAGTCCTTTCCTGATTTTTCACGGAGTTTATTTTAAAACAGTCATGAGAAACCCCATTGGGTCCCTATGATATAGCCATGGGGAGAGGAATGAGAAGTCTCAATGTAGTTGGTGCTGCCCTCTCTCACTGTTTTTAATGCCCCCAGTGTACAGCCCAATGCGCCGAGTGTCTTGCTGAAAGTTGAAGCAAAAACAGCCCATTTGCAAGATTCGTTCAGTAACCGACTCGTGCACACGATGATGCCTCGACTGGCGTCAGCTATTGTGCTGTTCTCTCCTCACTCCGGCAGGATCAGTGGCAATCTCGCTTGCTGGAAGGCGTCTCATTCAGCAGTGAATCTGCTGCTCTCTCCCCATCGCCATATCCATCACGGCCGAGGGAGCGCCGCGGTGTGCAACCTCTTGCACTTCTTCCAGCAATTGTCAGCTCTCCCTAGTGCTCCAGACCGAGAGGCGTGTCAGAAAACAGAACCGACTTCTGCCAAATATCCAACTCCAATCCCGCTTCACGGATCACAAACGGGTCTGACACAGCTTGAGTTGCCTTGCAACAAGGTATTTATTGAACCACTTGGCACAACAAATAGCACGTATTCATAGTCGCAGCACCTGGCAGACGCAATTCGGCGAATGCCTTCATCAGTGCCAGCTTCGTGCTCGACAGTCCTTTCCTGAGTTTTCACGGGGTTTATTTTCAAACAGTCAATAGAAACCCCATTGGGTCCCTAAGATGTAGCCATAGAGAGAGGACTGAGAAGTCTCAATGTAGTTGGTGCTGCCCTCTCTCACTGTTTTTAAAGCCCCCAGTGTACAGCCCAATGCGCCGAGTATCTTGCTGAAAGTTGAAGCAAAAAACAGCCAATTTTCGAGATTGGTTCAGTTACCGACTCGTGCACACGATGATGCCCGACTGGCATCAGCTATTGTGCTGTTCTCTTCTCACTCCGGCAGGATCAGTGGCAATCTCCCTTGCTGGAAGGCGTCTCATTCAGCAGTGAATCTGCTGCTCTCACCCCCTTGCCATAACAATCACGGCCGGGGGGCGCCGCGGTGTGCAACCTCCTGCACTTCTTCTACCAATTGTCGGCTCTCCACGGTGCTCAGACCGAGAGGCGTGTCAGAAAGCAGAACCGACTTCTGCCAAATATCCAACTCCAATCCCGCTTCACGGATCACCAACGGGTCTGACACAGCTTGAGTCGCCTTTCAACAAGGTATTTATTGAACCACTTGGCACATCAAATAGCACGTACTCCTAGTCGCAGCACCTGGCAGACGCGTTTTGGCGAATGCCTTCATCAGTGCCAGCTTCGTGCTCGACAGTCCTTTCCTGTGTTTTCGCGGGGTTTATTTTAAAACAGTCATAAGAAACCCCATTGGTTCCCTATGATGTAGCCATAGAGAGAGGACTGAGAATTCTCAATGTAGTTGGTGCTGCCCTATCTCACTGTTTTTAAAGCCCCCAGTGTACAGCCCAATGCCCAAGTGTCTTGCTGAAAGTTGAAGCAAAAAACAGCCAAATTGCGAGATTGGTTCAGTGACCGACTCGTGCACACGATGATGCCCTGACTGGTGTCACCTATTGTGCTGTTCTCTCCTCACTCCGGCAGGATCAGTGGCAATCTCCCTTGCTGGAAGGCATCTCATTCAGCAGTGAATCTGCTGCTCTCTCCCCATCGCCATATCAATCACGGCCGAGGGAGCGCCGCGGTGTGCAACCTCCTGCACTTCTTCCACCAATTGTCAGCTCTCCCTGGTGCTCCTGACCGAGAGGCGTGTCAGAAAGCAGAACCGAATTCTGCCAAATATCCAACTCCAATCCCGCTTCACGGATCACAAACGGGTCTGACACAGCTTGAGTTGCCTTGCAACAAGGTATTTATTGAACCACTTGGCACAAAAAATAGCACGTACTCATAGTTGCAGCATCTGGCAGACGCATTTCGGCGAATTCCTTCATCAGTGCCAGCTTCATGCTCGACAGTCCTTTCCTGAGTTTTCGCGGGGTTTATTTTAAAACAGTCATGAGAAACCCCATTGGGTCCCTATGATGTAGCCATAGAGAGAGAACTGAGAAGTCTCAATGTAGTTGGTGCTGCCCTCTCTCACTGTTTTTAAAGCCCCCAGTGTACAGCCCAATGCGCCGAGTGTCTTGCTGAAAGTTGAAGCAAAAAACAGCCAATTTGCGAGATTGGTTCAGTTACCGACTCGTGCACACGATGATGCCTGACTGGCGTCAGGTATTGTGCTGTTCTCTTCTCACTCCGGCAGGATCAGTGGCAATCTCCCTTGCTGGAAGGCGCTCTCCTTCAGCAGTGAATCTGCTGCTCTCACCCCTTGCCATAACAATCACAGCCGGGGGCGCCGCGGTGTGCAACCTCCTGCACTTCTTCTACCAATTGTCGGCTCTCCGCGGTGCTCCAGACCGAAAGGCGTATCAGAAAGCAGAACCGACTTCTGCCAAATATCCAACTCCAATCCCGCTTCACGGATCACAAACGGGTCTGACACAGCTTGAGTCGCCTTGCAACAAGGTATTTATTGAACCACTTGGCACATCAAATAGCACGTACTCATAGTCGCAGCACCTGGCAGACGCGTTTCGGCGATTGCCTTCATCAGTGCCAGCTCCGTGCTCGACAGTCCTTTCCTGATTTTTCACGGAGTTTATTTTAAAACAGTCATGAGAAACCCCATTGGGTCCCTATGATGTAGCCATGGGGAGAGGAATGAGAAGTCTCAATGTAGTTGGTGCTGCCCACTCTCACTGTTTTTAATGCCCCCAGTGTACAGCCCAATGCGCCGAGTGTCTTGCTGAAAGTTGAAGCAAAAAACACCCAATTTGCGAGATTGGTTCAGTGACCGACTCGTGCACACGATGATGCCCCGACTGGCGTCAGCTATTGTGCTGTTCTCTCCTCACTCCGGCAGGATCAGTGGCAATCTCCCTTGCTGGAAGGCATCTCATTCAGCAGTGAATCTGCTGCTCTCTCCCCATTGCCATAACAATCACGACCGGGGGGGCGCCACGGTGTGCAACCTCCTGCGCTTCTTCCACCAATTGTCGGCTCTCCGCGGTGCTCCAGACCGAGAGGCGTATCAGAAAGCAGAACCGACTTCTGCCAAATATCCAACTCCAATCCCGCTTCACGGATCACAAACGGGTCTGACACAGCTTGAGTCGCCTTGCAACAAGGTATTTATTGAACCACTTGGCACATCAAATAGCACGTACTTATAGTCGCAGCACCTGGCAGACGCGTTTCGGCGAATGCCTTCATCAGTGCCAGCTTTGTGCTCGACAGTCCTTTCCTGAGTTTTCACAGAGTTTATTTTAAAACAGTCATGAGAAACCCCTTTGGGTCCCGATGATGTAGCCATGGGGAGAGGAATGAGAAGTCTCAATGTAGTTGGTGCTGCCCTCTCTCACTGTTTTTAATGCCCCCAGTGTACAGCCCAATGCGCCGAGTGTCTTGCTGAAAGTTGAAGCAAAAAACAGCCCATTTGCGAGATTCGTTCAGTGACCGACTCGTGCACACGATGATGCCCCGACTGGCGTGAGCTATTGTGCTGTTCTCTCCTCACACAGGCAGGATCAGTGGCAATCTCCTTTGCTGGAAGGCGTCTCGTTCAGGATTGAATCTGCTGCTCTCTCCCCATTGCCATAACAATCACGGCCGGGGGGGGCGCCGTGGTGTGCAACCTCCTGCACTTCTTCCACCAATTGTCGGCTCTCCGCGGTGCTATATATATATATATATATATATTGCATTCAAACGCCTCATATTCCACAAGAGAAAGGTGAAACCAGCACTCCAAGGGTTTTCTCAATCTGGCTGTTATTTTTTAAGTGAATTCATCCACGCGTTCTGGCTGTTAGTCACAGCCGTGTTCACGATGACGAGCTGACATCTTTTTTTCATTAAATACAAAGTTACTTCCCAGGACATACCCATAGAAAGAGGACAACATTATTCAGTACCATAGTACGATTGTTGCAGCAAACATGGCCGCCATCTTGTAATATGCACTTATGTCATAATTTCCAAATAGTTAATCGCATAATACTTATCCATTAAATAGCAAATCTTCATTTTAAAACAGTTTCAATAGTACAGTTCCTCAAATATTAAATATTTCTATTCTTGAAACAGCCTTATAAATGTTTTCTAATATAGACGGACAGTTCCTCCAGAAGAACTATATTTTTGACCTCAAAAATTATAAAGTGCAACAGTGCTCCCATTCCAAAGCTAATTTTGTTCCTTCGTACATTTTATTTCTTACAATACTGTATATCTATATGTGCAAAACTAACTATGTGTTTACCATATAAAGTGCAAGTGCCTACAAAGTGTTATCATTATTACTAAAGTGCAAGACAGCCCCAACTATTTCAATACTTTAACCTAATTTAGAATAAAAAAAAAAGTCCCTCACTCTTTGACCCGGGACATCTATAAATACCCACTCATTACAATAAATTAAAATAAATTTCATTATTCGACTTCCTCAATTTTATCCTTTTTGATCTGGGTTAAAATCCCTTCTCTCCGGAAGTAATGAAAAAGGTTTATATAAATAGTTATATATATATATATATCCAATATGCAGTGTGCTCCTTCTGTCTCCCCATGCCCGAGGCAGGCTGATCGCTGGTTGCCGGCCGAGCGCGCCGTACATCAATATTCTTCCAAAAATCCAATAAAGTGATCACTCAAGGAGTTGTTCCACCACTAGTTGATTTATTTTCAGGTACGCGTTTTGCCTGACACAGCAGGCTTGCTCACACACTGAATTGCGGGACAAGCTGACATACATATTGCAAATTACAGAAAGTAAAAACGGACTTGCTGCAAGTTATCACAAACGGTAGTTGTAATGGCATCCATATTGGAATGGTGAAATATGCACAGAAAACGATATTTAAAGTAAAGTCTTACTATAAAGATGCAGTTGTGTTCACTGCTTTTAGGACCAAAATTCTTTAGATCATGTCATTTGTGTGTACATTATCCCTCACCTCGTAAATGAGTATGTGTAAAAATGTATACCGGTGTATAATGCAGAGAAATGGCATCCATATTGGAGTGGAGGAAAGGTTGCATCACCACAACATCCACAACCTTATGTGAGAACACGCAACCAACAATATTGGCGCTAGAGGAATCTGTTAATAATAACATCATGAATAAAAAGGACGTTTTGCCTATTTTTAACTTATCAGCAGTCAACTTTACCTCTGAAGAACATGCTGTCCTTAGTCGTGGCCTCTCATTTGTCCCGAGTACTCGTCTTGACACCTTCAAATTACACGAAGATCTCTTTGCTTTCTTCAGGAAAGTAAGATTGAAGAAGTTTTTCCTAGATAGACCCATGGACCATCAAGAAGAAAACCAATCAAAATGTAAACCTCCATCTCATTTTACCCCCACCTTAGATATGGTGGGAGCGGAGGTGAACATTTTTGAGCAAAATGTCCTCAAAGAAATAGCGCGTGTTATTAAACATCCTCCAGCCACACGTAGTAACTTATCCCATATAGACAATATGGTTTTGAATAAAATTAAACAGAATCAAGATCTTGTTATAAAACCTTGTGATAAAGGTGGTGGTATCGTTATCATGAACAAAGCTGATTATAACATCAAGATTTTGGACATGCTGGCGATCCCAGAACACTATAGAAAATCACACCCTAGAGAGCTCACCAAATTGAATCATACCATCCAAGAAATCACCAAGAGAGCACTTGATAGTGAACTCATCTGTTTAGATGAATACACCTTTTTAAACAAAGCATGCCCCAAAACACCGGCTTTATATGGGGTACCTAAAACCCATAAAGATGTAGTAGACCCCCCATTGCGTCCCATCATTTCCACCATTGGCTCGAGTACGGAGCCACTTCCCAAGTATGTAGATTCTTTTATATGCCCTCTGGTTCAGAATTATGCTTCCTACATACGTGACACAGGGGACATTATCAATAAAATCGAGGGCATAACATTTGATCCCCTCACAGAGATCCTGGTAACGCTTGACATTGAGGCATTATACACCAACATTCCTCAATGTCAAGCGTTACAGGCAGTGGCGTCCCTTCTTCGAAGATCTCCAGGTGACAGACCGGATGGTTTCATCCTGGAATGTTTACAAGTAGTCCTGCGGAATAACTTTTTTGAATTTAATGGACTCATATACCAGCAAGTTAAGGGTACGAGCATGGGAGCTTCCTGTGCTCCTAGTGTGGCGAATGCATACATGGGAGAATGGGAACTTACAAATGTCTTTAATGAGGCTGCTCCCTTCTTCGAAAATGTATATATTTGGAGAAGATTTATTGATGATATCTTTTTCATTTGGAGGGAGATGTGCACTCACTACAAGAATACATTTGTTGGCTTAATGCAAG
The DNA here is from genome assembly GCA_963921515.1 of Calotriton arnoldi. Taxonomy (NCBI): domain Eukaryota; kingdom Metazoa; phylum Chordata; class Amphibia; order Caudata; family Salamandridae; genus Calotriton; species Calotriton arnoldi. The sequence continues at coordinate 321,508 of CAWUFW010013373.1, forward strand.
TGACAGCAATCTCAAGTTCTCAGCCATCTTCAGTTCCAATCGGGTAGAATTCTTAGACATTGTAATTTTTGAGACCAACAATATGTTACAGGTCTGTCTATTTAGGAAACCCACAGCCAAGAACACATTACTGCAATATCAGAGTTTCCATCCCACCTGTCAAAAAGATTCAATCCCCTTTGGGGAATTTTTACGGGTACGACGTAATTGTACCAACATGCAGGATTATCACAAACATGGAGATGCCCTTAAACATCGACTACTAGAGAGAGGATATCCCCATAGACTTGTGAGACATGCCTTCAAAAGGGCTAAGTACTACAATCGTGATGCCCTCCTTCAAGGCACGCAATGCCCTTCTCGTGATCAAGTCACCTGTATCGTTAATCATTCTCAACTTAACTACAAGATTAAAAACATCATTAATAGAAACTGGAAAGTCCTTAACACCAATGAGAATGACCCCCAACTTCCACTGCCCCTGGTAGCCTATCGCAGAAACCGTAATTTGCGTGATATTCTAGTGCATTCCAGACCTCCTGTTTCACGCATTCAACACCAAACTACCATTACGGGGCTACCTTTAATTTTAGGTAACCACAAGTGTGGTTCCTGCCATGCGTGTGAATCTGCAATTGTTACGGATCACATCACCTACAAAAGTCGCAGAATTAAATTAAGGGACCTCACCAACTGTAGGAGCCAGAACATTGTATATATGTTACTGTGTCCATGCGGTTTAATATATATCGGTGAAACAGCACGAGAATTCCGCATAAGATACAGTGAACATAAGTCAGCTATACGAACAAACAAAACCATGGCCCCTTTAGTTCCAGCACTGCCATGAAAAACAACATTCAGAGAAAGACCTGACATGGTGTATAATAGAAAAAATCAAGTGTCAGGCAGGAACCCCGGTGGAGGTTACCCGTAAAAGAAGGGAAACCTTTTGGATCTACACTTTGGACAGTGTCAAACAGGGATTGAATGAAGAAATACTTTGGAATATTACAGGTAGCCAGTAGCAGAACCCCCCTACTTTACTTCCACTATCTTCAGGCTCAGTATGAGTAAACTTTATTGATATAATTTAAGCTAAAGAATATGCTTTCTGGTTGTGTGTATATATAGTAACTACCAGAGACAAATTCATAGAATTCATTATTTTGTGAATAGTGGAGTTCTTTTTCCCTGCAGGGGCTACTATTGGATATTGCCCTGATTGAAGCACATGCAGCTTGGATTGCTTTAGCGTAGACCCTTCCCTTCAGTTTATTTTTCGGAAGGTACTACCCTATATATAGATTCACACACGTGTATAACTATTTCACACACTCTCGGTTATATCATTATACATGAATCCATTAGGCACCCGTGTTAGCATATACCTTATGTCCTTTAGTTCTCTTCTCTTTTTTCGGGGCTCATGTTTTATGAACTGTGGACACATTGGTCTTAGGCTTTTAAGCGCGCCATTCCAATATGGCGCCCATTCTGGATGTACCATTTTGCGGTCCTCATTTGAGACCATTCAAACATGGCGTCCATGTTTATAGATTAAGTCCTATTTTTATATTCACTAAACATCAGGTGATTTGGATCAACGTGTGCGCCAATCGGCTGTAGGACGCCGATATATATGCCCCACGGCACTATTACTGTGTGCTCCAGATTTCTGGGAGGGATCACCCTTGTGAAACCAGTTACGGGACATACTCAGGTGAGTTGCAGCGATTTTGTACTAGCCCACGGCTCTTTTTTACCTTGACTTTAGGTATTTCGTAATATTGAATAGTTCGTTTTTTTTGCTCACCCTAAGCGCATGTATATCCTGTTTGGATTAACCGCGAGTACTTTCAGTCTTTACAACCATTGTTTGTTGTCGATATGAGTTGCGAGACGAAGAACATATTGTAGCAGTTATTACATGAAGTACGGAACATGTCATCATCATCATCATCATCAATAAAGTCTTTATTTCGATTTACAAAATCATAAAAGACAGGAAACATCGGTAATTAAGAAAGAATTAGGAATATAATATACAATCATCCAACTTGTAAAAACCACATATATTTTACAAATAAGTTAAAATCATTGTTTAAAATAACAGGATTATAAAAATTAAAACACCTTTAAAAGCCCTTATTTTGAGGTCTTGGACAAAAATTTATTTTGTCCAACAGGCCCATTCCGTGCAATCTCAACCCTCAAGGTTAAAAATGTCAAAAGTTAGTGTACCCTCATCTTGTTAGCACGGATAACCCACATCCAGCTCAAAATTTTGCCACAGCTACCACTATAGAATCTTGAGTGTTTGTCCTTAGGATCCTTAAAGCATCTATAGCCAGTCTTGTGCCCAAATTCTTACAGATAGGTTTGAGCCATTTGGTCCTAGGTAAATCGTAGGCTGGGCATATGAACATAATGTGCGCTAGTGTCTCAATTTGGGCCGGGCACGAAATACATTTATCATCCGTTGGCAAATGCCAACTACTAGTAAAAGCTCTTATTGGAAGTGTACCTACCCTGAACTGGTGATACAGTTTCCTGTCTATTGGCCTGGTAATAACATCCCAATATGTTTCAAACTTGGTCTCGTGCTTAATCTCCAAGAATTCTCTAGTCAGGGTAGGTCTCGTAATAGATGAGAACCGCATGGTTTTAACCATGCTCCAGTAAGCTGCTTTGAAGTTCTTTTTAGATGGAAATAAAGCAGCAGCTGGGTCCTCCCACAGGGTGCTCATCCCCATATTAACCAGGGTGGTCTTGATGTTATTAAACCAGGGGATCTTGTGTAGACGGCCCAACCCCGAACTTCAAGGAGAGCTTTAGCATACAGAGAAAGCTCAGGTGTGGTCCAGAGCCTTCTCCAGAATGCTACAGGTCTGTAGCGTGCCAAGTCCTCAATGCTATAACAACCCAGGTCAAGATAAAGAGGCATAAGTGGGGTAGATTTCGGAAGGCCTAATAATATTCTAACAAATTTATTTTGGGCTAAAGTCAATGGTGTTAGATCCTCAAAGCCCCAAAGTTCAGCACCGTATAATATTGAGGTACTGATTTTTAGGTTGTAGTTCTTAAGGGCGGGGGCTATGGGTTTAGTCTGAGAGAGCCTCTGCTCCTTTATCAATACACCGGCTAGTTGTGCATGTTTTAAGGCCAGCATGTCGATCTGAGGTTTCCATTGTAGTTTCCTACCTAGTGTTATGCCCAGATAGGTAAAAACATCGGTCTGTTCCAGGGGGACATTGTTCATATACACTCTCGCGGTTATGGCTTTAGATTTGTGGAGCACCATGAACTTTGTTTTCTCCACATTTACCACTAGTTCATGGTCACGGCAGAACACCTCGAAACGGGACAGAGCAGCCTGCAAGCCCTGTCGTGTCTTGGATATTATCAAGGTGTCGTCCGCGAACATGAGAAAGGGTATTTTCATGCCCGCTAACACTGGAGCGTCTGTAGGATAGGTAGAAAAGTACTGTACAACCCTGTTTATATACAGTGAAAACAGGGTTGGAGCTAATACACACCCCTGGCGCACCCCCTACGGAACATGTCACTTTGCGTGCCCTACCCTTAGCGTTAGTAATCCTCATATAGTTTTAGCGCTCACATCGCTAATTTATAGATCCTCTGTTTGGAGTCTTCATTTTCTATGAAATACTAAGCGTATTGTAGAATCTTTACTTTTGGTATATTAAGAAGGCTTGATGTGCAGCCTCAAATGTCCATTTAATAGTCATGTTAGACAGTGGCGATTTCCAGGCAGGTGGTAGGACGTTTGACTAGGGTGCTCTATGATACTATATTAGTAAGTCTCTAGCTATTGTATCTCATATATCGTAGGAGTTATACCTTATTTATTATCTGTCTTCAGAATACTCCTACCCGGACTGAGAAATATGGCAATTTAATACCGAAAATATACAGAGGACAGTCTATCAGAAATAAGTCTGCCCTGATGGGTATCAGTCTCCGCTCATTTTCACCACTTGTGATGGTTATTTAAAAAGGTAGGTACCATTGCATGAAGCAAATATAACTAGTTGTCAAAGGAATAAAGGGCCGGGCATAGAGGTGACTTTTCGACTTTCACCTTGTTTTGGCAGGGTACCTCACCAGTGAAATCCGTTGAGACAATTTCCATGTCTTTCAACTCTGATCAGACTTGGGTATGTAATTTTTTCCACTCTTGCCGTCCTTGGGCACACATAATAAAGATGGATCACGTTAATAATAGAATACATTTTCTTCTCTTCTTTTCTTTTGATCATAATCTAGACTGGTCAGTTACATTAACGGCTGGAATCCAATCTATTCAGATTTTTATGTGGGTCCACGTGAAGATGTCTGATTTTTCAGAATATTCTCAGCAGTAAGTGGTGTATGGTCATTTAGTTGTCCTTGGAATCACGGCCTGTTTTTTGAGGTTCTCTTATAGTCACTGGGTGTCTATGTTTGCTAATTACTTGGTCAAGGTAGTCTTAATCTTCTTTTTTCTCCATTTTCTGATACACATCTATCTTGTAACACATTTGTTTTTCGCTATGGTTTATAGGTACTCTTCTTTTTATTATTTTTTTGACTTAGATCTATCACTTTATGATTTGTTAGCTTTTGAGGGACAGACATTTATTGCTCCCTAGATAAAATGCCGCAGTATATAGCCTGGTCTATTTCAATTCCATGATCAGGCTTTCCACTACAGACTGTTATAGTTTAAATTGCCCCTAAGGTCCAATCACGTACTATGATATGTTGTTCATTATTTCATGTTTAGGGCTCTGAACATGTTATATTTAAATTTCTTTCAGGTACCCCTTGGATGTGTTTGTAATATGTTGCTATCTGGTATAGGTCCTGATGAAGGTGGTGTCTATGTCTTTTGATCCACCGAAACGCGCGTCGACCATTGGCCACTGACCATTGATCACTGTCGGTCAGCACTGGCTGTCTACAGCTCTGATCTTTTGGTCTTAGAGACTCCTAACATCTTTTAGTCTACAGATAGTTGTGATTTTTGGATGGGATATGATTGTGGCTGTAAGTGTATGAATGTAACTTAGTATGTATGACATTTGTATATATATATATTTTTTTTTTTCCACTATTTGTCTTTCATTCAGGGGTAATGTCTAATGTTTGTATATGAAATTTGGTGTTGATATTGTTTTGTTTACATGTTTATTAGATTTTTTAAGATTATTGTTATCGAATACATTTTTAATAAAAACTGCACACAATACATTAATACAAAAATAAGGATAAGTAAGCCTGTGATAAAGGAAAATAAATTAATGCAAATAAAAGATGCACAAATAAATTTCTAATGTCCTTGTTTTTCATGATATGTAATCATTGTACAAGCTCTTTATTCTTTATGACTCATGCATGTGTAAGAGTAAGTATATAGGTCACGAGGAGCATTCTTCACATTGCATCACCTTTGTATACAAGACTTTTATCGGATCTGTAAATTCTAGCCTACAATTCAGGCGGCAGTATAAGCCCCACTGCTGTAATTCTTTAAACATACAATTGACATAGTGCCGTTGGTCTGCTAGTTACCCTTTGACTGTTTTAGGGTTAAGAATACATGAGGAGTACATCTGATAGTAGGCTCAGTGCTTAAGACAAGGCTAGTAAGTCAAATCTAATCATGTGTAATTCTCTGGAAGTTCAAGAAAAAAACAACAAAAAGAAACCCACAAACGGTCTGCAATCGACGAAGTGTCGTAGATTAGGTAAATCAATTCTACTCTGATCCTCTGTCATTATCTAAAAGTACAAGAAGCACAGACAGTCTACGGTCGACCTAGTGTCGTAGATTTGATAATGCCCATTGGAGTGTAGTCATTTAAAGTTCACGTAACACATGCAGTCTTGTCTGGATAAAAGTCAGTTTGTACACTATTCAAGAGAAGCCTCAGTATGTCGATGTCCCAAATTCCCAGCCAAACTTCAATCAAGAAGATACAACAAATTATAGTGCTAATGACCACCACCAATATCACATCTACAACATTTTTCAAAATTTTCCATGTACAGAAAAGAACTCTAGTTGTAATATTAGGAACAAAATGTTCTCTTATCTGTCTGGTGTTTTTTGTTAATCCTGCACCACTCTATCTCGTGATGTTACATAATGTTAATTTTGTAAAATAAAATTGAATATATATATAGATATATATAGATATGTATCAAAATACATGCCAAAAAAATAAGCAAGGGCATCACACACAACACATACTAATGTTTTGGTGTTGTATCATTTAAATATGTTTAAAAACTACACATCATAATATTCTATGAAAATAAAAATAAACAGAAACTTCACTTCAATCACTACACTTCACTCGAGAACTAAAAGGGACATTCTAGACTGTGTTGAAATAGAAAAAAAGGGAGTCATAATTACATTTCTATTTAAAATATGTACCTGTACTCCTGGTAAGCCATATAGCTTGCTGTCAGGGTCAAGACCTCATTAGCCAGCATCTCCAGCTCATCTGGTGAGACGTTTAGGGTTCTAGCTTCTGCTTTGCAGGCATTGTAGCTCCCAGAGGCAGGAAACAGCAGCAACAGTTGAGGAGGTTTTCTTGGTGGCATTGTTAGGAGGCAAGTGAGGTTTTTTTAACACTGCAAACATCTTCACGACAAGCAAGACCTTCCATGGAAATGGACCCATCCATTGGCTTTCGTACATTGCTTTCACACAAGTTAGCCGATGGATGTGTCTGTCATGCAGTTTCACACCCACTACCCCATCAGCTTCCTCTGACTTCCCCGTAATTGCAAATCTCCTAATGGCAAAGTCAGGCTTCGACCATTTTAGATTGTTAAATATTGTGTTTGTGAATGTTAAGTGTGTCACCACCACTCAAAATGGTGGCTAGTTTGTATAAATATACAAAATGTTAATGTTATTTATTTGTTTTGCCAAAAATGTGTTATGTAGAGCGTTATTGTGTTAAATGGGATAGTTGTGTGGTTTTGTTTATATTTTCATTGATGACATTTTAGATATAAATACATTTTTATAAAAAGAATGTGTAAATAATACATTTAAAATGCATTATTCACACATTTATTTTTTTATATACAAAATAGACATTCAAACATGTAATTTACAAAAATCACAATTAAATGTTGTGTACAATTATGTAAAAAATCATTATTTAATTTTTTTTTTGCATTTATAACAATTTTAAACTTTTAAATGCAGACATACAAACCGAGGGACCATGGTAGACCAGGATGTAATCAAAAAGTTCAGATTAAATAGGCAAACAATTATTGATTTATGTCATGAACTGGAGCCAGATCTTCTGCCTCACAATAGGAATCCCACATCAATACCACCAATAGTGAAAATAATGTCAGTACTCCATTTTGTGGCCACAGGATCATTCCAATACACTGTTGAAGTATCTGTTGAAATGTCACAACCAACTTTCAGTGGTGTACTACAAGAAGTTCTTTCTTTAATGATGAGACATACCAACAGCTTCATATAGTTTCCACCAAATGAGGGTTTTGAGAATGTGAAGGGAGATTTATATGCTTTGTGTCACGTACCATGTGATTGGAGCAATTGATGGCACACATATTGCCTTGGTGCCACCACACAACAGAGAGCAAGTCTACCACAATCGAAAAAACTTGCATTCAATCAATGTGCAAGTTGTGTGCTTACCAGATTTGTACATCACAAGCACGTCTGCACATTTTCCAGGATCAACCTATGCTTCCTCTGTATAACGGAACAGCACCATACCCCTGCAAATGTCACAACTTGGACCTGGCTTGTCGGTAAGTACAATCTGTCAATATATATATTTTTTTAATCTCAAGTTCAATAATAAAAAATAGTATTTCATTTTTGGGCTTAATTATTTTTTGTATTGGAGACTCCGCTTATCTTAACCGACTGTGGTTGTTAGAACTGCTGAGGAATTCAACAATGCCCGGGGAAGTCTTCTTCAATGAGGCCCGTGGAAGAACATGTAGGCCAGTGGAGTGGGCTTTTGGGCTTCTAAAGGCTAGATTTCGATGTTTGGATAAGACTGGTGGAACCCTCCGCTACTCACCCGATAAAGTGTGTAAAATCACCATGGCATGCAGCATGTTACATAACATAGCCCAAGCACACTCACACCTTTGTATGCACCCACTTAGACTGACACAAGCAGCACACCCACGCACAAACACAAACCACACAAAAAAGAGGCACGCATCCGAACGTACAGACACCAACCCAATCCCCAGCACAATCATAAACACTGCCCCCACCACCACAGACACATCCACCACCTCCAGCACTACCACATACACTGCACCCACCAACACAGACTCATCTACCACCCCAGCACAACCAATACACTGCATCCACCACTACAGACACATCCACCACCACTACAGACACATCCACCACCCCAGCACACCCACATATACTGCACCCACCATCACAGACACATCCACCACCACAGCGCAACCACATACACTGCACCCAACATCACAGACACATCGACCACTACCAGCACACCCACATACAGTGCACCCATCACCACAGACACCTCCATCACCACTATCACACCCACATACACTGCACCCACCACTACAGCCACATTTACCATGACCACATTCAGCACCTCCACAGCACAAACACCCAAAAAACAGAAACATCCACACTCACCCATACAACACACACCAACAAAGCAAAACACACCCAAACATTCATGACATACACCAGACCTACAGACACCTGCACTATCAACAGACACATGCAAAACAGACAATTCCACTCCCACTCCCTCTTCCTCCCAACTCCCTCTTGACCATCCTACCCATTTTCCCCATGAAGGTCTTCTGTTTGCCCTTACACTGATCTCTGCCACACCCACTCCTCTCAAACCCACACCTAACTATTCCACCCTGCAACCCATCCCTTCCACATCCCAACCCACTCCTCAAAAGACTGTACCCACCCAGACTACCTCCTAGGTGGCCCTAAAAAAGGGAAATGCCCCATCCCAAAAGCAAAACCACTCCTGCCAAAACCACACCTCCCCAAACTCAAGATACCCCTCCCAAACCCAACGACCCCCCTCCCAAGTAGTATCTTTGAGGTGCCTGCTCTGCCCACTAGATGCCTTTTCCTGGGGAGGTTCCCCTGGCAGTGCAATTGTAGGCAAGTTGAGGCACATCTGTGCACAGCACACCATTTGGACTGGCATTTGCCTTGTTTCAAACTATTTGAGAGACTTATCTAATAGTGAATAAATCACAATATTAATTTTCACCAAGTTTGTCCTTGCATTATTTTTCCTTTCCAAATGTTAGATTGCTAGCAATGTTTCAGTGTAAAATGTGTAGTATCTTTTTTTCTTTAGCTTGATAGCAGGAACTACTACATGTGTTTTAAATGTTTAAATGTCTACTATGTAAAGTGCATACACTGGTTCACATGGTATGTGATGGTGATTTGAAATTAGGTGTAGCCAATCAACATAGTAGTGGACCCTTGCACCTACAAAGAGATGTTGAGACATTATTTAAGGATATTTTACTACATGTGTGTTAGTTTCACCATGATTACTGATAACTATATACACATGCATTTCACCTTCTAATGTGATGTGCAAAATGAAATTGTATACAATACAGGGCTTGCACTAGGCAAGGGGAAATGTTACATCGATGAATATGTAGATTGCTTCAGATTTGGGACTGCCATTGATTTTCCAGGTAATCTATGAGGTGAGGGTTACAGTTTGTCAAGTGCAATTTCTACATGAGTTTACATTGCACTTATGACAATGATGTGTGGTGCATATGTTTTTCATGTGACAATTTTTGCACTGTATTCCCACACACCTCTATAGTGAGTTTCCTATTTTTGATTTGATATCCTTTTTTTGTTCAATTGTCCTTTTTTGTAAGGCAGCTGGCACCTGATTTATAAAACACAATGTGGTTACAGAGGTGTATTACTATAAATTTCTCACACGTCAACTTTAGAGACATATGCATTGGCCATTGGTATGCTATAGCTTGTGTGAGTAAGTTAACAATGCACAAGTGGTGAGCATATGTGAACAGCCAAGTGAAAATAGGTAACAGGTAATGGGAGAGGTTACCTTCGGTTCTGACAACGATGGTGTTGATTTGCATTGTAATCAGCCAGCAGAAGCAGAGGCAGGACATATAGGATCGGGTCCATTGTGGAAAAGGAAGTGGGAAGGTGAGTAAAGGTGAGTTTTTCCCTTGTATGCATTCCATTCCGCTAACTCAGGTGTGGAGGTTTCCCCTCCACAGTTGCATCAGTGGGAAGGCACATTGTGATTGGCCTGGTGGAGAAACTGGCGGTCCTCCCTCCAACAGCCGCTTTTGCCTATCCCGCCATTGACACGGTCGAGATTTCCTGGTGGTGATGGCAGGACGCGGCGTATTTCGTCTGTGCAATCGCCAAGACCTAAATAGGGCAGGCGGACCGCCAAGTCGGTGGGTGGGAAGACCGCTAAAAAAACAACAGTGCGACTGATTACGCCAAGATCGAAATCAGGCCCTTAATCTCCTCATGCTTAAAAAAGGAATCTGACCTTGTGTAATGTAACTGGTGCTCATGTAAAGCGCTCCAATGCCCATGTGCTCAGTTGGCACTATATAAAACTGCAAAAAAAACGTAAATGCTGAAAGACAAACATACAACAATCCCTTTATTGTTAATTTTCAAAGCAAACTTATTCAAGTTTATATGTGGGTGCTATAGCACCCCTCACCCGTAGTTTCATTGCTTCTTATGTAGTAGATATTTTCACCCTAACGTTTACACATTTCATTAGATCTTAATGAGAAAAGATTCAACTACATACTGTCCAATGCCAGACTATATTCTAAAATCTTATTGCTTTGTGTTTTTTAAATTTCTTTTTAGAAAGAAGCAGTTCTCTTTACCCAGTGCTGCATCGCTAACAATCACCAACAACAGGCATTTTAAAATGTTGCCTAATTTGATGAAGTGTGCTTGGTTTTTGAGGATTATCACGACATCATGGAAGGGACCTTTTATGAGACACCATCTTTTTAAGGAATCAGGGCTGCAATATGAAGGAAAGATATTGTAAAAGAAAAACACAAACAAAAGGTAAACTAGAGTATATTGCACTATTAAAATGAATGATGTTGCCATCCACAAAATGGGGTGCCATCCACTTTTTAAACTGTGCTGCAACAAGGTGTTGAAACTGCAACCTCTGTGAAGATATCTAAACAGAGCATCTTGTTATTTATTCAGTTCATAAACTGTCCTTTTAGATTCTTGCTTGAACTGAAGTTCAATGCGGTCTATTCCATTACCTTGCTCTACTCAGGGCTATTAGTTCTTCCCTTTGGCAGGTTCTTACAATGTGCTCCAATAGTTGCCTCCGCTAAAGGGCAGTGCTGTAGTGGTAATTATAGAGCAATGCTTTAGCAGGATACCATTGGAAATAACAGTCCTTCAGGTCCCTTGATGTCGGAAAATGACTCATTCCCCATATTTGCCACCTCCACTAATGAGGACTGCAACTGCAAGTGTATTCAGTGTAAAATGAAAACATAATCACAGTTTGTGCTTGGAGGCTATGAAAAATACATCTCATTTCCAGCAACTATTCACAGCATAGTACCTGTGCTGCTAGCCTGGAATAACTACACAATGAAATGTACCGAACAAGAAAGTAGATATATTATATTTTCTTGCTAGAGTCTACATATTTGTATGTTGGAACAACAGCCTTGTATTGGCTGGCAGGTAGCTCAGCCAGCGTACCTACTGCAGGGACGGAAAAGTCCCCTGCATGGTGAAAGACATGCACCCATGCAGTGAGTGCCCCAACTAGAATGATATCTGGATCCTTGGTACCGATTTTCGGTCATGGGTGAACACAAATAATGCATGTACACCATGACCTAGGTCTGTCTCACAAATTGCAGGCTTGTTAGACCAGGAGGAGTGCCCAAAGCGTTACCCTCCTTCTGGTAAAGGGCTCCTGCCCCTACCAGGAGTTAAGTTTCACAAGTGCGTTAGCGGCAGGCTAGCGTTTTTGTAATAGTGATCAGCAGTGTGAACATGCCTTTTACCTACTGGCCCACTCATGTAAATTTCTGCTGCAGTGTACTTAACTCACCATTGGTCTACATCATGTTAGTATGTTGCACTGTGTGGCACGTGTGTTTGCATACGTGGTCTTTAATGTATGTGTGCCATTGTGAGGATACACTACATGGAGTCCTGTGGGTTCCTTATTGCAAACCAAGGGTCTTAGAAAGACATGTGGAGGTGGAGAAGCCACCCCAGACAGATTTGTAGATTGCCTGCATTCCTTAGATCTCGGTGGGGCACACACTGAGGATGGGAGAACCAGGATTTCTTGTGCACTTTAAAATAGATCTTTGATTCTAGAAAGGTCACTTGTCAATGGGGCCTGGGAACATTGTCAGAGAGATAATGGGGCTGACAAGGGAAACACTATAGCAATAGGAAATCATAAAGAGTTGGACAGGGTACACTTTTGGTAGTCACAATCAGTGAGGCTCACATCCAGGTGTAATCCTCTAGTCACTCCCATGGCCTGTGTTGTGGGGTTCTTATGCTTGGAGTCGCTTCTGCTGTGGGAGACTGCTTCCTGGACAAAGGACAGGACAGAAGAGTTGACAATTTAAAGTGAGCAACACACACAGAACAAACTTCAAAGACTAAGGGCTATATTTTTCAAAGTTTTGCATCACCGTTGCACCACACAAGGTAATGCAAGGGTGAAGCAAAACCTAGATGAGATTTACCAAGCCACACAAGGCCACCTTGCATGGCACTTCGATGTCTGGTAAATCTGGAGTAATGCAAGTCACTGCCTTGCATTACTCTGCCCCAGGAAGGCGTTCCATGGGTGGAGCATGAATGTTCCTACGTATCCACCCATGGATTTGGCACATTCACTGATTTACCATGAGTGGTAGACCTGGGCATGCATCAAAATGCTACACCTACCCAGGGTAGGCATAACAATCAATCAATCAATCAATCACGGCATTTATAGAGCGCGCTACTCACCCGGGAGGGTCTCAAGGCGCTGGGGGAGGGGGTAAGTTACTGCTCGAACAGCCAGGTCTTGAGCTGCTTCCTGAAGGCGAGATGGTCCTGGGTTCGCCGAAGGTGAGTGGGGAGGGAGTTCCAGGTCTTGGCCGCCAGGTAGGAGAAGGATCTTCCTCCGGCGGTGGTTCTGCGGATGCGTGGTACGGTGGCGAGGGCGTGGCTGGTTGATCGTAGCTGGCGTGTGGGCGTGTAGAAGGACATGCGGTCGTTGAGGTACTTTGGGCCCAGGTCGTGGAGGGCCTTGTGTGCGTGGGTGAGGAGTCTGAACGTGATTCTCTTGCTGACGGGGAGCCAGTGCAGGTCTTTCAGGTGTACGGTGATGTGGCTGTGTCGGGGGATGTCCAGGATGAGTCGTGCGGAGGCGTTCTGGATGCGCTGGAGTCTCTTTTGAAGTTTGGCTGTGGTTCCGGCGTAGAGGGTGTTCCCATAGTCCAGTCGGCTGGTGACGAGTGCCTGGGTGACGGTCTTCCTGGTTTCAGTGGGGATCCATCTGAAGATCTTGCGGAGCATGCGCAGGGTGTTGAAGCATGAAGATGAGACGGCGTTGACTTGTTTGGTCATTGATAGGGAGGAGTCCAGGATGAAGCCCAGGTTGCGTGCGTGGTCCGTTGGCTTGGGTGCGGTGCCCAGGGGCCGGGGGCCACCAGGAGTCGTCCCAGGCGGAGGGTGATGAGCCCAGGATGAGGACTTCCGTCTTGTCTGAGTTCAGTTTAAGGCGGCTGTTCCTCATCCAGTCGGCGACGTCTCTCATCCCGTCGTGCAGGTTGGCTCTGGCGGTAGTGGGGTCGTTGGTGAGGGAGAGGATCAGCTGGGTGTCGTCGGCGTAGGAGATGATGTTGAGGTTGTGTCGGCGTGCGATGGCTGCGAGGGGGCTCATGTAGACGTTGAAGAGGGTCGGGCTGAGTGAGGATCCTTGTGGAACGCCGCAGATGACTTCGGTGGCTTCGGATCTGAACGGGGAGAGGCGGACTCTCTGGGTTCTTCCGGCGAGGAACGAGATGATCCATTCCAGTGCTTTCTCTCGGATTCCGATGTTGCTGAGGCGCTTCACTAGGGTGCGGTGGCAGACGGTGTCGAACGCCGCGGAGAGGTCCAGGAGGATGAGGGCAGCTGTTTCCCCGTTGTCGGTTAGGGTTCTGATGTCGTCGGTGGCTGCGATAAGGGCGGTCTCGGTGCTGTGGTTGGCCCGAAACCCGGACTGCGAGGGGTCGAGGGATCCATTCGTCTCGAGGAAGGCGGCAAGCTGTCTGTTGACGGTCTTCTCGATGACTTTGGCCGGAAACGGAAGGAGCGAGATGGGGCGGTAGTTCTTGAGGTCGGTGGGGTCCGCCGTTGGTTTCTTCAGGAGGGCGGTAAGCTCGGCGTGCTTCCAGCTCTCCGGGAAGGTGGCGGTGCGGAAGGAGGAGTTGATGATGTCCCGGAGATGGGGTGCGATGGTGGCGTCGGCTTTGTTGAAGACGTGGTGTGGGCAGGGGTCGGTTGGTGATCCGGAGTGGATGGAGTTCATCGTGCGGGTGGTGTCTTCGGTGTTGATCGGGGTCCAGTTGCAGAGGGTGGTGGTGGCGGGCATTGGTTCGGCGGTAGGGTGCGTTGTTTGTGCGTTGAAGCTGTTGTGTATGTCGGTGATCTTGCGGTGGAAGAACGCGGAGAGTGAGTTGCAGAGGTCTTGCGAGGGGTGATGTCGTTGTTTCCGGCGCTGGGGTTGGAGAACTCTTTGACGATGCTGAAAAGTTCCTTGCTGTCATGGGCGTTGTTGTCCAGTCGTTCTTTGAGTGCCGACTTCTTGGTGGCACGGATCAGCTGGTGGTGTTTGCGGGTGGCGTGCTTGAGGGCGGTCCTGTTGTCTGTGGTCTGGTCGAGTCGCCAGGTTTTCTCGAGAGTGCGGCAGTTCTTCTTGGATTCCTTGAGTTCGTTGGTGAACCAAGGGGTTTTCTTGCTTCCGGGTCTGCTGGGAGGGTTTTTAGTGGTGCGAGGTCGTCGGCGCAGGCGGTCAGCCACTTGGCGAGGTTGCTGGCTGCTTCGTTTGGGTCCGTTGTGTCGGTGGGTGTGTTCTGGCTGAGGGAGGCGGTGAGCTGCTCGGCGGTGATCTTGCTCCAGCTCCGGCGGGGAGCCTGTTGCGGGTGGTGGTGGGTCGCAGTCTTTCTGAAGCTGAAGTGGACGCAGCTGTGGTCGGTCCAGTGGAGTCCGGTGGCGTGGCTGAAGGAGATGTGCTTGCTGGACGAGAAGACGGGGTCAAGCGTGTGGCCGGCGTAGTGGGTGGGCGTGTTCACCAGTTGCTTGAGTCCGAGGTTGGCGAGGTTGTCCAGCAGGGCGGTGGTGTTTCTGTCGTTGTTGTTCTCCAGGTGGAAGTTGAGGTCCCCTAGGAGGATGTAGTCGGCGGAGGGCATGGCGTGCGGGCTGATGAAGTCTGCGATGTCTTCGCTGAATAGTGTGCGTGGTCCCGGGGTCTGTAGATGAGGGTGCCTCGGAGGGTGGTCTTGGGGTCCGTGTGTATCTGGAAGTGTAGGTGTTCGGCGGCGGTGAAGGTCTCGTCGGAGTTAGTCGAGATGCGGATGGTGTTCTTGTGTACGATGGCGATGCCTCCTCCCGTCTGGTTGACGCGGTCCTTCCGGGTGATCTTGTATCCATCCGGGATGGCTATGGCGATGTCAGGCGCTGAGGAGGCGTTCATCCAGGTTTCGGTGAGGAAGGCGATGTCCGGTGCTGTTGCGTCGAGCAGGTCCCAGAGTTCCACGGCGTGCCTGTGGACGGAGCGGGTGTTCAGCAGGATGCATTTCAGGTGGTTGCTGCTGTTGCTCGACTTGGCGGAGGTGGTGCACGTCAGGGGGCAGGTGAATCGGCAGGTTTGGCAGGTGAAGGGTCCGTGGGTGCGTCTCGGTGAGGCTCGGTAGCAGGCAGGGTTCCGGCCGGCATTGAGTGCGGTGAGTGTGGCGGCGTCGTAGGTCCGTCGAGTGGTGTTGCATCGGTGGGATCCAGGGGTTCTGGCGCTGGGCGCGGTCCAGTCGCGGACGGGCGCAGACGGGCTTGCCTTAGGCGCGCCTTCGGCGCGCCAGCGGCGCGCCCGCTGCGCACGTCCGCTGCGCGGCCGTGCAGCGGCCGCCATTTATGGGGAGGTGGGAGGGAGGAGCAGCTGGGAGGCGGGAGGCAGGGGCAGCGAATGGGCAGTCAGGGGGCGGGGCCGCAGGGACGCAGCGGCGGGAATGGCGATAGGCAGCGAGGGGCACAGAAGGAAAAACGGGGGAGAGCAGGTAAATCACGGGCACAACAACAGTGGGGCAGCGAGGGGCACAGAAGGAAAACGGGGGGAGAGCAGGTAAATCACGGGCACAACAACAGTGGGGCAGCGAGGGGCACAGAAGGAAAAACGGGGGGAGAGCAGGTAAATCACGGGCACAACAACAGTGGGGCAGCGAGGGGCACAGAAGGAAAAACGGGGGGAGAGCAGGTAAATCACGGGCACAACAACAGTGGGGCAGCGAGGGGCACAGAAGGAAAAACGGGGGGAGAGCAGGTAAATCACGGGCACAACAACAGTGGGGCAGCGAGGGGCACAGAAGGAAAAACGGGGGGAGAGCAGGTAAATCACGGGCACAACAACAGTGGGGCAGCGAGGGGCACAGAAGGAAAAGCGGGGGGAGAGCAGGTAAATCACGGGCACAACAACAGTGGGGCAGCGAGGGGCACAGAAGGAAAAACGGGGGGAGAGCAGGTAAATCACGGGCACAACAACAGTGGGGCAGCGAGGGGCACAGAAGGAAAAACGGGGGGAGAGCAGGTAAATCACGGGCACAACAACAGTGGGGCAGCGAGGGGCACAGAAGGAAAAACGGGGGGAGAGCAGGTAAATCACGGGCACAACAACAGTGGGGCAGCGAGGGGCACAGAAGGAAAAACGGGGGGAGAGCAGGTAAATCACGGGCACAACAACAGTGGGGCAGCGAGGGGCACAGAAGGAAAAACGGGGGGAGAGCAGGTAAATCACGGGCACAACAACAGTGGGGCAGCGAGGGGCACAGAAGGAAAAACGGGGGGAGAGCAGGTAAATCACGGGCACAACAACAGTGGGGCAGCGAGGGGCACGGAAGGAAAAACGGGGGGAGAGCAGGTAAATCACGGGCACAACAACAGTGGGGCAGCGAGGGGCACAGAAGGAAAAACGGGGGGAGAGCAGGTAAATCACGGGCACAACAACAGTGGGGCAGCGAGGGGCACAGAAGGAAAAACGGGGGGAGAGCAGGTAAATCACGGGCACAACAACAGTGGGGCAGCGAGGGGCACAGAAGGAAAAACGGGGGGAGAGCAGGTAAATCACGGGCACAACAACAGTGGGGCAGCGAGGGGCACAGAAGGAAAAACGGGGGGAGAGCAGGTAAATCACGGGCACAACAACAGTGGGGCAGCGAGGGGCACAGAAGGAAAACGGGGGGAGAGCAGGTAAATCACGGGCACAACAACAGTGGGGCAGCGAGGGGCACAGAAGGAAAAACGGGGGGAGAGCAGGTAAATCACGGGCACAACAACAGTGGGGCAGCGAGGGGCACAGAAGGAAAAACGGGGGGAGAGCAGGTAAATCACGGGCACAACAACAGTGGGGCAGCGAGGGGCACAGAAGGAAAAACGGGGGGAGAGCAGGTAAATCACGGGCACAACAACAGTGGGGCAGCGAGGGGCACAGAAGGAAAAACGGGGGGAGAGCAGGTAAATCACGGGCACAACAACAGTGGGGCAGCGAGGGGCACAGAAGGAAAAACGGGGGAGAGCAGGTAAATCACGGGCACAACAACAGTGGGGCAGCGAGGGGCACAGAAGGAAAAACGGGGGGAGCAGGTAAATCACGGGCACAACAACAGTGGGGCAGCGAGGGGCACAGAAGGAAAAACGGGGGGAGAGCAGGTAAATCACGGGCACAACAACAGTGGGGCAGCGAGGGGCACAGAAGGAAAAACGGGGGGAGAGCAGGTAAATCACGGGCACAACAACAGTGGGGCAGCGAGGGGCACAGAAAGGAAAAGGGGAGACAAGCAGACAAAACTGGCACCGGGGCCACAAGCGGAGGGCGATCTTACCTACAGGAGCAGCGGGCAGACAGCACAGGCGGAGCTGTGTGGTGGGGGAGCGACCTACCTGGCAAGGAGAAATAGCTTTACCTTTGTCCTTGGGCAGCATGCAAATGTGAAGCATTTTGGGTTGTGACTCATCGATTTAATTACCAGAACCAAGAAGCCACCTGAAAATTGCCATCAGAATCAGCAAGACTTACGCCACGACTGTAGGAGCACCGTTGATGCCTGCCACCTTGCCCACAGCATCCAGACTACTGCTCATTGTCAAGCTGCTGACATGTGCCCAGTCCTTCCGTATCAGAACAATAGCGAGAGTGATCACAGGGTTGCAGAGCTTTTGGGGAAACTTGCTATGACTGTAGCACTGTAGCACTGAGGAACTTTGACTTTTAAAAAGCCATTGTGGGACTTCTAGGATTGTACTCACTATCGGGTTCTAGCCTAAATGTTGTCTCAGGTAAATGGGGAATAACCACAGTGCTTAGATAGGGAAGTGGGACTCAGGATCTTACCTGGACAATGCTAGAGTGCCAGCCTTATGAGAACTGTGTATATTATTTGTGGTATTGTATATTTCTCTTTGTGTTCATATATAAATACTACTTTTTTCCGCAAAAACAAGTGTCTGGCTGGGCATTCATGTATTGTGGCTACCGAGCCTATTTTGAGTCTTGTGCCTGTGTAAAAGTTGCAGCTAACTCCCCTGAGAAGCCATGTACTGATCACATCCTGCTACTATTGAAAGTCAAGTGCAAAAGGTGTAGTACTTGGTCCAGTTACTCACAGCCCATAGTAGGTTGGGCCAGGGGATGTCAGGAGTAAAAAGGTCTCAACACCCATGGTTGGGCCCAGTAGCTCCTGCTTGCCCTGTGGTCCTCTGAAAGGGGTTCTGATACCTTCAGTCCCAGGCACCTTCAAGTTGAATGGTCAAATCCAGTCAGTTCTGATACTGTGCTTCATCCCTCTAATGTGGATAACACTCAGCATAGATGTCCTCTGAGATTTCTGTGGTTTGAGCTTACATAGCCCACACCACGTGGGTAAGCGTCACTTCCGGGTCACAGCCCTCTACCTCAAACCTCTCCTTTAATAATAAGGACACAAACCTTCCTTGGTGCCTAAATGGTCGTGATTAATTAAAACCATTAAAATCAAGCAGGGTCATAAGTCATCACAATTCAACGGTCATTAATACAAACCCTGTAGCATGCATTTGTTTAGAAAACAGGACAATAGGCAATCATAACATTATAATCTGGTTAATTGTGGTCATAAATCACCCTACAGTCATAAATCATTCCTTTTTGCATCATAATTCACGTACACATCTAGCTGGCAGCATCTTTGCTTGCGGACCCCTGGCTTCAAGCGCAGGGGCTTCTAGGCTTCCCTTGCTACTGATGACAGGTGTTTATGGACCTCTGGCTGTGCCTGGGCTACAAGTGCTGTGTCTGCTTTGTGCTGACCCTCTGTCAGCCCTAAGTGTTTTGCCCTCCAGTGTCCCTGCCGTGAGGCATCCCAAGGACCCTTTTCGAGTGGCTCTTCTTTCTGCCCCTATTTTTTTTATCATTGGCATTCATTTGTGCTGTCTCTGCCACACTGATGGTGATTCCTTGACTGATGTCAGCTCCCCCCGAGCTCCTCCTTTTGCTGCTGCTATGCCTAAGGGAAATCTAAGAGTTTGAGTGACCCAACTATGTTCAGAAGAAACATATCCATCCCTACTTTAGATAAGTGGATCCCATCCTCCCTGTAGTTGCCCGGGGTTTTGAGGTTAATGAGGCCATGTCGAATAAATTTCCAGCCCATACCCTTGCAGAGCTTGCTCATTACGAAATGTAGTTTCCTTTTGGATTGCTCTACCGCCCCCTTCATTTGAAGCTTGCCATTAATTGCGACCAGTCGACAACGGTGGGGCAGAGTAGCCTGGCCAATGCCGTTAGGTCCGCTTTCATGGCCTCCAACAGTTTGTATCTCCCTAGATCGGCGAGGCCGTTACCACCCAGTTGTATGAGGACTGCATCTGGCTTGCCCCATGCCTGCAGGGCCTCCTGCACTCTCTGCAGCATGTAAGCCTACCTCATACCCAGTTTGTCCAGCCAAACTACTGTGGTGTTGCACAACCAAATGCCCTTGTGGTCTTTCTGCCTTCCGCCCAGCGCTGTGCCCGCATGATATAAGAATGGGCCAGTATCCAGGCTGTCCATTTACCCTTGCCACCTCCTTTAGGAGAAAGTACTTTGCCTTAATTGCATTCAGATTAAATGTAGGCTCAGGCCTTCCGCCTGCCAAGTCGCTTGATGCTCTCTTCCCCAGACCATGAGCTTCTGCGGTTGTAGCTATGCCTCTACGGAATGAGTGCAACCTGAAACACTGAGGTGGAAAAACCTGCCCTCCCTAGCCTTTTTTGCATAATTGCTATGAACTGGAATTTTCTAAGACAGGCACCGTCTTAGTGAACAAAAAAAAGGGTGCCCCCTTGGGGCCCACTCCGCAGCTATTCTTGTTTTAGGCATACTGGGCAAAACTCAGGCAATGTGATGCAGTTGAGGTGTGTAAGATTCCTCCTTATTTCTTGATCTATCTTTGACCACCTATGTCTTATCACCATGTGACCCTACCCCATGCGAACATCTTCCAGACACAGGCATGTGGTTCCCAGAATGCTCCTGCTACCAACTCACTGCCCCAGTTGTAACTCCCCCTCTGTTCTGCAGGCCAGTAACATTGCTGCCAGTCTGCTGAAATCAGTGGGTAGCTGGGGTCTTTCTGACCCACTTGCCTGCACCCCTGCCCGCTTTGCCAATCAACAGTAGAAGGAATTCATCAGGTCCGATCCTCTGTAAAGCTTTGAAAAGTACGCAACTGCGTTCAGATGAATTTTGGCCCACAACCTTGTTTTTCAGCTAGTGAAGTCCCAGTGTATGAACTTTTCGACCTCCTCACTACCAATAACTCTGCATATGTTTACCTCGTCCACTACCCTATAAAAGAGCGCCCAGCACTAACGGATCTTGGCCGCGCCCTTAGGTGCAAGGGCCCGGTTGACCAAGGATGCCAGGTTGGGTCTATCAGTTGCCACAATTCCTCAATGAAATGTGCCATTTCCCTCATCTCATTGTTGCAGAGCCAGCTGCAGAACATCGTCCGCTGAAAGTGAGAGAGAGTATCTGCTATTGAATTATCGCAACCTGCCACTGGCCTAGCCCTAGTTGCTATGTTTAGCCCCCAACTGGCAGGAGAATAGGTGGCGTAATAGGCCTAAAACACGAGGGCACTGGGCAGTGCCCAGGTTCAACATCTGCACATCTGCGTGATTGTCCCACCACAGAGTTACTTGCTTGTTTTAGAGCTTGTCCTTCTACAGTGAACAGGCTACTATAATGGGGAACAGCTCCTGATCCAACCCATCATTAGCTGATGCACCTGGTAGGTAGGATAGCTGGTGTGAGCCTAAACTGGCCTGCTTGTTTCTTAGAAATAAACCCCAGTGGGGTTATCACAAAGTTCTCAAGTGGTGGTTGCTCAAACGGCCCGCTACTCGGCCCAGACAAAGCTCTTTAGCCACCTTACGCCTTGCTTCCTTGATCTTCTCAGCTACTGATTTGAGGCTCTGGCTGAAGCTGTTAACTAGCATGCCACTGTATGGTATGAGAAAGGCCTCCTTGAAACCTGCCACTAACATCTGGACGTCATCCTTCCTTGAGCATTTATGTTAGTTCCCTGACCTGTATGGGGTTGGGTGCCCGTTCTGCTGCCCTGCACCTCTCCCCAGGATGCGCCCTTTCGTAGCTATATCTTGAGGTATCTTTTTTGTTAGTGTTACCTTTCCCTTCTAGCAGTCACTGACAGGGTGGGAACCCCCACAGGTGCTGCACACTTGCCTGAATTTTCAGGCTTGGCCCCATATACATTCACCTTTGCCAAATGTCCAGCATGTTGTGGCCTGGGTCTTCCCAGCCTTCCCTCCAGCGTAGGGTTTGCCTTTGCTAAACTATTGGTAAGTATCCTGTCTCCCCTTGCTCCCATGGGACAGAAAAGATGGCTTGTGGTGTGTGCTCCCCCCTTCACAGGCCGCCACCATGTGGTGTGTGAAGCCTATCACATCTTGGTGGTCCCAGTCTATAATGGCCCATATTTGCATCTTCTCCTGGAACCCCTCATCATACTGCAACCAAGCAACACCCTGATATTTACGCTGTGCTTCATGGACCTTCTCCTCGTAGAGGAAGAGTGCTTCTGTGCTCTGGGGAAACTTCTCAATGAACACATGAACTAGCATTCTGAATGCATGCAACCAGCTGCCTTCGGACCTCTTGATTCTACTTCTACCCCTTTCTCTTCCTTTTCCTCTTGCGCCACTAAATTCAAACCTGACTGCCTTACTTCTAACAAGGAGAACAAGTTGATGATTTGTTTGTGCCAGATACTTTCTTTTATAAATAGAGGGATCAGGTTGCCAACCCCTGTCTCGGGTGCTTTTATGGGCCGGTCACCAGACGAGCCTCAGGTATTCACTAACTAGCTTATGATTCTCTGTGCCCTGCACTGCGCTGCCCACCCATGTCCTAGTGGGATCCGTCCCCCCTGCTTGGTTGTTGGTGGTCCCTGGAACAGAGGTGCCCTTAGTGCCACCACTGTCTTCCCTTTGTCCTGGCTGTACTGTCCCCTACGCAGCTGCCTCATTCATCCCTGCTATCTTGTAGCTCTTAGCTTCCCCTTCTGCAGAGACGGTATCCTGCCCTGTGGTGCTTGTCCCTGTAGCAATGACCTGACCCTCCCCTTTCTCAGCCTGGTTCAGCCATTGCCCAGGCCAGTAACCCGCTAAGGGCCAATCTTTTGGAGGAAAACATGGTGCAGCACTCCCTATCCCCTGCCAAGGCCACCATGGTGACACTACATATGGGGTGGGTGCATTATGTGTGGGGTGCCCCTCTAGGGGAGCTATGAGTGTGGTTGGGCCCCTCATTAGTTGACTGCCTACAGTTACATGGTCCAAAACCTTGCCCCAAATCCTGCCCCTGATATTCCTACTCTAACAGGGTTTGCTCTGCTGGGTTCTGCCAGGTAGAGTTCTCCACCCCCACCTAAATGCCGTAATTTGTGATGCCATTCCCTGTGCTCCCACCTGCTACTACCCCGTCATAGATTATTGAGCCTGACCCCAGCCCCCACCCTGCCCTTTAGTAACATGACCCTGACTCACAACATGTGCTGTTTTGGAGTTGCTCTACCTTTCCGTGCGGACCCCATCTGGCACCGCCATGCAGGCTGCATGTGTCTCATAGGAGCTGCTATCCCTTCACTCAAAGTTGTCATTGTCTCTCCTTTTGCTTCTTGAGGGTGTTCCAGGAAAACACCCTTTTCTCCATGGGGACCGCCATTCTGACTACATGCCCCCATCCTGTAGACTCCCTTTCCCTAGAACTGCTGCTGCTGCCTCGGCGTCCCACTGCCCTGGGCCACTTTCTGATTTCTCTGCTCTGCTGCTGCTATCCCACCATTGCCCCTTGCTGTTCGCTGACGAGGGGCCAAAGTCTTGGTGCAGTTATCAGTCCTGCCCATGGTGGCCCGCTGCCTCGCTAGCCCGATCAATTAAACCACGGAGCTCCTCTCTGGCAGGCCTTGCTCTGTCCAGCATGGGGGTGCATGTTGCTCTTGCTCACGTTTGCACTCCTGGCTCCCCAGGCCTGCAGCAGAGACTCACTCCTCGCATCCAATGTCCTCTTTGCTTCAGTAGCAGGTGGGCTTGCGCCAGGGTCTTTTGGCTGCCATCTCAATCTCCCGCCTTGCTCTGAGTGCAGGTCTCCAGTCCGGCCTCTCACCTTCTCTTGACGCTCTTCATTGGCGCAGCACAGCTTACTATCTGCCCAACACCTCTTCCCAATCTCGTTAGTCGTGGTTGACCCCACGCCAATAACGATCATTGTTCTCCAAAGACAGCGATCTTCTGCAACAATGTCTCTCGCTCCCACTTCCTACTTATGACCGTGAGTTGTCCCCGCCCACTTGCATTCCATATGCTATTTTAAAACATGTCAGCCAGTGCTGTTCATGCATTTCCAGGGCCCCACTGGCTGTCAACCCTTGCAGCTTGCTGCCCTCGGGGTTTGTTACTTGCGGTCCCCTCCAGAGTGTGGCATCGCCTTCCCGGCCCGCAGTTAAAATACTGGTTATTATTGTTTTCTCATTAGAGACCAGTCCACTTGTTTCACTTTAACCTGTTTGTGTTATTAACAAAACCATACAACTTACTGTTTAAGTGTGTGTTACATTTACCTGTCACACCCTCCATGGTATGTGTGTAGTTGGGGTAGGGTGGGTTTGAATTAGGCCTGGGTAGAACTCGTGGAGTTTTGCCCCACGGAGTTCCAAAAAAACTCCA
Organism: Calotriton arnoldi; assembly: GCA_963921515.1. Taxonomy (NCBI): domain Eukaryota; kingdom Metazoa; phylum Chordata; class Amphibia; order Caudata; family Salamandridae; genus Calotriton; species Calotriton arnoldi. The sequence goes on from CAWUFW010013373.1 coordinate 346,100, forward strand.
CAAGATTCCGTGGAACTCCGTGAACTGGAGAAGAATACTGGGCTGCCCTCTTGCGCTGTTTTTTCATGCCAGTACCATGTTCTGTGCTGAAAATCAGTGCTAACGACACCACTTGGTCCGCGTAGGTGTGGCTGTTTTATATACTTCCTGTTCTGTGCATGGTGCTGGGCCTGACTTTTCAATCCAATTTAATCTATTCTAATCCTCCCTCTATCCCACTCATCCACCCCTCATTTACCTTTATTTTGTCAGTGTGTGTCTTTGTTTTTGTGTATTTCACATTTTTGTCTCTTTCTTTTTCTGTGACTCTTGGTACTTTTTCTGTTTTCACCTTCTACTTTCTTTAGGTCTTTCATTCTGCTTCTGTTCCTTATTTTCTTTTTTTTCCACCCCAGTGCCATGTGGGAGCACAAGGGAGCAAACGGTGGCAAGGAGTGCAGCCCTGCCCCTTTTTTTCTAAGGCGGAGGTAGCCGTACTTGTTTTTTATGTGCATTGCCACCTCCTCTACATGGTGGCAGCATGCCTGGGACAGGGTACCCCCTGTGGGAACATTGGCTGCTGTGGCGAGAGTGTACCGGTGTGTGCACCTGCACAGTAGGGTGCAGCAGCTAACGCCCTGCTGGGTGGATTTAATTGCCCGCGACCTGTTGGGCATCGAGGTTGCGGGCTCTGTGAGTTATTATTTATTTGTGGTGTCCTACAATACTAATATGTTTTTTTTTAAATACCATGCTGCTCACACTCAGAGGTAAGTAAAGTTTATGTTGCGTATATTATGTGTTTTAGTTTGAGCTAGCTAGGTGCTTGGCACAACCTAATTGTACTTGGCAGTTGCAGCATTTGCTTGGGCTGATTATTTAAGAAGTCATGCAGACTCTGTCCTGTCACTAAGATAGTGGTAGGAGAAATGTCAGTGAGTTAGTGTTCTCTGTGCCTTTCTTTATGTAGCTCATCCAGCCCCTATCACCCAGTTATGTGTAGTATGAATCCATGCATTGAAAAGGGAGACTGAGTTGGCCCATCAAAAGGGGTTGAGAAGCAAACATCAATGCATTAGTAGTTCTAAATGTAGTTTAGGAAATTAGGAATTGGTCAACTAGATACTACTACTATTACTATTACTATAGGCGATCTGATTTAGAATAGTACAATGTTACTGCGTTTGCTTTTGCCTGTCAAAATATTTTTGGGGAGATTAAATGTACCACTAATCTATTTTGTTATCTTCTTCATTTCTTACATCAGCACCCAAGGGCAAGAAGAAGAGGGCATCATCAACGGCGGGTCAGGATGGGGCTACCATCACCAGTGCCATGGCGGGTGGAAGTAAGTGCTGTTATTATTATTATTATTATTATTATTATTATTATTATTATCATCATTATTATTTCCATAACTTTTAACTCTCCCCACTATTAGAATAATTTTGCCTTGTTTATTCTGTTTTATCCTGTCTCCATTTTGTTCAACTCCTCTCCTATCTAATTGTGGTGATGCTGGCAGAACCTTGTATGTGATGTCACCTGGAATGTTGACAGGTGCTTCTGACCACGAGTGTTCTTTCTGTGGCAGTTGCAGCCTGTGCCTTGGGATGCTACCAGCGTGAACGGCTCTCTGTATCCGCTAATAAATATCTTGCTGAATCACCTTCTCAACGATGTCATTCGTCTTTCTATCAGTGGCGACAGAAGACGGGATTTAATTTTTGAACAGTGAGCTAATTGCTCATCCAGGAAGACGCGACCGAAGGCGTGACTGAGCTGACTTCGTCAAGTATCGTTTTGAACCTTTTAGTACGCGCTTTAATGGCAAACCCTAAGTACAATGTATTCATTATTCCAAGGCGCATATTATTTTTCTTTTAAAAAAGGGTACAGAGAGCGTCCATTGCACCGTTCTTTGACAGAGTATGCTCTTTATTGTCTGACTTATGCCGCGAGCGAGCGCGACTGCTCCGGCAGCTCGAAGAATCTAAAGCGCACATTTCTGTTAATGACATCTGAATTTGTAACTGTTTATTCAGATGTTTGGCTATTATGGGCATTAGACTCTACCACTGTTGCCGGTGCCGGGCTCCAACCGTTAAGCACGAGAAGACGTACAGCACGAGGAAGCATTCTCAGCGCTCCAACGCGTGCCAGAGTAAAGCGCGAGGGGGCACAGTACGAGGAAGCAGCTTCAGCATTCTATCTGCGCGCGTTTACCTGCCTCATCATGTTCTTCTCTTTTAGCGTGAGGCCTGCATTGTGTTAAACGCATAGACTGCGCTGCTCAAGGGATTCCATCTGCTGGGATACCTGCGCACTCGGCTTTGTGACGCGTTAAGGATTTCTGTCTGCGCAGTTGGGCTTTCAGCGTTATGATGCAACCAAGAAGCTTGTACGCTCAGCACTCTTCCTGTCCGATTCTAGCCTGTACTCGGTGACGGGCTCACCATTTGATATTATCACAACATTTCTGCTACGCTTTTCAGGAATATTTCAGCCTGCACTCGGTGACAGGCACACCTTTGGAAATTATAATAGCTGTTGCACATGAACTATTCCTGCACAACCTTCCGGTCTCATGAATGTGTTTACTTGTTAAAAAAGTGATTGAAGGACAAAAAAAAGAGTCATAGACAAAACCCTTTGTACACTTGTTTTTCACTCTATTTTTTTTTACATCTCTTTTTCAGGTTCTTGGATGTTTTTCTTCTTTTTCTTCTTGTTTTTCTTTTTCTTACTAACCAGTTTTCTTTGCAGGTATTTTATCGTCATGCAGAGTGTCATGGCTCCAGCTCCTTTTTTGCAAGAACCAGGAGAATGACCATTAGAATGGAAATTGTGGTTTAGGTCTTTTAAAGCTTATTTAGGTGCCATTGACGGACAAAGATTCAGACCTGAAAGAAAAAATAATCTAATGTACTATCATCTAGCGGTTGAAGGTCAGAATGTTTTTGATCATTTGCCACCATATGATCCACCTGAAGTCGAAGATCCTGATGAATTTGATACAGCGGTAGCGCAACTGGACAAGTACTTCTCTAAAACAAAAAATATTGTAGTACACAGGTACAAATTTTTTACTAGAGTGTAAAACCTTCAGAAAGCATTGATGCTTTCATCACTGCACTGAAGGTTCTTGCCGCCAAGTGTGAATATGAGAACTTCACATCACAACTAATAAGAGATCAGCTGGTAGCCAGATGTCGTAAAAATTCAAGAAAAATTACTAACGTGTTAGGATCCCTCTCTAGACAAGGCTGTCGATATTGCCAAAAGCATTGAATGTTCTCTTGAGGATACTAAACAATTAGAAACTGCTTTGCCTAATACCACTGTTTCGGGTGCTGTTCCAGTAAATCTTCTAATACCAAGACTGATGATGTTAGGAGACAAAATGTGTTCAGAGGAGGAAGACATTTTGTGCAAAATAGATCATTCAGTCAGAAAATTATTTGTTTTAGGTGTGGCTCACCTTTGCATTTTTCATCTTTTAAGAATTGTCCTGCTGTCAATCAGCAATGTGCTCAGTGTGGTAAAATGGGCCATTATGCGAGAGTTTGTAGAGGAGCTAAAAGGAAAAGTGTCAGGTGTGTTCTGAATGAGTCTGAAGATTGTAGTGAAGATAATGTCACTAATCAAGAATACATTGTAGTGGTGAAAGATAGTGAGAAACAAAATACATCTCTTATTCTTGATCCTGAGGTTGATGTTACTTTTGAAAAAGTTCAAATTCAACTTCTTGTTAACACAGGAGCGCGCATTACCATTGTGTCACAAGAAAAATACTTTAAGTTTTGGGAAAACAAAAGTTTATTACCTCCTGATGTTCTTACAGTGGCTTTCGAAGGTAGTAACATCGAGTTACTAGGTTATTTCTGGGCCACTATCAGTGTGTTGGGGGAGGTCATCAAAGGCAAGGTTTATGTGGCAAGGAAGGGTATCAATGTTCTTGATTTATTACATCAGGCTGAGTTTGGTTTAAGTATTAAACCAGGTTTAGACAAACCTGTTTTCATTGAGAAAAAGCCAATACGAAATCAATCCAGAAAGAACATCAATTCTTTGTCTAGCACTGACATAACAAACAAATGGGAACATAAGTTTGAAAAAGTTTTTCAAGAACGTCTAGGCAAGGTTACTGGTTGTCAACACTTTATCAGGGTGAAAGAAAATGCCTGTCCTGTCAATCATAAATTGCATAATGTTCCTCTTAGCATTAGGGCCGACTTATCTCAAGATTTAAAGAGTCTTTGTGATCAGGGCATAATTGAAAAAGTTGATGCAACTCTTTGGCTTTCGCCTATAGTTCTTGCTAAGAAGAGGTCTGGGGACTTGAGGATGTGTGTCGACTTAAGGAGTGTGAACAATGCTATTTGGGTCGATAGTCTTCCTCTTCCACGCATTGAGGATTTGATTGCAAAAGTTGGATCCTCCTGTTGGTTCACGAAATTGGGCCTTAAGGCTGCCTATCATCAGATGGAGTTAGATCCTGAGTCTCGCCATCTCACAGCTTTTGTTACCCCTGATGGCATCTTTCAATGTTGCCGCTTACCTTTAGGCTTGGCTTCGGCGGCTGCCGTTTTTCAGAGGCTTATGACTGAGATGTTCCAAGACAATCCTCACGTTGTGGTCTTTTAAGATGACATTCTCATCTTTTCCAAAACAGAGGTTGAACATGATCTAGCTATTGATACATTTTTTTGTATTTTGGAAAATAGAGGTGTAACTTTACAAAGAAATAAATGTACTTTTAAAGTGAGAGAGATAGAGTACTTACGCCATATTATTTCAGAGCATGGCATTAAACCCAGACCAGGTTTAGTAAAAAGCATTGTGGAAGCTCCTGCGCCACAGAACAGGGAACAACTCATTTCTTTTCTTGGTTTGAGCTAGTTTTACGCCAAGTTCATGAAATATTTTGCAAAGACGACTGAATGTTTCAGGGCTCTGTTGAAAAAGGGGGCAACTTTTATTTGGTCAGATGAATGTAAAAAGGGTTTTCTGACTATCAAAGATCATATTATTAAAGCTCCTGCTCTGCAAGCATTTGTAGAAGGTAGACAAACTGTTGTCACTGTCGATGCATGTGAATATGGTTTGGGGGCGGTACTTTCACAGTATGAAAAGGGTAAAGAGCATACGGTCGGTTTTGCTTCGAGAACACTGCGTTTTGTAGAACGGAAGTATTCTGTTATAGAAAAAGAGCTGCTAGCTTGTGTCTGGAGTATCGAAAAGTTTAAACTGTACCTGTGGGGCAGATCCTTTGTACTAAAGACTGATCATCATCCTCTTGTTGACATTCTGTCTGGTAAAAAGATAAAACGCACTACTGCTTGTTTGGCCAGGCTTTCTGCTAAACTTTTAGAATACTCTTTCAATGTAGAGTACATCCCTGGTGGAAAAAACTGTATGGCGGATTGTCTATCTAGACTTCCCATTGCGGATACAGAGGAACAAGATTGGGAGGTAGAAATTGAGGAATGTTTTGTGGCTTGCATTACTCAGAACAGTCTCTCTTTTACCGAAAGTGATTGGGTAGCTGAAGTGAACAAGGATGTTGTTCTCAATGAGGTTGTGTCCTTGATTAGGAAGGGTTGGCCTAAGGAGAAGTGTCTTTCACCAGAATTAAAAATGTATTGGAAAGTCTGTGATGAGTTATCGGTTGAGGGTGGCAAGGTAGTTAGGGGTGATAAATTGGTTCCTCCAGAGTGTCTCCGGCAAAAGATCATTTCCGCTGCGCATCTGGGTCATCTAGGTGCGACCATCACAGAAAGGAAGATTAGAGCTGATTTTTGGTGGCCGAAAATGGATTTTCAAATAGATGAATTAGTCAAACAGTGTGTTACATGCAACACCAGTGACAAAGTTTTGGTGTTGGAGGGTGTTGTTGAATCTCCTGGGGCAGATTTACAAGCCCCCTGCGCTACCAGTATGTCACTTTTTGTGACGTACTGGAGGCGCATTCCACTTCTTCATATTTACAAGGAGAGGAAAAGCCACCCTGCGTGGCTTTTCCTGTCCTTGAAAATATGGCCCCTTTACACACAGCACTTTGCGTGGAAGGGGCGTTCCATGGGTGTTGCTGTGGGTGTTCCCACGAAACACCCATGGAACAAGACACATTTCCAGATTTACAAAGAATCGTAAATCTGGAAATGCGTGTCAAATGCTACGCCTCCACAGGGGAGGCGTAGCAACGGCGCAACGAGGAGAAATTTTTTCATTTCTCCTCATTTTTGTTTCCTGTTTTAATGTGAGCTGCATTCCGTAGCACACATTGAAAGAGGAAATCACCTCTAATGATTGTGTTTGTCCAGGAAGGGTTCCCTTCCTGAACAAAAACAATAATTGAAAGAATGCTGTTTTTCAACTTCTATGTGTGCTAATGCAGCACACATAGAAGTTGAAAAACGGCATTTCAGATTGTTTTTGTTCAGAAAGGGAACCCTTCCTGAACAAAAGTAATCTCCCCACGACGCAGGCATCCTTGCACCATGGTGCAAGGGTGGCTGCGCCGGCGCATGGCAGCTGTTTGTGTGCCAGCGCAGGGGGAAGCACAGAGATGCGACATATTGTTGTAAATATGTCGCATTGCTGTGCTTTCCAAACTAACGCAGCACGGCGCAGCAAAATGACTTGCTGCGCCATGCTGCATTAGTTTATTGTAAATCTGCCCCCCTGTGTCTCCGCCAGGAAGAGCTTGGCAGAGATTAGGTATGGATTTCCTTGGACCTTTCCACATTTTACCTTTTAATATGAGATTCTTTTTGGTGCTTGTAGATCATCTCTCTAGGTGGGTTGAGGTCGAGCCTATCAGTATTCCAAATTCTAAGAGTGTTATTAATTGTTTGAATAAGATCTTTCTTAGAGAAGGTTACCCTGAAGAAATTCTGACGGATAATGGCATCCTATTTGTCTCCCAAGAGATGGATTTGTATTTACACAATTGTGGCATTAAGCATATCAGAACTCCGCTTTATCACCCTCAAAGTAATGGCAAAGCGGAAAGATTTAATAGAGTTGCTGTGGAATGTGTACAGGCAGCTTTTAGGACTAAGTCTTGTGTTTCTTAAGCTTTAAAGGATTTAGGGGCCTATTACCATGGCGGGCGGATCGCCACCGCCGAGCCGGCGGTGGCTACCGCTGGCCCGGTGGTGGCGATCCGCCCGCCAAATGTCCCTGGTTCTCCCCCGCCATATTAGTATGGCGGGGGCACCGCGGCAGATGGGAAGACCGTCCGCCGCTTTTCCGCTGGTCGAATTGTCGACCGGGCGGAAAAGGGACACAATATGGTAGCGGTGTCTGCAAGACACCGCCATTCATATTATGATGTGAGCGGAAAGTGTCCTTTCCATGGCGGGGCATGCGGTCCTCGATGTTGGGGGCCCGTTGCTGGCCCCCAGGGTGTTGGGGGGTGCACATGGGGGGTACCTATGGTACCCCCCTCATTGCAATGCACTACGATGCAAGCACCACGTGGTGCCTGCCATGTTGTGCATGGCGATGCTGTGCACAATCCTTTTACATTGCGGGCGGGGCTGTAGCCAGCAGATCCACCCACAATGTAAAAGGCCCAGGATGCGCCCACCAGTGTGGCGGGCGCATCATAATTTGCATTGCGGGACCGCCGCAACATCGGCGGTCGGTCCCGTGCTCCGTTGCGGTGGCAGGCGGACTTTGTCCGCCCGCCATCGTAATGGACCCCTTGGTTTGGTCTTACCGCACCTCACCTCATGTTGCCACCAATTTTACTCCCTTTGAACTCATGAGGGGGAGAAAAGCTTCTTCGCAGGTTTACCCATTTTGGATGGTCAAGACTTCTCATCAAGGTTGTGATATGCAGTGTGCATGGGAAGCAGCTAATAAGAAGTCTATTGAAACAGGATCAAAGAATTGTGAGCCCATTGTCAGGAGAGAAAATCATAGTCTTAACGTTGGGGACTGGGTTAGAATAAAAAATCCTATCTTAGTCAGAAAAGGTCTTTCTAAATTTCTGGAATCTCAACAAATTGTGGAAGTACGCAGGAATGCAGTGAAATTATCCAATGGGAACTGGTGGAATACCTCTTGTGTTGCAAGGGATCCATCCAAAGTGGTTAATGCAGACAAGGGTGTCTTTTGGGGGATGGTGTTCCCTCTGTACCTTCTGTTTCTTCCAGTTTGGATGGGAGTGGGGCTAACAGGAAAAGCACTAGGGTTCGTGTCAGACCCAGTAAATTACACGATTATGTTTAATTGCTCCATTTTCATTGTCCTAGGTTTTTGCTTAAATGCGCAACACTTTTGCTCTGTATCTTTTATGTTCTTGATTCTGTTGTTTTATTGAAAAGGGGGAGGTGTGGTGATGCTGGCAGAACCTTGTATGTGATGTCACCTGGAATGTTGACAGGTGCTTCTGACCACGAGTGTCCTTTCTGTGGCAGTTGCAGCATGTGCCTTGGGATGCTACCAGCGTGGACGGCTCTCTGTATCCGCTAATAGATATCTTGCTGAATCACCTTCTCAACGATGTCATTCGTCTTTCTATCACTAATGTTTGTTGAATTCTTGTTATCCCTGCATTCTCCTTTTTTTCTATATTTCATGTTTCTGTAGCTAACTTGTTCTGTAGCTTTCTTCTGCTTTGTTAGTAAGCTTTCCCTGTCCCCTAATGTATCTTGTGGACTGGTCATGTAAGAACAGATTTTAGGTACTCTACTGTGAAGATTGCAGGCCCAAGTAAGCTATTCTACACATGTTTGCTGAGAAGGCTTTCTTTTTCTTGCTCATGCTCAAACAGCAAAATGAGAGAGTGCCCATGGTCCTGGTGGTTGTGTTGTGTTATCATTCATTTTATGCCGGCAGTTTGCATGACAGTGCAGCATGGCATGAAAGTAGTATGAGTTCCTATTGCATTTGCCAACCAAGACCAATTGTCCTTCATTGACAAAATTATTCCTCCCCTTCATTGCGCTATGATGACTCAGAGTCATCATAGTTCTGCCCCTCCATTACGAAACGTTTTGGACTTTTCTAACATTGTCAACAAACAAAATGCCCAAATTGATCTTTTCAATAGAAAATACTGCTAACCAAACTGTAGTGATGTATTACAGTTGTATTTTCTTCAAAAAAAATATTAAGGGGGTGTATCTGGCATCTAAAATGTGGAATGTCTTTTCTAGCCACACAGACCACCAGTGCCAGCAGCAGTGCCAGTATACCAGACGTGAAGGTGGTTGGAGGGGGAGTACCAGCTGCAGCAGAGACCTGCGGTTGTAAGTCACATTGCTTGCTTATTGACAAATTACTAGTATACTCACATCATTTGTTAAGCGAAGTAGATATGTATCCCACCCATCATCATTCTTCACCTCTCTGACCATGTCATTTCTCCACTGTTGACCTAACTGCAGCATGGTTCAATTCAGCACTGCTGTGTTGGCTGTGCAACGTGCGTCTGCTTCAGTTAATGTGGTGTTTACAAAGTTTTAAATGCATTGCAAACTGAAAACAAGGTGTATTTCCTCCTAGTACTTCACTCCTTTATTCTTTCCTAAATTCTGTCCCAGCCTACCGATAAAATAGAAAAATACATTGTTGACATGTGCCACATTTTTCTGGCCAAGTGATTCATATATTTCATGGCTTCTGTAATGTATTTACGCCTATTCAAAATTTTTCCTTTCGACATTTATCAACTACAGTGACTGACTAAGCCAAAGCTTAGGCACATGATGATGATCAGTGACACCCCACTATTCTATATCAAAACCTCTACCTACCTGGCCTAATCCCTCTCACTTACCCTGCAATAGAGTAAGTTAAGTTTCCTTTTCTTACTGGTAAGCAAATATATTTTTCGGAAATAATTTGCAGTGGAAGGCGAGGCCAGGGAGTAAAGTGGGATTAAGTGCCTGATTTCGAGTTTTGCGAATGGGATACTCTGTGACGAATGTGCCAAATAAAATCTATATCCCATTCCTTTCCTTGTACTGCAGTGCATTGTTTTTCTCACCATCTTATTACGACAGACAGGATATCCACATTTATATGCGAAGTGCGTGATGTAGTGTCATTATTACTCATCTGACTCTTTGGAGTCAGGGTAGAATTGAAAGGCATTTGGAGAAGAGCAGGGCCTTTGGAATTAAAGTAAGATAATTGTCCATTACAGCTGCGCCAGCAACAGACTGCAGAGAGTAGCAATGTACCCGACACGCTAGCTAGCATGCCTCCATTAATTTAGCACAACAAGAATACTTGTATTGCATAGTGCATAATGCCTTACTCAATAATGTGAGGTAATTTATTTTTATTTTTCCACACAAAGTGTCTGTTTAGCTTTTTACTAGGAAATCCTTTAAAAGAAAAGAAAATCACTTTTTTTTTTTTTATCTGGTGTTATTCGGCCTGTATTCCTTTCAGCCAGTCAGTGCTTTCATGTGAGACATGTGTGGGTAAACAATGCCCCTGTGACTCTCCTAATCATGTCAAATTCCAATGGCCCTAGGGGACCAGCAATGTACTGCTACTATTCCACAATATAATTTTAAACACGTGTTTGCACGGATCATTGTTTACAATTTGTCTTTTTTCTTGTTTTTCTTTCTTGATATAGCTAATCCTGCTGGTCCACAACCACCACCTACACAGCAGGGGATAGCAGCCCAGCTGTAGCAGCAGATTGGAGCCCATCCAGGTTGATTACCGTCAGCTGGTGGCTCTGGAGGAGGAGGAGAAGGCTGAGGTGCCGGCATATGCCACTCCCCGGGCCCCAGTTCCTCCAGCCAGCTGCCAGTGCCTCCATCCTCCCAGCAACAACATAGCCAGTGCTGTCGGCAGCTGGCAGCAACCCACACCACCACTGCTGCCCTTTCTCCCACCCAGACCGCCAGTTTCAATGCTGCGTGCTGCGCCGTCATATGGCACGCCTTGAGAAACAACAGGAACAAACTCAGACCCGCATTGATAATGCCCTCTTCTGAGCCCTTTTTATTTTTTGGTGGGGGGGACTTTTGTAGTGGGTGGAGAGCGTGAGAATTGGGAAGGGCAGTTGGGGAATTTTGGACTTTGTTTTGGACTCTTCTTTGGACTTTGGACATTGGTTGGGGCAATATTTACTTGTTTGGGGAAAGGGATGGGCCTATTATTGCTAGAGAGGGTGGGGTTTGTCAAAAGTAAAGGAAACAATTATTCTGAGACTTATGCCTCAAGTCGTTTTTTTGTGTTTTACTTTTACTTTCCACTGCTGCCTTTTTGTGCAGCCTGTTTTTTTAATCCGCTTATCAAAGTGTATACCAGTTAGTTATAGTTAGTAATACACTTGTCCTACAGCCCTCTGTAACTATATTGAGAATTGGGGGGTATGCTGCTATTGCCTGTATTGCCTACAACAACCTAGATAAACAAAAAATTACTTATCTGCAGTAGAAGTTAGTTACTTACTAACTAAACTAGTTTACTTCACACTATAGTTCTCTTACCTGAATAGATGAAGTGATGGCTGCGACCTCTCTCAATCTTCCCCAAAAATATTTCAGGGTTTCCTAAGGTGCCTTCTTAATGGTGGTGGTAGTAGTAGTAGCAGGCTAATGCACTGACAGGGAAGGCATCGCAAATGAGGTCCCACTGCCACCTAGATGAGCTTCAACTGTATGATTAATCAAAAGTATTATCCATCACAGGTAACTAAATTGAAAGAAAAACACAGATCTAGTGTGTTATATTTATATCATAGCTTTACAAAGACTGAGACCGGACTACTACCATCATGACCCAACAAGCCTGATATTATAACATAAACAGCAATAAAAACTTTTTCTGAGCAATGGGGAGCTAGTATTTCATTAAAACTAAAGTTAATAAATCCTTGAGTCAGGAGAAGTGGACTCAGACTCAGGAGTGGACATGTTTAGGTGTTTATGCAAGACAAGGCCTGAATGATGATGTTGACAAATGATGATCTATATCTAAAATATGGATCCCTTTTATGCGTGGGTGGTTAAGTGGGGCTGGTGTGTGTTATTGCTCAGCTAATAGAGGATCCCACAGTGAGTTGGTGTTGCTTTCACCACATCTGCCCCACCAAGTGAGTAATCCATTTATGGTGTAAATTAAGTCACACCTCAATAAATCACACAGCCCGACAGCCCGAGGGAAGAGGGTTAGGGGTTTATTAAATGAATGGGAAAATGGGATTTGGGGAAAGGTGTGACAAAGACAAACACTACACAACAGCAATATTCATCAGGGCAATAAGCAACATATCATCATCAATCTGTTGTAGAAGGAAATGAAGGAATGACACAGTTCAGTCAAATGCATTGCAAACAGTCCTTTAGCCCCAGAAACCCAAGTTAGTATATATCTAAATGTTCTGTCATCTAGGTTTGAAAAATACAAATTATGGAGGAGTGAAGTGAACCCACACAGTTCTAAAAATTATGACTGTTGAAATAAAAATGATACTGCATTGCCAAATTCAGCGGTGCATCTGTATTCTTCTTGATATGTCCGTCCTGGGTGACATGGCTGAACTGGTCCGGAAAGGTAAACAGGAGTGTTATGGAGCTTTCGCCTTTCAGGCAGAAGAGAAGGCCTGCGGATTGTAAAACAGAAATGATATTGTAGAGTCAACGAGAAGGCCAGCAGGTAAGCTTCATGAGGAGTGTACCAAGTAGACTCAGAGGCAGAGCAAGAGCATAGCCTGCTACAATCATTCATTTTATGACTCATGTGCGATCCATTAACTGAGAGTGAGAGCGAATTTACAACTAATCACGGACAAATAGCTGCATGTACTGGGCAGGTCAGTCTCACAATTGTCATCATAAAATTTAGCTGAGTGCGTGCATCATGTGATAATGTGGTATCACAAGTCTGTCTCCAGTTACAAGTGACAGCCCCCACACGACCACAATCACATAAGAGGAGTTTCACATTTGAGCCAGCACACACCCTCAACAGCATTTTCCAAATCAACACACCTCTCTCCAGTCTGCAGAGCTGAGTTGGCCTCAGCGTCATCATCATCATGGTTTCCCTTTGAAGTCAATAACTTCCTTCTTCTGGCTGCTGGGGTAGTCATGCCCTGAGTCCTTCCATCCTTCTCTTGACTCCGAAAAACGAATCAGTCGAACTCTGTCAGACCCAAACAAGATAGACCTGTAGTGTACTGCTTTTGAGTTGAAGAACAAGAGGAGAAACATAATTTGAGAATTTTGTGAAGATTTGTGTTTGTTACTTAAAATAACTGGGCTGTCTCTGAAAAAAACTGAAAAAAAGGAGTGGACCCTGCAAGTCAATCTTGCTAAGTATGAAAGGGTCAATCACCCATCAAGCCCCAAACATTGCACATCTTCGAAATCAAGTTTAAAAATCAGTTAAACACCCTCTCTCACTGTCTGCCACCACATGAATCATCAATCATCACTCACAATCCTCAATAATATATTGCTCATTGGTGCAATAGTTACATGCTCCAATCCAAGCACGGTAGTAGGTACACAATTGTATCCCCTCTTTGATGCAAGCAACACATTGGAATTTGTCAGTCTTGTAAATCAAATGATCTTTACTGGGCTGGCAGCCGTGCTAGGTGATGAAAAATGAAGGATAGGCATGGGAGGAAGGTAGACATAGTCTCCAATGTCCTGAAGATCATGGGAGGCTTTTACTGCACTGCATACTGGTCCAACTCCAATGAGGCCACACATGCACCTAAAAATGGTGAGGCTGAATATGTAAGACCAAACATAATGTTCCACTAGCTAAATCCTTTTTTTGGGGGGTGAAAGTAGATAAATAATTAAAATGTTCTACAGTGGCCGACTTCGTTAGAGAACTAGAGTTTGTCCTCAAACTCAGGTAGTTTGCATAGAAGTTGGTTCAGCTAACACACTTAAGTCTGACCAATCACCCTCATCCTCCTCCTCTTCCTTCTGCTGTGATATTTTAGGAACAGTGTAATTGTGTGGTGTGAAGTGTTGAATTATTTTGATCATGGTTCATCTCTTCACATTCTGAGGCGAAAGACTGGTTCTTGTCACTGTGACAACGGCACCAGCTGCACCAAACACATGCTCAGCAGACACACTGGCAGCCGGCCAAGCCAGATACTTCATTACCAACCTGCTGATCTCTGGTCATTAGCGCATCTTCCTATACCAATATACCAATGGGTTTTGATCCACATAGACCTCTTTTGGGTCATCCTGATAGTCCTGGAACATCCTCTGAATGTTCATTGGTGCTGCAACTTGCTTGGCCTCTTTTGCCTTCGCCTCTGCACTGGACGTAAGTCCTGCCACTTGAAACCAAGCCAATCCGGAGGTTTAGGCCAATTTGTCAGTTCCAGTTGTTGTGGTTGTTGCTGGTGTTCTTGTTCATGGCGTTGGCAGCTTTTAGACAACAGTACTGCTCTCTCTGTAAGTTGAAAGCAGAACCTCAGAACTTTTGCGCGGGAGTGTTACGAGAGGACTAAATTCATTAGCAAATTGTGCCAGTTAGACATGCTTACAAATGATTCCATATCAAGTTATTCCGCTTTGACCATATTGTTCCTCGAATCTTGCATCAACTGTTGTCACAAGAAGCTATTGCTATGTTTCTACATTGTTGTCAAGGGTAGTTGACATTATCTCCATCTGACGCGATATTTTTGTAGTTGCCAATGCTTGTTGTACATTGTCATATGCTTGTTGTTAAAGGAATCATTTCCGAATCACACAGGTTTCTAATCATTAGGGAAATTAGTTTCCAACCGTTACACTGAATGCACATGTAAACAGTTCCAACGTGCACACGTGGGATCGGTAACAGAAGCCGAGCACTCGGGTATTTAAACCCTACCCGCCTTTGCTCATGCGCTTCGCTTTGTGGATTCACAGTACTTACCTGGCTCCGGACCTGATCGGCGTGGCTCCTGCTCCCCGGCTACATCTTGATCCCTTCCTGGCTTCCCTCGGCGTCCTGTGATGGAGTTCCGGTTCCGGACATTCGCCGACGCTCCTTCCAATTTCCAGTAAAGACATGAAAGAAAAGGTTATTTCAACAAAAGGTTGCTAGGCAATGTAGCAACAAGAACAGTAAAGCATTTCAGAGACCAAGATGGCGCGGTAAGCTAAAATAACATTTTACAGGTTTGCCAAGACTGCGAAACTGTGTTTTTTCTATCGGACATCTTTTGAAACGCCGCATAACCTTGTTATTAACTCGGTAAGCTATTTAAAATAATAAACTATTGTAAAGAAAGGAAAGAGGAGTTCCCGATCACGAGTATTTGGAACTATCAATCTAATTAAGCATTTGAGTTTCGCAAAAGACAACAAAAGAACTCAAAAGAACTCTATGACATGTGTTAAAGGATTTAACCCATTAAGAACTTGAGTTTTTCATTAAACAATGTTACAGGACAGTTCATACTGCTGATTATTGTAATCTCTGTAATAAGTACTTGGTGCAACGCAGGACGCACTTGCTCTGTTCTTTTGTTTTTTCTCTTATTTCTTATTTTTAGTTTACGGATCGTTTTGTGTTTGACACAAACAAAGTTCAGGTATGGGTAGCAACATAAAACTGAGTAATGTTTAAGATTAATGAAGAAAAATACTGAACGCAGACTTTTGACATAATGTTGTAATATTTTTATTTGCAAAGTTATACGTAATTAAGAAGTGAAATTGCTGAAGTTATTTGAAGAAGTGATTCATGGCATTCTGTTTAGTCGGGTAGGTTGTCAAGATAACAAATAGTATGATTGAAGTCCAATAGAATTGTACAACAGAAATAGTGACGGTTGTTGTCTCTCCTATAGTAAATTGTTCCTGAACAGTCACGAGTAGAAACCTGAAACTCCATCATATTTTGTAGTCCCCGAGAGACGTTAAAAGAGACTTCACCAACGAGTCAGTCTGCAAGAATCCAGTCTCTTCTTTTCTCTTGTCTCTCACTCCCATTCCCCTTCCCCCGAGGAACTATCAGTGCGATAAGTACCTACCTCCTTGCCGTTCTGGTAGTTCCCGGAGGGATCTGGGAAAAAGGCAGCATCAAGAAAGGAACAAACCGGAGCGCAGGTGGGTGACTACCGTGACAGGGAGTGCGACTCTAATTTCCAGCTGTTCTTGTTCCAGGTCTCTGGCTTGCTCAACAATCCACTTCCTGTATTGTGAAACATCCCCTTCTGAAAAACGAATGAAAGTGGCCAGTATTTTTTTGTACTGTGGATCAAGTATTGCAGTACAGATGTACTCTTTGGATGACATGATGTCTCTTTACAGCCTTATATTAACAGCCAAGCAAAGGATTAAGCTCTAACCTAAGCCATGTGCTTCTGCATTTCGGTTCACACCTGCAAACCTTTTAGACACCGGGATAGCTTGGCCCATCGTTCTGTCCTCTTTGCTGACTTCCCGTGTGAAAACCTCGAAAGGAAGTAGCATCTGTGTCAGGCATTTGACTAGGCCCCATTTGTCCATCTCCACAGTCATGCTTTTCCAAGTTGAATCCCCTCCTCTTTGAATGGCATAGTCATTGCTCAGTTTGTACTACTCAAACTGACGTTACAAGATGCAATAGGCCAAGTTCCATTGTTTTGGCACCTCCTGTATGACGGCTTTAACTGGAATTCTATTAGCACACTGAATGATCTTCACCTGATTCTGGGCTTTAAAAGAATGGCTGAAATGAGTGTAGAATCTTCTGCAGGTGGTGAGTAAGGTGCTGACTATGGCTTTCTTTTTTCAGAAAGTCCTGCACAATTAGGCTGATGTAATGCGCCAAACACAGGACCCTGAAATAGCTACCATCTTCCATGGCCTTAACTATATTACTGCCATGGTCTATCACAACAAATCCAACTCTGAGACCATTGGGTCTCAGCCAATCAAAAACACCTTGCTGTTTAAGTCTTCCAAGATGTTTGCAGCTTCATGGGATTTCTCCATGGCGAACATGGCTACTGTTGCATGCCACCGAATGCCATTAAAAGTGTCTTCTGCACTGAAACATGTAGATAGCTGTTGCCTAACCATCAGAAAAGAAATGCAGTGTGCAGTGATACGCATGTAATCAGTAGCTTGACAACTGGTCAACATGTATGTTGTCAGGTGGATAGTTTGAACAGCACTCTGCTGCAAAGCTTATCTAACCAATTGCAGCACATTGTGATAGAGCGATGGAACAGCAGCTCTGGTAAAAAAAGGGCTGGCTGGGAACCTTCCATTTCGGGCAGATGACTGCCACAAATTCTAAAAATCCCACTCCTTCCACAAAAGAAAAAAGGGAGAAGGGCCAGTGTTAACATTTCAGTCAGCTTCCCATTGTACAAACGTGGCATTGGGTGGTTGCGTTAGTAGAGCCGCTCCAACCTAAACATGCCCAGATTGAAGCCTGTATTTTTTTTGTGGTATCACTGATGAAGGCGACTTCCAAAGAGAACTAGGATGTGGTTGACTCTATGCATCTTGGTGCAGTCACTGTATGCTGTGGTATCTCCATTTGACTCTTGTGCCATTTCAAGGTTGCTGAAGTGCATCCTTGTATCCAGTATTTGTAAAGCACTAACTAATCACCCATAGGGGTCTCAAGGTGCTGGGGGTTGTCGGGGAGATTAAGTGAGCTATTGCTCAGAGTCACAGGGTGCTGAGCAGAGCTGCTTCCAGCGCCGGGTATCGAACCGTGAGTTCTGTGCTCCGGAGTCAGCTGGTCTTGGCGCTGAGCCACACCTCTCCCTTTACGTGGGTGATATGAAAAACTGCTGGGCACAGGGCTGCTTTGTGCAAAGCTGTCACCCTCTTCTTCCTCATCACTTTCACCTCCCACCGTGATCGGAGCTGATTCCCCTCTCTCATTTTCACAACCACCACCTGCAGCATTTTATTTAAGGTGCGCCTCCCACCGGGTTGTGTGATGCTTTTTCATTTGGGCCATTTGGCCTCCAGTACCATAGTGTGAACCAGGCTTACCTGGATGAACACCTGCAGCAAAAGTAGCATATTGCAACATTATCCTCCTGCTTGCTAATCGTAAAGAAGTCCCAAAGTGGGCAGGTGAACCTTTTCAGTGGGCCACTGGTACCAGAGTCAATGCACGAAGAACTGGAGGTAGGCAGGTGTGTCGACGATTGCCTCTCTGCAGTGCGTACTTCAACTGAGGTGGTAGTGGCATATGCAGATCTCAGCGGGGGCCTTATAAATATGTAAGCTGGCAGTGGTGGAGTGCGACATCCCTCGGAGGAGGTTGAATAGGAGAGGTAATGGCAGTGTCCTCCGAGCCGGCTTCCATGACAATTACTGGCGCGTCAGCTTCATTCCCTTCCAAAATTGTAAGGCTTTCAGGAAGTTTCCTTTTCCTTTGCCTTCCCTGTTGTGTCTCAGACTCAGCCGGGGTCCAATCCATATCCAGATCATCAGAAGGGGGACTTGGAAAAGATGGTGGAGTACCCTTCCTTTTTCTTGCTGGAGGTCTGGAAGGCAACGGTTCTAAAAGAGGAGGTTTTTGCTCAACAGTAAGCTGAACCTCCTGTTCTGCTCTAACTTCAGGAAGATCTACTATTGCTGGCTGTAGCTGTTGTCCACTTTGCTCAGTTTCCTGTGATGATTGGGTACTACTTTGCGAAGTAGACAAATCCAATTCATAGTCACTGTTCCTCTGCATTACCATGATTGCAGTGGCTGCCTCAGTGAGAGACATGGGCTTGGGCTTAGGTCAGGGTGGTGCTGTTGATGTGGGAGTGCTGCTCTCAGCTTACCCCCCGGAGGCCGGTGCGGCAGGCACATGTATCCCAAAAAAGGTTTTGCTCGGCCCACCAGTGGTGGAAATTTGCTTCTTCTTCTTCTCAATGGCCACCTTCCTGGCAGCACCTTTCTTTGAGGCCATCTTGAAACTGTCAGTTGGCAGTGGCACTTAGCTGCACAAGCAGAAGAGATTGGAGGACTCATATCACATGGTATCTGGTCACGTCACTTTGTACAGGCCATCTGTCTGGCAGTACTGTGGGTGATGTCTCTTGTGCACCTAAAAGCAAA
This sequence comes from Calotriton arnoldi, assembly GCA_963921515.1. Classification (NCBI taxonomy): domain Eukaryota; kingdom Metazoa; phylum Chordata; class Amphibia; order Caudata; family Salamandridae; genus Calotriton; species Calotriton arnoldi. Next base: position 365,095 of record CAWUFW010013373.1, read on the forward strand.
CAAGTAAGAAAAACATTTAGTGAAATGTGGCATTGTCGCAGTTTGAATTATCACAGACAAAGACAATATAACTTAGTATGGTTAATTACGTTATTATCATCAATAATTAACAACAATAGTGCACCCATTCCAAAGTCAAACCACAATACCACCATAACATAATATTCATTTTCAATCATGATAACAACAACATACATATGTAACTGCTTGCTTTATCTGCATCTAAGGGAGACACCTGTGGCAGTCAGGGAGGTGCCGGGTAAAATGGAATAACCCTTAGAAAATGAATGTTGATGTACACCTATGGCAGGCAAGGTGGTCCAGAGGGAAACTAAATAATCATCCTTAAAAATGAATGCTGGAATGTGTGCACTTATGGCAGGCAGGGGGTTCAGGGGGAAATGAAATAATCCTTAAAAATGAATGTTGGTGTGTGCACTGTGCGCCTATGGCAGGCAGGGGGTCCAGGGGAAAATGGAATAACAATACTTAAAAAATGAATGCTGGTGTGCTGCTCTGCGCCTATGTAAGGCACGGGGTCCAGGGGATAATGAGTAATGATGATAAACCTTAAAAAATGACTGCTGAGGAGACTTGCGAAAGCAGGAAGGGGCAGGACCACACGCCCCAGCATCACTAACGCCTGGAGGCGCTTTCAAATCCGGTTGCAGACTCTGGCTGCGCGGGAGACTCGTGAAAGCAGGAAGCAGAGGGGGCAGGACCACACGCCCCGGTATCACTCGCGCCTATATGCGCTTTCAAATCTGGTTGCAGGCTCCCGCTGCACGGGAGACTCGCGAAAGCAGGAAGCAGAGGGGGCAGGACCACACGCCCCAGCATCACTCATGCCTGGAGGCGCTTCCAAATCTGGTTGCGTGCCAAGACTGGGCCCGTCTGCACCCATCCACGGCTGGCAGAGGCTGGGCTGGGCCAGGTCCTTTAGCTTTTTTTTTGGGACCTCTGGATTCCTGGGCACCCTATAAAGTTTAAGGTACTGTTTACATTTTCCCTACAGTGGATTTTTTTGTATACTGATTGGCCCTCAGGCGTTGTTGACTGTTTATTACAACTCATTATAGCCAAGTCAAGTGTGTATTTTGTTCCCTTTGGTGCTTTATTTATGGGATTTGTGACCCATCAACTATGGTCAAAAGGAAAATGGCTGCTGGGGTGCAGGGGAATCACTGGGGGCAACACAGTAGCAACTATTGATTCCTTCCTAACCAGGGAGCCAATGTCATATCAAAGGAGATAGCCTTAACTGAAAGAAGGCTCTCTCTGGAAACTGGGAAACTCGTCCAGCATCTAACCTCAGTGGAGAATCATGGGACTGTAGGGGTCACTCCCAGCACAGACTTATTTCTGCATGTGCCCCAGCCTGTGCATGTGCCTACGCTTCCATCTACGGCGGTTCCCAATATCGAGCTGGTTATGTTCATAACAGGAGAAGATTCAGTCCTGGATAGCCCCCCTACCAAGAGGAAGAGAACTGGTTGTAAAAGAGCCCCTCTGAAGACATCATAGGTTAAGCCCATATTACCAGCCAACCCTAGCACTGGTCTTGAACCATTGCTAGACACCTTTTTTTCCAAGATAGAACAAATGACTAAAGAACTTGTAGCACCTATACGACAAAAGCTGGAGGGCATAGAGGCGAGGCTTAATATTCTCTTTCCAATGGCCCCTCATCCCCCCAACAGGACAGAGACAGAGGGCGGAGGGATGCCTTGTCATGTTAGGCAAGTCTCCGTGCGGCTGTCAGACACATGGGTACTTCCTGATGTGCCTGGTAGCCTGAATCAAGTAGCAAAGCAGACACAAAACTCTGTCTCACTGGGTGAGGGGGTGTCTGATTAGCCTAGGAATACTTGTGCCCCTAGTAACCCGATTCCTGTAGCACAGGTGGTGCACACACAAGCACAAGGGTTGCATTCACCCAGGGGGGTCAAATTGACACATCTACCTTGCACCAACCTGTTACGCCAAAAGCTGAAAGCCAGAGCATTTTAGGTCTGCCTCCAGAATCAGCACCCTTGGCCGCAGTCCTAGTGGGAGTCACCCCACTTTCATGAAGTTTGAGGGAATCCACTGTGAACCTTATACATAAAGTCCCTCATTGGTGTAATAACAACGTGGCTAATGGACAAAACATATCTCCTGATATTATTATGGCCAGGAGAGTGGGCTGGGTTGGCCGCAGGATTAGGAAAAACAAGGAGGGGGACTGCGTCATAGTTAATGTTAGACATCCTGTACAATCTAAAGCGCTTGTTGGCTGTCATCCTAGGTGTAGCTCTAAAACATCAATCCGGATTCTCCCCTTCAGAATTTCTATCCTTTTTACCAGCCATCCCTAATCATCTTTGACAGTTCCCTCTCAAACCAACTAAACCTGCCCATGGTAGAAACATAGGTACTGTTTTTCCCCTGGCCAACAGATTTGAACCTCTGTTAAGTGCACAGGGTCTTACCGAAAATGATTGACTAACATCAGCCCAGCCAATGCCGCAGGGCTCTAGGCCCATGGCCCCGGCCCTTAACATCCCAGTTTTATGTGCTTCACTTCAAAAGCCAGCGCCTGCCCGCTCACCTAAGCCAGCTCCAACATCTGATATTCCTGGCCCCTCCCTGCATGAAGATACTCTTGTGGAATATAGCAGGCTTAAGGTAAAAAAATAGATGACACAATACGGCAGAGTCTTCTCTTACCATGCCATATTATTGCTCTAAAGGAAACCTGGGATACCACAAATATTTTTTTTCTGGATGGTTTATTTCGTTCTCTAAGTGTGCAACTTCGTCAACAGTGGGAAGAGCAAGGGGGGGGTCTTCTTTTATTAGTCTTACTTGAGTTAACCTGTAAAAGTAGATTGGTAGAGTGTCAATCACCTTATCTATAAGCAGTGGAGCTGACATTTAAGAATCATTCCACTCTGTTAGTTGTAAATTTTTATAATTCCTTTACCAGAAGCCTGGAGACAGAGTATTTAGTAGCTCTGGAGGGGCTGCTTGAACAATACGGGGAGGAAACACTCCTATTATGAGATAATAATCTTGGGTGACTTTAATACCCATCAATGTCACCTTAATTGTACCACTACAGAGGATTGTGGGGGTTTTTCATTTTTGGTCACACATTTTGAGCATTCACCACCAGGCACTCATATAGAGGGGCTCCTCTCAGCAAACAATCTGTACTGTTTAGAGCAAACAGAGGTGACCACGCTGGTTACACAGGCAGGGGTTGCACCAGTACCATTGATTACATAATGCTCTCAGCACCTCCAGTCCAGTCTGTGGTGAAACTGAGCGCAACAGTGATCATAATCCCTTAATGCTTGAACTGGGTTACCCGTCTGCTCTACAAGGAGCAGAGGGCTGGAGTATCCCAAATGAGGACATTGGTACCAAAGACCAAGCACGGAGGCTAAAGTGGGAGAAGGTGATACCGGAAAGAAAGTAAATCTGAAAGCCATATGTTCCTCAGAAATCTCAGCTTGTATGGATATCAACACACAGGATAGAGCTGTCCTAAATGCCTTTGACAAACTAACTAAACAGATAGCCTCAAGTATAACCACAAAGAGCAGGACCAAAGGCCCCAAGGATAAGAGGTGGTTTGATGGTACTTGTGTTATGTTTCTTATAGGTACCCTAACATAGGCCCGGGTAATATCATACACCTTCACCTACATTATCTCCCTTATACTACACAGTAACGAGCCTTTACCTAGTTCTAGTCATGGGCGCAGAAGGAGGGTTTTCCCTGAACAATAGCGTCCTATAACTTCATCAATGAACTCATACTGTTGTATTCCGCTTTAGGGGTCCGTATATAGGTTTTCCTGAATCATGTCCTTATATAGGCACAATTCGCATTGCCCTTATATAGGCATAGAAATCCCTGTCCTTATTTAGGCATTAACCGTGCACTCCAAATACAGGCATGGTCACCGACATCCGTCCACCCTAACGTCACAACGAGTTCTTAGAAACCAGACCCTCAAGCTTCGGGAGTTCCCCTAGCACAGGACTATTGATTTCTCCAAGAACTCATCTATTATGTATGAACCGTTATACCTTAAGGGTTCATTCCTGACGTCTTCCTCTGTCCGACTTCACGTCAAGGCTAACATTCCACGACACCTACCAGGTATAAATATACCTTCCCTTGCCCAAGCAAGTTAGAGGAGACCTCGACTTCAGAGGAGCCCGTATCCCGGCCTGACGCACTGAGAAGACTCTGTCATTCCTGCACGCAGACGAATCCAGCTTCCAGTGTTCTGACTCCCTTCGCGGGGTGTTAGAGTTCCAGACCCGGCAAGAGATTCCCACCTCTCTCATTCTCAAGGTATGGAGCTGACTAGAACCTAGAGGGACTCTTGGCATATCATACTTGGCATACTAGACTTAACATACTCTTAGTATACCAGACGAGAGAATACTCCACCTACTTCTACCTTTCCCTACACCTAGACCAGGTTAGGTACATTGGGGTGGAACTAGTTTAGGGACGCATCGTATGAGTACTCGCATTTTTAGCTCATGTTATTTATGTACGCGAATATATGCTAAAAGATAATGCTAGCGCAGTATTATTTATTTCTACTGCTTACACTGTACATTATTTATCTTGCATACTGTCTTGTGATCATAACAGCACATATCTCTTACACGAGAAACAAGACTGTTCAATAAAACCCTTTTTATTGAAACGCCCGTCTTTCCTTTCTGTGTAACTCTGTAGAAACTAAGCATGCACAATTGAATGAGTGAAACTGTTATCTATTGTTTCCACGATTCTGAGACATGTTCCGCTTCTAAAGGGAAACAAAGTTGTCATGTTTTTCGGTTGCCAGAAACTACTCCCTTCTTGTTCTCAAGGAGTTTCTAGTGGCCTCTGAGCTAGCTGGCACAGGTAATTAAGTTTAATATAATCGATAGGGACATACCGACCTTAGTCCTATGTCAAACCTATAGGTTATATTATTCCAATGCGCAGAGCCTATTAGGGAAATAGGAACTACACTACATGGCGCCCAACGGTTTGGTAAGGCAGTAACTTAACGCTAGATACTGAGTAACTCATTCGTGCTTTTCTCAGAGACCCCTACTCACATACTCCATAAGACGTCCGGAGTGGGTAGGGTTAAATATCCGCCATAACTAAATAGGGAAGCACCCTATAAATTAGTTGTTTGGTTTGTTCAACGTTGAAGGATACAGTGTTCCAAAATATTGTGCACCTTATCTTTTTGTTTCCTTGAAACTTGTTCTACATTTTCTAAAAACAAAATGCCTGACTCCGACAACGGTGAAGTTGCGGGTCACCCAGCTTTAACAGCTTATAACATCACAGGTTTTATTGAAACCGAGGAGGGTGTCATAGACATCAATCCAAACTTAAGAAGAGCCATCACTCTAAAACTTATAAAACACGGCCTACCACCAAGAGGAGGTAGAGCAGTTTTCGTGATAGAGGCACACGAATCCTTTCAGACAGAGGTATTCTATTCATGGGTCGTATTTCCTGAATCAAATTCAGTAACAAAACTGTTTCACTTCTACAAAGAAGATGATCCACCAGAGGAATATATTCCTTTCGAGGATATTGAAATTCCACTAACATACCAGGAGCATCAGCTCTGGTTTAAAGGCGTCCTAAAACATCACAAAAACATTACCAGGCTCGGTCCACTAGGTAGACCAGGAGCAACATGGCCGATTCTAGCCGGCTACACACCTCATCCTGACATTGCAGAAATGTCAGACGAGGAATTACTTACTCAACTTACAGAGTTAATCAAAATCTACAGACAATTAGTCCAATATGTCATGCGGACTTTCACAGTCCAACCACCATTAACCATTCCAAATCAAACTCCTCAACAGGGGAATACACTAAAAATTACACCACAGGCTCTATACGCAGTCATGGGAAAAATGCCCACAAAACGTGAGCAAATTCCATTCTGGATAGCTAAAAAATTACTCAAATCGAAGCAGTAATTCCAAATACTAGCCCGTATGAGAAACACAGAATCCTAACAATCTGTTTACCAATGGGGATCACATCACAACTGGAAGACTGCACCACTTGGGGCTCAGTCTTTGCTGCCATCTATACTAAAACACATGGTATTCCATCAATTGCAGTAATACCTGATGTCCTGAAACAAATTCAAAACGAATACGGGGCAGAGCCTGCTCTAAATTTAGGTATGAAATTACTGAAAAATTTCGACCAGGTCTCAACAATAACATTATCTAATATTAAAGGGAGGCAGCAGCAGTGGCGATCCGCCAACGATTAAGGAATTCGATGTTACAGAACATCAAACAGAACTACCCAGAATAATAGAACAATCTTATGCAGAATTAGGCAGAGATAGTTTGGGTGGAAGACCAGTGAAGCCAAAACTATCTGAAAGTCCTGAGAAGGACTCTAATAAACAAACTCCTACATCTTCTAAAAAGAAGTGGGAAACTAATAAACAAAATTCAAACGAGAAACGTTCTCAATCCTGAGGTAGGTCTCCTCAAAAGGAGCCCTCTGAAAGGAGGTATAACCTCAGCAATAGGGATAATTTGAAAAAGCCTGACAGGTATCAAGATACTGATACACGCTCCTCTCGTACCTTTCAGATCTCGTCACAGACATTGGAAAGAAGAGGACGTCAGAACATAGAGAAGAACGCGTGAAATCGAAAGACGACAAACATGTTCCGAAAAACAAATCAAAACCTCAATTCTCAAAGAAGAAGGTAGCAGGTCTGAAGGTCAGACATGCTGAGGATACTGAGAACACAACTCAAGAACGGAGAATGGGCTCAGACAATGCTGGACAGTGCAACAGAAGTCACAATAGCTCGCCAGAACCTGAAGGAACTTCTGGAGATAGTGGACTTGAATGAGTACATTACAGTTGAGACTGTAGACACCAGGGTTAGTACTCCACAAAAGTTATATGAAATAACACTCCGGATGGAGGGAGACATACCCAGACAGGTGAAAGCACTCTTTTGGGAAAAACTTTCAAGGGGTTATGATATACTTCTAGCAGAAAAAGACTGGCCACCACACTTTGTCAGGGAGTGCCCACATGGCGATGACATTATTATGCCTGCCTTCTCTAACCATATTCCAATTCATCTAAAATATACTTATGCCAGGAAATGGGCAGTAGCCCAGGCCCCAGCATTATACAAAAATCATGTAGGATGGGACGAGGATTCACCTCACCATAAAATACATCTAAAAAATGAACCTACTGCACAAAGGCAGTACCCAATAAAGCAAGAAGCTAAAAAACAGGTCAGGGAGATCTTAGATCAACTTGAATACCAAGGGGTGATTGAAACATGCACCTCTTCAATGAACAATCCTTTGTTTCCTGTCTCCAAAGCAGACAACACCTATCGTCTAGTTTTGGATTACAGACACTTAAACACTTGTTCTAAAACATTTGCAGTGCAAAATGCACATAGTACAGCATTTTGCGTAAAAAATACAAAACCACATTGGATATCTCAAATGGTTTCTTTTGTCAAAACATAGCACCTGAAAGCAGGTACTTAACAGCTTTCTCAATAATGGGGACCCAGCGTCAATTTTGTCGACTCCCACAAGGGTTCAAGAACAGCCCGGGGTTATTCTCAGCGAGGGTAACGGAGTTACTACAAATTTATGACAATGAGGCATTGTCCTCTGTCGATGACATCTATCTGACAGACGATGACCTGGACAAACACTTGAACAGGGTGAGCACCATTATACTGGCTTCGCCTCTGAGGGCTACAAATTCAACTTCAAAAAGTCCAGAATTGCCCATCTCAATGTCCTGTTCCTAGGATACGAGCTTTCAAGTGAAGGCAAGAGCTTGGCAGCCAACTTTTTAGAAAGGTGTGCGCTGCTCCAACCTCCAAAAACGCTTAAAAATTTACAATCCATCCTGGGTTTCCTAAATTTTGGAAGAACTTATATTCTAAATTACGCAGAAAGGGTTAAACCTCTCTACGCATTAATCAAACCTGATTTTTCAATCAAGAATTGGACACGAGAACACACAGAAATCTTTCGTTCACTCCAAGCTAACATGTTAGCAACAAATCACTTACATACACGCGTAAGCCAACGCAATTTAGTGATCCGAATAATTTCGGGTCAATGCGGATTCACCTACTTAACATTTAATGAGGGTGAGAAAGTACCAATTGCATACAAATCACATTTGTATACACAAGCAGAAATGCGCTTCACTTCAACTGAAAAAATTCTGACAGCAGTTCAAACCGCTGTAGCAAAAGAAAGAGCTCTAGCCCAAGGGAAACGCATTATTGTCGTAACCCCAGTTCCGGCCTTAGAGGCGGTAACTAAGCGAGCATTCCAAATGCTAAAGCATTACATCCTAGATGGATACAATGGGTTAATTCTCTTGCTGCAACAGATGTTGAATATGTTTTTGATCCTGATCTAAAAACACAAGCGTTCCTGCAATATGAACATGAATGTCCTCTGCCCACTGAGATTCTGCCTCTCGATCAGTACGAATTCATAATTTACACTGACGGATCCGCACAACCCGCAACAGGGAGTAAGCAAGCTTACAGTGCAGCGTGCGCAATCGTTAAAGGTCGCATGCGCGATGGCAACTTCAGACCTATGGTCACAAAACCCAATCTCTAGGAGATTGTACAGCTCAGCGAGCTGAACTACAAGCATTCAAACTGGCACTTGAAAGTACAGATCGAGAATTCCCCACATTAATAGTGTGCGATTCTTTCTACTGTGTGCAGTCGTATAATGAATATATACAAACTTGGCTTGAAAAAGGGTTCAAAGATGCAAAAAGTGGCACAATAAAGCATAAAACGCTTTGGGAACAAGTAGTTCAGTTAAAAAGCGAACTACCAAAGGCTCACGTGAACCATACACTGAGTCATCAACGTGATGGCGTTCACGTTGCAGGGAATTCATTGGCTGACGAAGCCGCAAAGGGGGCAGTTCAGACAGCTTCCGTAGCTGCGATCACTCGTTCAAAACGAAAATAGACAGTGAGATAATGTTGGCTGTCAATGCTACGAGCAAAGGCAGTGGTGCAGCGTTACCAAAAAGTTTCCACTCAAGTACTCTTATGTAATTGATGCGAACAACGTTCCTTTGCTCGAATCCCTGGAGTGGGGGATAGGGTAATTCCAAACATGGAACGTAGAGCAGCTTTGATTTATGAAACACATCTGGGGGAGGGTCTGTCACATCAAGGGATCTCTAAAACAATATTGACATTAAAAGAGATGTACTGGTGGCCTGGGATGAATACAGAAATACACATATTCATCAACAACTGCATGACTGCAAATTATAGCGAGAAAGCCACCAGACACCATGCTACGAATGTAGCTGCCCAGCACAGACACCATTGTTAGACAGCATTAGACTATCTATGCACAGGCGTCCTCATGGACAAGTGCAATCCCACAAATACTAAGTCAAGGTTCCTATGGATATGGCCTCAGCGCTCGGCTGACGCTCGAACTGTTATAAAAGATTTGCGAGTCTTTATCGGCACATACGCAATAGGCACGCTACATTCTGACCAGGGCCCTGCGTTTAGCTCTCGGGCTTACAAAGACGCCATGGCCAGTCTGGGCGTTGCATTGCGGTACTCCTCTCCATTTCATCCTGAGGGAAATTCTGTTGTGGAAAGGAAAAACCGGGACATAAAGCAGTCTATAACAGCTAGGGTATTAGGTTCGGGTGATGGGTGGGTCAAACATCTATATGGGGTCCAACGCTCATTAAACAATTTGCCAAGAAGTTCTCTAGGGGGGGTCACTCCATATGAGGTCCTATTTGGGACAAGAATGTGGGTGCCCGATTTGGAATGTAGAGGCACAGTGGTGGAAAATAAACCTTTTGATATCAAAGATCGTTTGGCTGTTTTACAGGAACTAAATGAACTAAGATCGAAACAAAGCAACGTATTCCTGCAGCCAACCACCACTGGGGAAAAACCGGCGGTCCCAGCAAGGCCTGTCTGGATTCCAAAAGTTGGGGATCTAGTCAGAGAGAAGACTGCGGACAGGAAGGAATTGGACCTTCTTACAGACAACCAGTACCTGTCCTAGCCATACACGGAACAAGAACAGTACTTCTGCCGCCCCTTCCTGGAAAAAAGGAGAAAAGATTTGTGTCCATCGACCTCATCAAACCACAGTATGTGACCAATACTAAATAGTAGGCCTCGTGGACTCCGACCTAGTAGCAGACACACTTCTCTCGCTACTATCCAAGAGGTTCAGACTGAAAGACTGATAACCATCGAGAATTCAGCAGTAACAGATGAAGGACTGAGCAACAATGCTATGGAACTCATCCCTCTTGAAACACAAGTAACAGTTCGTCCAAATACACCTGTCTACACCAATGTAACAAGTGATCAACTGGTACCAGCGATTTCTACAAATCCTGATGTAATTCCAACAATTGACAGAACTGCTTCTGGCTACTTCATTAACTTTGATACGTTTTCCGAGGATCCGAGTGAGCCTGAGACGTCGCCAGCATCAAAAACTTTTAAACAGCAAGTACAAGACTTTTTACATTTTTTGGAGAAGACTTATCTAGTTTCACCATGGATTGAACTTTGGGTTATTTCTGGAATATTTTTCTTCCTGCTTTGGCTAGCTTTGGTTATGACTATGAGCGTGCTTATACATGGGAGATACATCCATTTGGACACTGAAAGAAAAGAAGTGAACTTACTTTTGAAACCTCACAAATCATCCCATCGTGAAACAAGAGACTTGTCTGCAGTGAACATCACAGCCGTTCCTATACAGGATGGTATAGTGTGGGACAAAACTGATTTTGATATCTTCAGCCCGACGGAACATTTGAACATTCCACATTTATTTAAGATCTCACTAAGTGATTTTGTTTCATCTAGTACCTACTCTGATGATTGGGACTTTGAAACTGTAAATAACATGATGTTTGACCTAGAAAAATCTGCTGCATTTTCTAATAATGAATATTTAGAGGGTTCATCAGACTACGAACAGCTGTATTGCTATAACCACTATGGTCATCATTTTTTGCATAAATCTGCAACACCTAGAAATGTGTTTATGTTTAACCAATGGGAGCATTGTCCTACACCACCAAAAGGTAGTTCAAAAACATTTGCTAAAAAGTTTCCATATTTTTCAGGATACAATACATCTGATCCAGAAACATTTTACTATAGAAATGTAAACAAAACAGGAATGAAAATTATGTTAACAAATACAAAACAGATGTACTCTGCAGCTTTTATTGCCCAACTGTCTAGACAGGGTTTCGACTTATGGAAAGACACAATAGACACAAAAACTGTCTGGGGTACTAAAGATTGGCAAGTTATTGTTATTGTTAATTCGGATTTGTAGAGCGCTTAATACCGGAAGGTCTCTAAGCGCTATACGAAGAATGTCATCAGCCCCAGGCGAGTGAAGTCAGTAAGCCCAAGCTTCTGTAAAGAGAAAGGTTTTCAGTTTTTTTCTGAAAGGAAGAAGACTGCTTTCTGCGTGGAGCTGGCTAGGCAGCTTATTCCAGAGAGTGGGTAGGATGACGGAGAAAGATCGACCTCCCTTGGTAGCATAATTGAAGCGTGGGCAATTTAGTAGGTCCATCGTAGATGATCTTAGCGAGCGGCATGGGCGTATTTCTCAAGGCGCTGCTTAATGTAGGCGGGAGCTTGTCCATAAATAGCTTTGTGCACAATGCAGAGGCCCTTGAATTTGGTCCTCTGTTTTAAGGGCAACCAGTGGAGGCTTTGCAGAAGGGGGGATGCCCGTGTGTGTCTGGGAACTTTAAAAATAAGCCTTGCCGCGTCGTTCATGACTATCTGTAGTCTGCCAACTAGAGAGTCTGGCAGTCCGATGTAGAGCGAGTTGCCATAGTCGAGGCGGGACAGGATCATGGCAGTCACTACTGTTCTCATGGTCGAGAAGGAGAGGATCGGGGAAAGTTTCCCAAGAAGCCTGAGTAGGCCCACACAGGTTCCAAACACTGTGGAAACTTGGTTAGCCAAGGAGAGCTTGGCATCTACTCTAATTCCGATGCTTTTTACCACTGGGACTGGAGCAGGAACAGCGCCCAGCTCCTGCGGCCAGTAGAGGGAATTCCATGGGTTATCGGCATCGGTCATGGCCAGAACCTCAGTTTTGTCTGGGTTAATCTTTAGTGCGTTGGCTGACATCCAGTTGACCGTGAAGCGTAGAACATCTTTCACCCGAGAGTATGCTTGGGGGGTCTTTTCAATTTGCAGAATAATTTGGGTGTCGTCTGCATAATTGAAGACTTGGCACTCCATGGCTGAGAGGGTATTGATTAGAGGACTGAGATAGATGTTGAACAGGAGGGGTGACAGGGCCGACCCTTGTGGGACTCAGCAAGGAACGGGCCCCCTCTCTGACACCCAGTCACCCATATGAATTCTTTGGGAACGGTTCGTCAAAAATGAGGTGATCCATTGTATGGCAGGTCCCCGGATCCCAATTGCTCTAAGTCTTTCTAGGAGAAGGACATGGTTGACCGTGTCGAACGCTGCCGACAGGTCCAAGAGGATTAGGACACAGGGCTTTTTATTATCGGTGGTTCTTCGGAGGTCGTCAAGCACCGATAGCATCACCAGTTCAGTGCTATGGTGGGCGCGAAAACCAGCCTGCCTGTCCTCCAGAATGTTGTTATCTTCCGTGAACTTAGCTAAGTTTTGCAGGACATGTTGCTCTAGGATTTTGGCAAGGAATGGGAGTTGGGAGATGGGTCTGAAGTTTTTCATATTAGAAGGATCGGCATCTGTCTTTTTAAGCAAGGGAATCATTCTGGCTTCCTTAAAATAGCTTGGTACCTTCCCAGTCTCCAGTGAGAGGTTTAGCAGAGCAAGGACTTCTTCCTCAATTTCAGGGCGGGCTAAATTAAAAATCCTAGGGGGGCAGGGGTCTGCGGGTTAGCCTGATTTAATTTTTGAGGCAAAGCGTCGGAGGGTTTCTAAGTTGATATTATGGAAGGAAGTGAGCATTTCTGCTTGCTTTCTCTGTATGCCTGTCTCTACCACGGGGGTTTGCTTAAATGGGGAGTTATCGATCTCAGTCAAGATGTCCCATATTTTATTGGAAAATAACGTTAAAAATTGATTGCATTGTTCTTGGTTAGATAAAGGCGGCAATGATTGTTTTTGACTGAGTTCTTTTAGGATTTTGAACGTTTCTTTTTGTTTGTTGGTTGCTACTAGGATCCTGTTTTCATAGTATTCCGCCTTCCTGCGGAGGAGCGCCTTTTTGTAGGAAGCAATTTTAGCTCTATACTCTGCAAGTGCCTGAGGCTCATAGTGTTTACGCCACTGACGTTCGTAGTGGCGGAGCGTACATTTCAGGGCTCTGAGTTCTTCCGTGAACCATGGAGCGCCTTTACCTTTGTTGCCAGTTTTTATTTTCCTTTCAGGGGCAATTTTATTGATGGCAGAAAGAAGCCGACTGGAGACAGTTTCGGACCATCCATCAATATCTGTTGTATCAGGCTTTTCCCGAGGGCAATCTCGGAGGGCGCTTATTAATGTAGGGGCCTCAATTTTGGACCAGCTACGGATGTATTTCAAGTCCGGAGGTGGTCGGGGATTGCGTTTAGTAAGAGGGAGGGTCAGATTAATAAAATAGTGGTCAGACCATGCGCATGGGGTGATGTCCTTTAGTGTAATAAGCGGGGTGGTTGACCAAACCAGATCTAGGGTATGTCCACGCTCATGTGTGGAGGTAGTTACTAGCTGGGTGAGGCCCAGATTGGTAAACGTCTCCTCCAACTGGCGGGCCTGGGCTTCTCTGGGTTGTTGGTCCCAGTGGAAGTTAAAGTCTCCTACCACCAGGAGTTGTTGGAAGCGTGAGCGGAGGTTGGCGACACATTCAGTCATGAGGTTTATAAAATGTGGGGGGCATTTGGGTGGACGATATACAATAGTGATGATTGTGCTGGATGCGTGGTGGCAGACCTTGAGAGTGAGGATGTCTGCCTCTTCAAGGGTTTCCCCAGACACCTTTTCGATGGTCAGGTGTTTTTTGAACAGTACCACCACCCCCCCACCTCTTTTTCCCGCCGGCCTGTTATGCCAGGAGGCATCATAGTTGTTGGGTAGTGCAGCCCGCAGGGTGGGGCCAGAGTCATCGTCCAGCCAGGTTTCGGTCAGGGCTAGGATGTCAGGGGCCTCATCCTGATCTGTGCAGGGGATAGAAGCTTTATTTAGAGCCTGTATCGTCCCTCAACAAATAATGTTTTTGAATGACACTGTCCAACAAACGTCTTGCCTTGGGTTAGCCAAGATCAAAGACATGAAAGCACCTTCTGTACCAACACCTCCAAGTGATAACAATACACAGGCAGCGGTTACAGTTGACACAATACTACAACTCAACAGAACATATCCTGATTGGAGAAAATGGTTGATCTGGCCCACAGACACAAACAACTGTCAAGAGAGATTCCTGAATAAAACACAGGGGTTTACTATTCATAGGCCAGACCCACGATACGTCCAACGACAGCATCCAGGGGTAGTAACAACATACAGTGTAGGAAAATTATGCCTCGATTGGCTGCACAAATCTACACTTAAGGATGTGAAACAACACTTATCTTTACTTAAAGAAGACGCCGAACTTAGGGAATTCTTGCTTGGACCAAGAAAACCGCATCAAAAACGTTTCATATATGCCGGCATTTATGCTGCTTATAATGAAGCATGGAAGGTGTCACAGATGGAGGCCGCAGAACGTATACGTGAATTTGATCGTATTAACTTAGAGAAAACTCTCTCTGTGGTCGACAATGGGTTAACAACTTTGTCCTCCAGAATTTATTCATTGGACAGTATTGTATCCTCTGCTATCGACCTACTGGAACAAGATTTGGCCATGTTACAACAAGGCCAAACACAGTTACGTTCTATTATGTTATTAAGCTGGACGCTGCAATCTTTGCTTGCGGGCTATGTGCCTTGGCGTTTTATCAACACGACGGCTCTGTTTGCAGAATACAATCTAACTGATAAACAGATCAAACTGGCACAAAGGGGAGCAAAGTATACAGTACAGGGCATTGAAAAAATTGAAAAATTACCATTCACAGTGGCAGAAAAACCAGCTACAGAATGGCTTATTCATGGCAAAATCACACTACCTGTGACTACTTTTCAGTTTCAGTATTGCCTCAAACAGATGCAAGCAGGCAAATATGAAAGGTTGGGTAAAGTATACATTAAGACATCCTGGAATTTACCATACACGTATAGATGTTGGAGTGGGGATCGTGAAGTGTTTCTAAGCGGTACACACTGTGAAAATGCACTAAGCGGTTCACTGATTTGTCAGGACATATCTTTACACGGGGCTCGTAATGGTTCTGTGGCGAATTTGTCCTGCCACCAGCAGGGTACACCAGCTGCTGTGATTAATCCAACATTTGGACAACTTTCTAATGGGACTTACCTCATGTTGAATGATCAGAGTTGCTGTGGTATGTTGCCAGGCATCCCATATCTAGTAACGGTCAACTCCAGGGTCACTTGCTGTATGCAAGTATTGTTTGCCCCAATAGACGCCTTTATGGCCTTCGTTGAATGTCTCTTTTATACGATTTGATACTTTAAGCAGAATGAAAGCCATGCTAATACAACAATCAGTGCCTTTGACCTCGGCCAAAGAAACCTATGATCTACAAGTTTCAAGGACTTCGGCTGAGATACAGAATTTAATTCGTACAAACTGCCCTATACATTTCGTAGAAATGATAGGACGTATCTTTAATATGTCAGATACAAGCGGAATTGTACATGTATTTAAGACCATCTGTTTCGGACTATTAGCACCTTTCCAGGCTGTCCTCGGAATCATCCCAAACTTCGCACATTCGGTGTTTGGTGGTGTGCCGTTAATTCTAGCACTTGTTGCAGGAATTCTGTTTCTATTCCTCCTACTATGCTATGGCAAGCCTCTTCGCCAACATCACTCCGAGCGATGTGGAGAGAGCCCTCCTTGAACAGAAATGCCGTGAGCGAATAGTACAGCTTTTGGGCATGCCTCGTCTACGGGAACTTAATACAACGTGGTTCCTGTCATTCAGACCAATCTGGCAAGATTGCATCTTACCTGTTCTACGCTGCCTGTTTTGCGGGGAAGAATGTGTGCTAGACATCTTTCTAACACTCCCATCAGTCATGCCAACGGATATCGATACTCTGCTGGACCCGATAACGGCCCATGCTGTGTGTTGTCCCCAGAGGCTTCCAATCCTGATGGCGGCATTCATTGAGATCTCACAGACGCTTCCGGCTGCTGCTGAGGTAAGAGATGGATCAACGGGCACACAGGTAACAACGGACGTGAACATTGCATCTTCTGCTGAGGACGATGTTTCTCATCTCTGTGCGATTAACCTTCTGAACGAGGTGTTCCAAATGTCACCGACTTCGGTGGACGATATTTTGGCTACGGACATAGATGATCTAATGTTTACGCCAGACCCATACACTGACTTTGATTCGGCTCACAGTGTACCAGGGCACTATTGAAATTTGGCCTTCATATTTTCAAAACTTGGAACTATTCCCAGAAATTGAACTTTTTCCTTTGAACAAATTTTTTTTTTCGAGAAAGAGAAAACATGGCAAATGAACAATCTGCTTACAGTAGAACTAGTCTTATAAAACGGACTTCTTTGAATACTTCCAGGGACACATTGTCACCTTATTTGTCTAACATTTCATTTAATTCCATGATATGCAATGGCTTTGATTTTTAGAACTTATTGACCATTTCGTCATATGTATATATTTCTGTTTCATTCACGTTGCATTTTACTTCCGTTATATGCTTGGAATGAAACTGATGCTAAAATGTACAGTACCTATTGCATTTCAACAGTTTTGAGCTTCTTTTAAAATGCTTTTAGAAATGTTTTTAGCAATATGTGGTACTCAATTTTATGTTTAGCATTTAAATGTTTAGCATTTAGTATTATCGTTCACTCGAAGATGGAGTGGGTGTTGTATTCCACTTTAGGGGTCCGTATATAGGTTTTCCTGAATCATGTCCTTATATAGGCACAATTCGCATTGCCCTTATATAGGCATAGAAATCCCTGTCCTTATTTAGGCATTAACCGTGCACTCCAAATACAGGCATGGTCACCGACATCCGTCCACCCTAACGTCACAACGAGTTCTTAGAAACCAGACCCTC
This sequence comes from Calotriton arnoldi, assembly GCA_963921515.1. Classification (NCBI taxonomy): domain Eukaryota; kingdom Metazoa; phylum Chordata; class Amphibia; order Caudata; family Salamandridae; genus Calotriton; species Calotriton arnoldi. The sequence continues at coordinate 382,365 of CAWUFW010013373.1, forward strand.
AAGCTTCGGGAGTTTCCCTAGCACAGGACTATTGATTTCTCCAAGAACTCATCTATTATGTATGAACCGTTATACCTTAAGGGTTCATTCCTGACGTCTTCCTCTGTCCGACTTCACGTCAATGCTAACATTCCACGACACTTGCCAGGTATAAATATACCTTCCCTTGCCCAAGCAAGTTAGAGGAGCCCTCGACTTCAGAGGAGCCCGTATCCCGGCCTGACGCACTGAGAAGACGCTGTCATTCCTGCACGCAGACGAATCCAGCTTTCAGTGTTCTGACTCCCTTTGCGGGGTGTTAGAGTTCCAGACCCGGCAAGAGATTCCCACCTCTTTCATTCTCAAGGTATGGAGCTGACTAGAACCTAGAGGGACTCTTGGCATATCATACTTGGCATATTAGACTTAACATACTCTTAGTATACCAGACGAGAGAATACTCCACCTACTTCTACCTTTCCCTACACCTAGACCAGGTTAGGTACATTGGAGGTGGAACTAGTTTAGGGACGCATCGTATGAGTACTCGCATTTTTAGCTCATGTTATTTATGTACGCAAATATATGCTAAAAGATAATGCTAGCGCAGTATTATTTATTTCTACTGCTTACACTGTACATTATTTATCTTGCATACTGTCTTGTGATCATAACAGCACATATCTCTTACACGAGAAACAAGACTGTTCAATAAAACCCTTTTTATTGAAACGCCCGTCTTTCCTTTCTGTGTAACTCTGTAGAAACTAAGCATGCACGATTGAATGAGTGAAACTGTTATGTATTGTTTCCACGATTCTGAGACATGTTCCGCTTCTAAAGTGAAACAAAGTTGTCATGTTTTTCGGTTGACAGAAACTACTCCTTCTTGTTCTCAAGGAGTTTCTAGTGGCCTCTAAGCTAGCTGGCACAGGTAATTAAGTTTAATATAATCGATAGGGACATACCGACCTTAGTCCTATGTCAAACCTATAGGTTATATTATTCCAATGCGCAGAGCCTATTAGGGAAATAGGAACTACACTACAATACAGTATGAATGAATATTCATGAGGATTCTTGGAAACCAGGCAGGGGCTACACCACCTGCATAATATCTACGTACAAGGTTCATCCCATACGTCATCCTCAAATCCAACAGTGGCTAATACAAGAAACAAGGGACAAAGAAACCCTAGATACTTTTTGCATAAATACAGCACATCTTGCTAGGGTTAGCAGAGGGAACCGAGACTTCCAGGCCGACACACTGACCAGAGATGCTGAGGCTCCTGCATGCAGACGCTCCAGCTGACAGTGGTCTAACACATCCCTCGCGGGGTGTCCAACTTGAGACCAGGACGGGGTCCCACACTCTCTCTCTCCAGGTAATGGGGTTCGACCAAATCTTAGTGGGATTCTTGGCTTCATACCTGCTCACATGCTAGGTACACTTAGGTACATCTAGATAGGCATCGTAGGAGTACGCGCACTTTTTATCATGCATTTTATATTCATGTATGTATCCATGATTATTGCAAGATGGTAGTACTGTACTATCCTTTTATTTTCACTGTACTGCTAATCATATATATCTGCTACTGTCTAACAGTTGTTGCAGCACATCTATTTTACACTAGAAGAACAACTGTGTAATTAATTCTTATTGTAACACGCCCGACTGCTTCTTCTGTGTAACTCTCTGAGACCGAATAAGTGAGCATGAGTGACTGAGCGAAAAGTAGTATATTGTTTCCACGATCCTGGGGGATCAGGGTTGTCATGTTCTGAGGTTGCCAGAAACTATTCTCTCCCCTATAAGAGGAGATTCTAGTGGCACTGTGAGCTAGCTAAAACAGAAAGGCTAACATTCTCGGTGAGGGTGCTCAGAGCCAGTCTGCCACCCATCCTACAGTTTATGTTATCCGAATGTGCAGACCCTGTATGGGTAATATAGGAACTACACGACATGGCGCCCAACGTTGTTTGGGTACTTATTTAACAGTAGAATCTGAGTAGTTCAGTCGTGCTATTCTCAGAGACCCCTACTCACAAAACGCCAGAGACGTCTGGAGTGGGTTGGCACAAACTCCGCCACAGCTGAGTAGGCGAAAAATCCTATTTATTAGCTGTTGGTTAATCAAGCTTGAAGGACACAGTGTTCCTAAAATTGTGCAAATAAAACCTTATCTTAGTTCCCTTGAACAAACTTCTTTGTAACAAAAATGACTGAGGGCAGAGATAACGTAGCAGATCTACAAATCTCAGCCGGAGGAGAAGATTCAAACGCAATTCAAATTGCACCTAAATTCAGACGTACGATCACCCTGAAACTATTAGAAAATGGTTTATCAGCTGGGGTGGCATAGTAGCTTTCGTGATTGAGGCACACGAATCAAACAAAACAGAAGTATTTTATTCATGGGTTACATTCCCAGAAGCAGATGCGAGAACACAGACATTTCACTACTATACAGAAGGAGATGCACCAGTGGAATATGGTCCGCTCGAGGACATAGAGGTTCCACTCACGTACCAGGAACACTTATACTGGTTTAAAGGCGCCCTACCCCACATAAGAAATAGAGTAAGATTAGGCCCGCTCGGAGGAGAGGGGGCAACATGGCTGATATTAGCGGCCTACACACCACATCCTGACATTGAAACAATGCCACAGGCAGACTTACTCATGCAACACAAGGATTTAATTAAAATCTATAGAAACTCGACACAATTCATCATGAGGACTTTCGCAGTCCAAACTGCAACAGTTGCAACAAATGGTACTCAATATCAGGGTACATCAACTAAAATAACACCACAAACATTACACGCGGTAATGGGCAAAATGCCCACGAAACATGAACAAATGCCATTCTGGGTAGCTCAGAAAATAACCCAGCTCGAGGCAGTATTCCCGAATACTACCCCGTATGAAAAACACAGAATGCTAACAATCTGCTTGCCCACGGGGATAACACCACAAGTAGAAGATTGTACCACTTGGGGTACAGTCTTTGCTGCAATATATACCAGAACTCATGGTATACCATCCTTAGCTGTAGTACCAGATGTATTAAGAGAAATACAAAACGAGTACGGAGCAGAGCCTGCCCTAAACTTAGGGATGAAGTTACTAGGTAACTATGATCAGGTATCAGCCATAATACTAGCTAATATTAAAGGGGAAGCAGCTTCAGTGGCAATCCGCCAACGCATAAGGGAGTTCAGTCCTATAGATCAACAACACGAACTACCCAAAATAATTGAAACTGCATATGCAGTATTAGGCAGAGATAGTTTAGGTGGGAAAGCTTTAAAACCACAACTGATGGGCAGTCCTGAAAAGGACACTTCCAAGCAGACACCTGCTTCTTCTAAAAAGAAGTGGGATAATAAAAAACAACAAAACTTTAAAGGAAACAGATCTCAATCCCAAGGCAGTTCTCCTCCACATGAGCCCTCTGAAAAGAGGTATAATCTCAGGAATAGGGATAATATTAGGAAACATGACAGGTATCAGGATACTGATACACGTTCCTCTCGTTCCTTTCAGGGTTCATCGAAAAACTCAGAGAGGGAAGGACGGTCAGAAAGACAAGAAGAGCGTACAAAATCCAGAGACAAACAGCACGCTCAAGACTATACTTCCAAAAAAGAAGAAAAACCAAAATCAAAACCTCAGTTTAAGAAGAAGAAAGTTGCAGGCCTGAAGATCAGACATGCCCAGAATTCTGAGGACACAACTTCTGAACGGGGAATGGGCTCAGACGATGCAAGACAGTGCGGCAGAAGTAACAATAGCTCGCCAGAACCTGATGGAATTTCTGGTGACAGCGGACTTGAATGATTACATCATGGTGGAAACACCAGATACGAGGGTGAGTGTCCCAGATAAGTTATATGAAATAACACTCCAAATGGAGGGGGACAAGCCCAGGAAAGTTAAAGGTCTATTTTGGAAGAATCTGTCATCTGGTTATGACATCCTATTAGCTGAACAAGATTGACCGCCAGCATTCGTTATGGAGTGCCCTAGGGGAGAAACAGTAATTTTTTCAGCCTTCTCCGACCACGTTCCCATACATTTAAAACGCACATATGCACGGGAGTGGGCAGTTGCCCTAGCTCCAGCACTGTACAAAAATCATGCCGGATGGGATGAGCATTCAACCCACCACGTGATCCCATTAATAGTCTCACCGAATGCACAGAGACAATATCCAATAAAGCAAGAAGCTAAAAAACAGGTCAGGGAGATCTTAGATCAACTTGAATACCAAGGGGTGATCGAAAATTGCACCTCACCAATGAACAATCCTTTGTTTACCGTAATGAAACTGGACAACTCATATCGTCTAGTTTAAGATTACAGACATTTAAACACATGCACAAAAACATTCGCTGTTCAAAATGCACACAGTGCCGCATTGATGAATAACATTGTGCGGAAAAAATACAAAACTACACTTGATATCTTAAATGGATTTTTCTGCCAAAATATAATGCCTGAAAGCAGGTATTTGACCGCATTCTCAGCGTTGGGGTTCCAGCGACAATTTTGTCGTCTCCCCCAAGGGTATAAGAATAGCCCGGGGGTGTTTTCAGCAAGAGTAACTGAGTTACTCCAAAATTTTGATGAGGAAGCATTGTCCTATGTGGATGATATTTATCTGATGGATGATGACTTAAAAAGGCATTTGACCAGGGTGAGCACCATAATTATGCGTTTCGCCTCTGAGGGCTACAAATTTAATTTAAAAAAATCGAAAATCATCCACCTCAATGTCCTATTTTTAGGATATGAGCTTTCAAGTGAAGGGAAAAGTCTGGCAGCTAACTTTTTTAGAAAAATGTGCGCTGCTCCAACCTCCAAGATCATTAAAAAATCTACAATCAATACTGGGTTTCCTAAATTTTGGTAGAACATACATTTTGGATTACGCAGAAAGAGTAAAACCTTTCTACTACTTAATAAAACCTGACTTTTCAGTTAGACAATGGACACAGGAACACACAAACATCCTGCGTTCACTAGAAGAAGACATGATAGCTTCAAAACACTTACAGAAGCGGGTAAACCTATGCAACTTAGTGATCCGCGTTATAGCGGGTCAATGCGGGTACACTTACTTAACCTTCAATGAAGGTGAAACAGTACCAATCGCTTACAAATCACACCTGTACACAAACGCAGAAATGCGTTTCACTTCAACAGAAAAAATCCTGACAGCAGTTCAGACCGCTCTAGCAAGAGAAAGAGCACTGGCTCAGGGAAAGAGCATAATTGTCGTAACACAGGTACCAGCTTTAGAAGCTGTTACAAAGGCTAGCATTCCAAATGCAAAAGCCTTACAACCAAGATGGATACAATGGGCTAATTCTCTTACTGCAACGGATGTTGAATACAGATTTGATCCAAGTCTAAAAACACAAGCATTTCTGCAATACGAACAAGAATACCCTCTGCCGAATGAAATCTTGCCTCTAGGTCAGTATGAATATATTATTTACACTGACGGATCTGCTCAACCGGCCATAGGGAGTAAGCAACAATACAGCGCAGCATGTGCTATCGTTAAAGGTCGCATGCGCGATGGAAAGTTCCATCCACGTTGCACCAAAACGCAATCTCTAGGATACTGCACGGCTCAGTTGGCAGAGTTAAAAGCGCTGATTCAGGCACTGGTGAATACGGATCACGAATTCCCCACACTGATAGTGTGTGATTCTTTTTACTGTGTGCAATCATACAATGAATATTTACATCATTGGGAACTAAACGGGTTCAAAGACGCAAAAGGTGGCACAATTAAGCATAAAATGCTATGGGAACAGGTAGTTGAGTTGAGAAACAAACTACCACGGGCTCACGTGATTCATACACTGAGTCATCAACATGATGGCGTTCACATTGAAGGGAATTCATTGGCTGATGAAGCCGCGAAGGGGGCTGTACGCACAGCTTCCGTAGCTGCAATCACTCGTTCAAAAACGAGGATAGACAGTGAGATTATGGTTGCTGTCATTGCTTCACGCAAAGGCAGCTCAGCAGTACCAAAGAAATTACCACTCAAGTACTCCTACAAGTTAGATGCAAATAACATTCCATATGCTCAGATTCCTGGAGTGGGGGACAGAGTAATACCAAATATGGATCGTAGGCAAGGTTTGAATATTGCAGCACACGAGGGTTTGGGCTCTGCGCATATAGGCGTTACAGCAACTATTTCATTGTTGAAACAGCGCTATTGGTGGCCAGGTCTAACAAAGCAATCTAAAGACTATGTCTTGAAATGTGACATCTGCCAGCAGATGAAAGGCTCCACCATAGCACGCCCGGCACAGACACCGCTATTAAAATCAGACAGACCTCTCGCTTGTGTATATCTGAACCACTGCGGCCCCTTACAATCAGATGGGGCTTACAAGTATATCATGGTTGCAGTGGATTCATGCTCAAGATTCTGAAGGGTTTGGCCTCAGCGCTCGGCTGACGCTCAAACTGTTATCAAAGTTTTGCGAGTCTTTATCGGGACATACGCAGTTGGAACGTTACATTCTGACCTTGGCCCGGCGTTTAGCTCTCGGGATTACAAAGAGGCCATGGAAAGTATGGGCGTAGCATAGCGGTACTCCTCTCCATACCATCCTGAGGGAAATTCGGTTGTGGAGAGGAAGAACCGGGACCTAAAGCAATCTTTAACAGCTAGGGTATCAGGCAAGGGCGGTAGTTGGGTCAATCACATATATGGGGTAAAGCGAGCTCTCAATAACCAGCCAAGAAATTCTCTAGGGGGTGTCACTCCTTACGAAGGCCTATTTCGGAAAAGAATGTGGGTATAAATACAAAACCGGGAGTGGAGGGTCCAAGGGAAGTTTTAGAGACCTGCACGGATATTATCCCCAATACGATTAATGACACAACCTAGTTATCCGCGGGTCTAGCAGGCTTAAAAGCACCGAAAATTAAGAACACCAGTAAACGACTCTTAATTATACCTAGTGAAAATCCTTCAAAAAGGACGAATCCCATCACCCACCAAGGTGGCATGCTTCATCATCTGGGATTTCTCCTCTTGGCTACAACACCTAGTGTAGCCAAGGGCTACAAACCCCTCACTATGAGGGAGGAGCTCAGGGATGTTTTTTGATACTACTCTTGCATAGGATCAACTAAAATCCAACAGATGTGAAGTATTCTGGTGTCAGAGTGATGGGCGCAGTGGGAAAAAAAAAATCTTTAAATGTGTGTTTAAAACTAACTACCAAGAGAAAAGGGGGGAGTTTAATAGCTAACTCTTGGGGTCAGGATTAAAAACAGTGCATGTGCAGTTTGAAAAAATAACTGCATCTGTCCAAAAGTGGGTCTACATGTTTCGGCCAATATGACTTCAAAGGTGTCATGGCCTTCCTCAGGACCTAGATTATCAATGATACTGCGTACCAAAGTGATCAAAATAATAAAAAAGTAAAACAAGTGTAGTTTGGAACAAATACAACCTACATCACCAGTAGTGCTTTTGGTAGATTAATGATATATTGGTTGCACCTGTAAACAAAACACAAAAAAGAGATCAAAAAATTCTGGTGTCTTATACTAATCATAAATCAGCGAATCACAAGTATTCATCATGTATATGTCATTCTATGTACAATGAAAAATAGAACTACAAAGTGAACTTACCCGTGGTTCACGAGTAAGAAACCTCACCTCACCTGGCAACAGCTCAGGATGGGAGGCACTGCTCGAAAAAAACACAATATGGGCAGTCAGAATAGAATGCATTGGCTAGTCTGACCTGCCGCTGTATTATATTCAATAACAATATGTACACACTGTAATCTCTGAAAGACTAGTGCGGGAACTAAAGGAGGAGTGTTCATCCAAAAAGACATAGGTAAGGGCATGTGGATGAAAAGATGCCAAAAAGCACCTAAGACAGGCGCTTCACAACATTTTATTGACTGTCAAAGAAGTACGCTGTAGCCATCCGGAGTATAGCCCTTTGTTCGATTGTTTAAGGATCTAATAGTACATCAGGAATTAGCAAACAAAGGGTGCATATATTGTAAAGCCACTCAGTTGTGCGTATCCGGGTACAGATACACTCCATAGATGACATATTTATTCGCAAGTTGCTGCCAGCAGGGTAAAAGGGAACGGGTGATCAATCCCTAGATTCTACATCGCAGAAAGGCGAGTCAAGAGTATGCATAAGACCCCATGGATGCAGTAGCACTGTAGGCTCACACTAAAATTATAGATACTCCATGAATACTACTCTGCTCCGTAAGGGCATTGTAAAAATGAAAAAGAAAAAGAGTAACCTCACAAGACTCTACGACATTAAAGATTTTAACAAGTGTACGTTTAGAGTCAAACAGTTACAGTACAGGCCACTCACCTATCCGTCGGTACCCCGGGCTGGCGAAAGCTGCGGCCGGAGGTAACTTGTGGTAGGTGATGGCCGGTCTTTTATATTAGACACTGGTGCCGCCTAGGAGCCGGTGTTTATAATTAGCTTGATAACGGCCCGCTAAGATGACGTCTCAATTGCTGAACTACCAATCTCCCGGAGGGTCATGGGAATTGGAGTGCACTCAAATGACATTCTTGTTACGAAAGAACTCACAACATGGAAAAGTATATTCACTAAATACAAAGTATTTTTGTGCTACTTAATAGTGCCGCCTCAGAGCCGGTGTTCATAATTAACTTATTACCGGACGTCTCGAGTGCTGAACTACAATTCTCCCAGAGGGTAATGGGGATTGTAGTGCACTCAAATAGTATTCTTATGGGAAAAAACTCTTGACCAGGAAGTGCATATACAATTCATTTGATACTAGTAGAGCCTCAAAATTCGAGTCAATGCAGCATGTTGGCTACAGGCTCGTAAAAGATGACATATATTGATCTCACTACGTCACCATGGGTAGAAAGAACTGCGGGTAGAAAAAACTACCCGTGGGCCCTAATAATCATGGGAATTGTAGTCCTTAGTCCATGTTTAAAAATATCATGGACAATAAATCCCTGATATAATTTTTAAATATATGTCAACGCACAGTACAGACTTACATAGTGTCTAAGTTTGCACAAAAAAAGGGGGGTGGGGCTGGGGCGGGGCCCGTCAGTCTAGGTTAGGCTGTAATGTGAAAGTTAATAACACTAACGAGAATTTAATCTTCTCGACATATTACAGTGAGGTGAGATGTAGTAGCACAGAGTGAGCTGCTTAACATGTTGTAGACACACCACAGTGAGGTCCATGGGATATCATTGTTAAGCCCCTCTCTATCACTTCTCAGTTTGAAGACCCATCTCTGCTCTTTTCTAAATAGAAATTGAGCTATGTCTGTGATATGGGCCGGAATAAATGGTTGTTCCAGTACCGTCCAGCTGAGATCATCTGCTTTGTGTTTGAGAGCCAAGAAATGATTAGTTAATTTGGTGGCTTGTTTATTGCACCTAATAGTGCTCTTATGTTCTAGGATCCTCAGCTTCACCTTCCGGCTAGTCATACCCACGTAGCGAAGCTTGCATGGACATGTCACTAGATAAATCAATTTAGCGCTGTTGCAGTTAGTGTGTTTGACTTGTGCCCAAGGTCTATCTGATTCTATATCGACAGTGATGGTGTGGTAGTTTGCGGACAAGCAGCACAAGAACCGCAGGGAAAGTGTCCTTTAACTACTGGCAAATTCCAAAGAGTGCCTTGTGTTGGAGATGCCTTCATTCTTGGTCGTGTGCTGTCCAAGTTGTCTCGCAAGTTAGAACTTCTCTTGAAGGCGAAGAGTGGCAGTGGCATTGCTTGATTGCCAATATTCAAGATTCGCCAGTGTTTGCGCACACTTTTCTGGGTGCCGCTAGATAAAGTGCTGAAAGTGCTGACGCATGTTAGTTGCGACAATACTGATTTAGGTGTTGGAGGTTCTAAGAGTGCTTCTCGGTTGTTATTTGAAGCACGTTTAAAAGAGCGACAAATAAGTTTCTTAGGGTATGCTCTGTCTTTCTGTTGTTGAGAGAGGGTGTTCGCATGTTGTTCAAATTTATCCTTCGTGGAACAATTCCTCCGGAGACGAAGGAATTGCCCATACGGCAAGTTATCGCGAAGGGATTTTGGTTGATGGCTATTATAAGATAATAGCGAGTTTCTTGCCATGGGCTTCCTGTAAAGTTCGCTCTCTAAGCCAGATGCAGTCGGGAAGATCCGCAAGTCGAGGAAAGGTAGACTTTCTTTGCTAAATTCCACTGTGAAGCGTAGGTAGTCATTCCTGGAGTTAAGCCAAGTCTGGAAACTGTAGATGGTTTTCGCTTCGCCTCTCCAAATGACAAAGATGTCATCTATGTACCTTTTCCATACCAGAATCTGATCATGGAACGGATTCTGGTTGGTAAGTACATGTTCCTGCTCAAACAAATGGACGTATAAAATCACCAGACTAGGCGCAAAGACGCTCCCCATTCAGGTTCCTGACGTCTGGAGGTATATGGTGTCTTCATATTTGAAGAAGTTTTCTTTCATCGCCATCCTTGCACATTCCATAATGAAATGCACAGGTAATATAGAATCCAGATCTCTATTCTCAAGTAGTAGCCTGATGGCATCCAAGGTCTCGTCTTGAGGTATACATGTATAGAGGGACTCTACATCGAAGGAGACTAAAAAGTCAATAGTGGAGTCAAACTCTATTTCAGGTAGTATCCTAAGCATGTCTTTGGTATCCTTCAGGTAAGTAGACATCTTGCGCACCATAGGTCATAAAAAGTGGTCTACAAAGGTGGATAAAGGTTCCAAGAGTGAACCTATGCCCGATATTATGGGGCGTCCTGCCGGTGGTCTTTGGGGTTTATGTATTTTCGGCAATACATAAAAATATGGCATCACAGGATGCGTGGTAATCAGGTAGATGGCCTCTTGGGTCACGATCCAACCTTCATTTTTGGCTTCCTCTACGAGAAAAGAGATTTCTTGTGTGATTCTCTTTGTCGGATCGGTCTTAACGGGTTGGTAGAAGCATCTGTCGCCCAGCTGGCATAGGCACTCTTCGTGATATGTTGTTGTGTCCATGATAACTATAGCACCGCCTTTATCTGCCGGCTTGATCATGATGGTGACATCTTTTGCCAACTGTTGTATAGCCTTGTTCTCTCTGGCGGGCAAGTTGTGAAAATGGCGTTTGTTGACAGAGCACAATGCGGACATTTCTTCGGTTACAGATTTTTCAAATGTCAGCACTTGTACTGGAACTAGATGAGTGGAGGGATTGAATGTCGAACGATTTTTCAGACCTGTATTGTTAGGTCACGTCTCCTCAGCGGCCATTTCTTTATCTTTAAAAAAGAAATGCGAACGAATTTTGCGGAAAAAATGTGCTAGTTCGCATTGTGTCTGGAAAGGATCGCCTCTGAAGGTAGGGACGAATCCAAGTCCTTTATTCAGTGCTGTTTCTTTGTCCGGTGTCAAATTGTGTTCACTCAGGTTGACCACTAAATTGGTTCTGTGCTCGTCCCAGGTTGCGGAGTCAGCTTCTTCTTGCTGCGCGTGCTCCTTGGTGATGGTGGAGGGCTCCAGTGCACGTATGTCTGCTGGTTTCTTCTCCTTCCTCTGGAGCGTCCTCGGCCAGACCCTAAAAAAGGCTGATTAGTGTAGAATTGAGGATGAGGTTGGAAAGGCATCATCTGTGGTTGGAAAGGTGGATTGGAGTACCCCCATGGTTCTGGGGGCCACCATTGTGGTTGTTGAGGTCCAGGTGGACCACTTCTCCAGTTTGTTCTGTTGTTGCGTCCCCGGCCTCGACTGTGCTGTCCACTGTAATTCAATGAATCGGAATCACTGGACCCTTCTTCAGTACCTCAAGAAGAGTAGTTAGAACCGTACCTCCTTCCTTTCCTGTTAAATTCTGGAGGCGAAAAATTGTCGCTAGTATAAGGATATACTTTCTCCAGAGAAAAGCGTGCTAAGTCCTTTTTAAATTTTTCAATTTTTGTTGCTATGATGGAATCCTTGAATTCTTTATTGGTCTTGTTGCTTTCCTCGACATTTTTCTTAAATAATGTGGCTGTAATGGTGGTTTTAATCTGCCCTTCAAGATTCTGGATTTCAATTAGGATTGTGTCTGCAATACGCTTGTCCGTGCTGATAATTAATATAAGCCAGTCGTGTGTGCTCCGCCACGGGATCAGTGACCAGTCCTTCATGAATGTTTTGTCTTGAAGGAAAATCCTGACGCTTCTACCAACCCGTTAAGACTGATTTGACAAAGAGAATCACGCAAGAAATCTCTTTTCTTGTAGAGGAAGCCAAAAATGAAGGTTGGATCACAACCCAAGAGGCCACCTACCTGATTACCACTCATCCTGTGATGCCATATTTTTATGTATTGCCGAAAATACATAAACCCCACCGCCGGGACGACCCATAATATCGGGCATAGGTTCACTCTTGGAACCTTTATCCACCTTCGTAGACCACTTTTTACGACCTATGGTGCGCGAGATGCCTACTTACCTGAAGGATACCAAAGACATGCTTAGGATACTTCCTGAAATAGAGTTTGACTCCACTGCTGACTTTTTAGTCTCCTTCGATGTAGAGTCCCTCTATACATGTATACCTCAAGACGAGACCTTGGATGCCATCAGGCTACTACTTGAGAATAGAGATCTGGATTCTATATCACCTGTGCATTTCATTATGGAATGTGCAAGGATGGCGATGAAAGAAAACTTCTTCAAATATGAAGACACCATCTACCTCCAGACGTCAGGAACCTGAATGGGGAGCGTCTTTGCGCCTAGTCTGGCGAATTTATACGTCCATTTGTTTGAGCAGGAACATGTACTTACCGACCAGAATCCGTTCCATGATCAGATTCTGGTATGGAAAAGGTACATAGATGACATCTTTGTCATTTGGAGAGGCGAAGCGAAAACCATCTATAGTTTCCAGACTTGGCTTAACTCCAGGAATGACTGCCTACGCTTCACAGTGGAATTTAGCAAAGAAAGTCTACCTTTCCTCGACTTGTGGACCTTCCCGACTGTATCTGGCTTAGAGAGCAAACTTTACAGGAAGCCCATGGCAAGAAACTCGCTATTTTCTTATAATAGCCATCATCCGAAATCCCTTTGCGATAACTTGCTGTATGGGCAATTCCTTCGTCTCCGGAGGAATTGTTCCACGAAGGATAAATTTGAACAACATGCGAACACCCTCTCTCAACAACTGAAAGACAGAGCATACCCTAAGAAACTTATTCGTCGCTCTTTTAAACGTCCTTTGAATAACAACCGAGAAGCACTCTTAGAACCTCCAACACCTAAACCAGCATTGTCGCAACTAACATGTGTCAGCACTTTCAGCACTTTATCTAGTGGCATCTAGAAAAGTGTGCGCAAACACTGGCGAATCTTGAATATTGGCAATCAAGCAAGGCCACTGCCACTCTTCGCCTTCAAGATAAGTTCTAACTTGCGATACAACTTGGTCCTCACACGACCAAGAATGAAGGCATCTCCAACACAAGACACTCTTTGGAATTTGCCAGCAGTTAAGGGACACTTTCTCTGCGGCTCTTGTGCTGCTTGTCCGCAAACTACACATACCATCACTGTCGATACAGGATCAGATAGACCTTGGGCACAAGTCAAACACACTAACTGCAACAACGATAAATTGATTTATCTAGTGACATGTCCATGCAAGCTTCGCTACGTGGGTATGACTACCCGGAAGGTGAAGCTGAGGATCCTAGAACATAAGAGTACTATTAGGTGCAATAAGCAAGCCACCAAATTAACTAATCATTTCTTGGCTCTCAAACACAAAGCAGATGATCTCAGCTGGACGGTACTGGAACAACCATTTATCCCGGCCCATATCACAGACATAGCTCAATTTCTATTTAGAAAGAGCAGAGATGGGTCTTCAAATTGAGAAGTGATAGAGAGGGGCTTAACGATGATATCCCATGGACCTCACTGTAATGTGTCTACAACATGTTAAGCAGCTCACTCTGTGCTACTACATCTCACCTCACTGTAATATGTCGAGAAGATTAAATTCTCGTTAGTGTTATTAACTTTCACATTACAGCCTAACCTAGACTGATGGGCCCCGCCCCCCCCTGTCCCCCCTTTTTTATAAAACTTAGACACTATGTAAGTCTGTACTGTGCGTTGACATATATTTAAAAATTATATCAGGGATTTATCGTCCATGATATTTTTAAACATGGACTAAGATCTACAATTCCTATGATTATTAGGGCCCACGGGTAGTTTTTTCTACAGCAGTTCTTTCTACCCGCGGTGACGTAGTGAGATCGATATATGTCATCTTTAACGAGCCTGTAGCCAACATGCTGCATTGACTCGAATTTTGAGGCTCTACTAGTATCAAATGAATTGTATATGCACTTCCTGGTCAAGAGTTTTTTTCCCATAAGAATACTATTCGAGTGCACTACAATCCCCATGACCCTCTGGGAGAATGGTATTTCAGCACTCGAGACGTCCGGTAATAAGTTAATTATGAACACCGGCTCTGAGGCGGCACTATTAAGTAGCACAAAAATACTTTGTATTAAGTGAATATACTTTTCCATGTTGTGAGTTCTTTCGTAACAAGGATGTCATTTGAGTGCACTCCAATTCCCATGACCCTCCAGGAGATTGGTAGTTCAGCACTCGAGACGTCATCTTAGCGGGCCGTTAACAAGCTAATTACAAACACCGGCTCCTAGGCGGCACCAGTGTCTAATATAAAAGACCGGCCCTCACCTACGACAAGTTACCTCCGGCAGCAGCTTTCGCCAGTCCGAGGTACCGACGGATAGGTGAGTGGCCCGTACTGTAACTGTTTGACTCTAAATGTACACTTGTTAAAATCTTTAATGTCGTAGAGTCTTGTGAGGTTACTCTTTTTCTTTTTCTTTTTCATTTTCACAATGCCCTCACGGAGCAGAGTAGTATTCACGGAGTATCTATAATGTTATTGTGAGCCTATAGTGCTACTGCATCCATGCGGTCTTATACATACTCTTGACTCGCCTTTCTGCGATGTAGAATCTAGGGATTGATCACCCGTTCCCTTTTACCCTGCTGGCAGCAACTTGCGATTAAACATGTCATCTATGGAGTGTATCTGTACCCGGATACGCACAACCGAGTGGCTTTACAATATATGCACCCTTTGTTTGCTAATTCCTGATGTACTATTAGATCCTTAAACAATCGAACAAAGGGCTATACCACCGGATGGCTACAGCGTACTTCTTTATAACAATAACAATCCGGAAACTTTCAATCTATTAGATAAACTAGCTAGTTTTGGACTAAACCAAATTGTCTGTGAGTCCACACATCTAGCAGGACACACACTGGATGGTATTTTTAACAATAACTCATCTATACAAGTTAAGACTGTTTGTCCTTTACCCTGGTCTGACCATTTTGCTTTGCATTTTAACATCATGCCAGCAAATTTAAAAGGTGGTCGTAGAAATAGACCTACGACCGTTAAATATCGGGCCTGGAAATCAGTGAGCAAAAATGATTTAATGTCAGCACTAAGTGAAAGGCCTTTAATCCCTACTGATCCCAACCAAGCGGCCATAGTTTTTCACAATTGGCTTAATAGAGCCGCTAATATTGTTGCTCCGGAAGTGTCGATGCGCGCTCGACGTAGTAAGGTTTCGTCCCCCTGGTACTCTGCAGACCTTAAAATAGCTAAAATCAATTGCAGGCAAAAAGAACGTATTTGGAGACTTCAATATTGCAGCACACACAGGAAAGCCTACTGTGCTGCTCTAGAAGAATACAAAACGGCAATCATACAGGCCAAAACAGCCTACTACACCTCTAAAATCCAAGAGGCTACAAATTCCCCAAAAGAATTGTTTCAAACGGTCTCTACTTTATTAAAGTGCCCGCGGGACTCCACGTTCACTCCTGACCAAAAGTTTGTAGACAAGATGGCTGGCTATTTTCAAAGTAAGGTCCAATCTGTATATAATCATCTCCTAAAATCTGATAAGGAGACAGCGAGTAATGTTTCAGCTCAGTCGGAGGACAAGGCCTCCCACTGTGATCTATCGCACTTCCCATTGTTGGGAGATGAGATAGTGGCTGATCTGCTGGTAAAAACCAAATCTGGCTCTCCTCTAGATCCTTGCCCCCACATATACTACATCTCGCTTCTGGGGAGTTAAGTATTCCACTATCCCCCATACTAAATCAAAGCATTTCATCAGGAGTATTTCCAACGATCTGGAAAAAAGCCTGTATTCGCCCTCTCCTTAAAAAATCCAAGCTGGATCCCTTAGACGAGAAAAACTATCGTCCCATCTCCTGTCTACCTCTACCTGCTAAAATCCTCGAGAAAGCCATGAACTCAGAACTAACATCATATCTAGAGAATAACAACATTTTGGATACCACTCAACATGGTTTTAGATCATCACACTCTACTGAGACTGCACTGGTTATGGCAGTAGAGGAAATACGGAAGGTGATGGATGGAGGAGGAGGGGCTGCATTGGTCCTGCTTGATTTGACAGCAGCCTTCGATACCGTGAACCACGCGGTATTGATACGAAGGCTACAGGATGTAGGTCTCAATGGTACAGCTCTTGCCCTCCTCTCTTCCTTCCTATTGTCTAGGGAACAAGTGGTATTTTGGGATGGATATCAGTCCGAGGTATTCACACTCCCCGGTGGAGTCCCACAGGTCTCGGCCTTATCCCCTACACTTTTTAATATATATGTAGCCCCGCTGGCTAGATTAATAAAAAGTTACGGCTTTACGCTGGTGTCTTATGCTGATGACACGCAGCTTATAGTGTCGGTAACACAGCCAGTGGATGCAATGGCAGCACAATTTTGTAATTGTATTTCTGCTCTGATGACTTGGATGAATGCCAATTTCTTAAAGCTTAACGTAGATAAAACCGAGGTGATTGAGTTCGGCCAGAAAATCTCGGTCTGGAACCAATTATGGTGGCCAAATGCAGCAGGTACCTGTCCGGCCCCGGTCAAAAAGTCAGGAACCTAGGTCTTCTGGTCGATAAGGATCTTTCCTGGGCTCCTCAGACCAACCAAGTCTCTTCAGCTTGCTTCTTTATGCTGAAAGGTCTGAGGAAGATTCTTCCTTTTATTCCGCTTTCCTTGAGGAAAACAGTGGTAGTAGCCACGATTCTATCAAGAATTGACTACTGTAATGCCCTCTACCTAGGAGCAAATGCTGCTCAATTTTCTAAACTGCAGTCAATTCAGAACGCGGCAGCTAGATTACTGCTCAATCTACCTAAACACCACCCTACATTGACCAGCATAAAACAACTTCATTGGCTTCCAGTACAGCGACGTGTTGATTTTAAGACCTTATGAATGGTGCACAAAGCCTTGTTTGGTGGAGGATCCAAGGATGTGCAAACCTTGTTCTCTCGATATGTTCCTTCACGATCTTTAAGATCAGCCTCTCTTGGTCTATTACAACTTCCAAAGATAAAGAGAGTAAGGTGTGGAGGTAAACACTTCTCTTTCCTAGCTTCCAAACTTTGGAACTCCCTACCCACACACCTGAGATTTCTGCCTAACAGATCGGTCTTCAGGAGGGAAATTAAAACATGGCTCTTTTCCCAACCCTGAACGTGCTGGCTATTGATATTGCACATCACCCAGCGCCAAGACGCCGCGGCAGTAGTGCGCTTTACAAATATTTTCAGTCAGTCAGTCAATAAAATGTTGTGAAGGTGCTTTTTGGCATCTTTTCATCCACATGCCCTTACCTATGTCTTTTTGGATGAACACTCCTCCTTTAGTTCCCGCACTGGTCTTTCAGAGATTACAGTGTGTACATATTGTTATTAAATATAATACAGCAGCAGGTCAGACTAGCCAATGCATTCTATTCTGACTGCCCATATTGTGTTTTTTTCGAGCGGTGCCTCCCATCCTGAGCTGTTGCCAGGTGAGGTGAGGTTTCTTACTCGTGAACCACGGGTAAGTTCACTTTGTAGTTCTATTTTTCATTGTACATAGAATGACACATACATGATGAATACTTGTGATTCGCTGATTTATGATTAGTATAAGACACCAGAATTTTTTGATCTCTTTTTTGTGTTTTGTTTACAGGTGCAACCAATATATCATTAATCTACCAAAAGCACTACTGGTGATGTAGGTTGTATTTGTTCCAAACTACACTTGTTTTACTTTATTATTTTGATCACTTTGGTATGCAGTAGCATTGATAATCTAGGTCCTGAGGAAGGCCACAACACCTTTGAAGTCATATTGGCCGAAACATGTAGACCCACTTTTGGACAGATGCAGTTATTTTTTCAAACTGCACATGCACTGTGTTTAATCCTGACCCCAAGAGTTAGCTATTAAACGCCCCCTTTTCTCTTGGTAGTTAGTTTTAAACACACATTTAAAGATTTTTTTTTTCAGTGCGCCCATCACTCTGACACCAGAATACTTCACATCTGTTGGATTTTAGTTGATCCTATGCAAGAGTAGTATCAAAAAACATCCCTGAGCTCCTCCCTCATAGTGAGCAGGTTGTAGCCCTTGGCTGCACTAGGTGTTGTAGCCAAGAGGAGAAATCCTAGATGATGAAGCATGCCACCTTGGTGGGTGATGGGATTCCGTCCTTTTTGAAGGATTTTCACTAGGCATAATTAAGAGTTGTTTACTGGTGTTCTTAATTTTCGGTACTTTTTAAGCCTGCTAGACCCGCGGATAACTAGGTTGTGTCACAAGAATGTGGGTACCTGATCTTGATTGTGAAGGCGCAGTGACGGATGAGAAACCATTTGATATCCATGATCATTTGGCTGTTTTACAGGATCTAAATGAATCCAGGACTCAACAAAGTAATGTCCTCCTGAAACAGACCGCCACTGGGGAAGTCAAGGCAGTCACAGCAAGACCTGTTTGGATCCCAAAAGTCGGGGATCTGGTCAGAGAGAAAATAGCGGACAAAAAAGAATTCGGACCATCATACAGAAAGCCTGTACCTGTCCTAGCAGTTCAAGGAACAAGAAGTGTGCTTTTGCCGCCTCTTGCCGGGAAAAAGGAGAAACGATTTGTCTTCATCGACTTAATCAAACCACACTATGTGGCCGATACTGAACAGTAGGCCTTGTGGACTCCGCTGTAGCAGAGGCCCTCCTCTAGCTACAATCCAAGAAGTTCAAACAGAAAGACTCATCACGTTTGAAGAGTCCTCTCAAAGGAATGAAGGACTATGCAACAATGCTATGGAACTCGTTCCCCTTGAACCCAAGTTCAACTTCAAAATCAAACTCAAAATAACACACAAGTTGCAATAAGACCTAATACAGATGTCTACGTCAACATGCCTCAACAAGAGCAAACTACGATTTCAACAAATCCCGATGCAATTCCTACAATTGATCGAACTGCTTCTGGCTACTTCATGAACTTTGATACATTTTCCTTGGATCCAAGTGAACCGGAAACGACGCCAGCCCAACAAACACGCAAGCAGCAGATTACGGACTTTCTGAACTTTCTCAAAAAGACTTACCTGGTGTCACCTTGGGTAGAACTCTGGGTAATTACTGGGATACTGTTCTTTCTTTTCTGGCTAGGCTTAGTTATAACTTTTAGCATGCTTATTAATGGACGATACCTTCAACAAAGACCTGCAGCCGAAACAGTAAATTTGATTCTGAAACCACATCAGTCCTCACATCGTGAACAAAGAGACTTGTCATCAGTGAACATTACAGCAGTTCCTATACCGGACGGTATAGTTTGGGACAAGGTTGATTTCGAAATATTCGGTCCTACTGAACTTTTAAAGATTTCTCATGTATTTAAAATTTAATTGAGTGATATCATTACCTCCAGTACATTTTCTGATGATTGGGAGTCTGAAACTGTTAATAACATGTTATCTGATTTAGAGAAAACTGCCGCATTTCCGAACACTGAAATGTTAGAAGGTACTTCAGACTATGACACTTTGTACTGTTACCAACATTATGGTCATCATTTCTTGCACAAATCTATATCACCTAGAAATGTTTTTGAGTACCACCAGTGGGAACATTGCCCTACACCACCAAAAGGTAGTTTGCATACATTTGCACAGAAGTTTTCATATTTTTCAGGGTTTAACACCACTGACCCGACCTCGTATTATTACAAGGTTGCACCGACATCAGCACTGAAAATTATGTTGACAAACACCAAACAGATATACTCTGCTTCCTTTATCACCCAATTGTCTGAACAGGGTTTTAACCTATGGAAGGAAACAATAGACTTAAAATCAGTCTGGGGTTCTAGAGACTGGCAAGTCCAGGGAACAGAGGCGCTATTTAGAGCGTGCCTCATTCCACAGCAGATGATATTTCTAAATGACACTGTGCAACAGACGTCCTGTCTTGGACTAGCCAAAAACAAGAACCTGAACACACCTCGGTTTCCAACACCATCACAGATGGAGGGGTGGCAAAATTCAACTTCACAAGAAGGGGCAATAGTAGATGTCATTTTACAGTACAATAGATCAGACCCTATTTGGAAGAAATGGGTGGTTTGGCCCTTAGACACGAACACATGTCAGAAATGATTCTGGGGTATAACCGAAGGGTTCAGTATCCATAGGCCAGACCCACGCTATTGTCAAAGAGAACACCCAGGGGTAGTGACATCCTACAGTGTTGGAAAGTTGTGCCTTGGTTTGCTAGAAACCTCAACACTCACAGAAGTGAAACAGCACTTTCCTTACTCACACATGACATGGATCTTAGGGATTTTTTATTAGGTCCCAGGAAACCCCGTCAGAAACGTTTCATATATGCTGGCATTTATGCTGCCTACAATGAAAATTGGAAAATATCCCAACAGAGGCTGCAGAGAGAATACGGGAAATAGACCGTATTAACTTAGAGAAGGCATTAGCGGTAGTAGATAATGGGTTAACAACTTTGACCTCCAGGATATATTCCTTAGGCAACTTTGTATCTTTGGCGATAGACATACTGGAACAAGATTTGGCCATATTACAACACCGGCAATCTCAGTTACATTCTATTATGTTGCTAAGCTGGACACTGCAATCTTTGCATGAAGGCTATGTGCCTTGGCGTTTTATCAACAGTACGTCTGTTTTCTGAATACAATCTAACAGATAAACAGGTAGAAATGGCACAAAGGGGAGTAAAATATACGATGTTGCGGATTGAAAAGCTGGATAGATTACCATTTACAGTAGCAGAATCACCATCAACGGAATGGCTAATCCATGGCCACATAACTCTACCGGTCACTACTTTTCAGTTTCAATATTGCCTTGAGCAAAGGCAGGCAGGCAAATATGAGAAAATGGGTAAGGAATACATTAAGGAATCTTGGGAGTTACCATACAGATTTTGATGCCGGAGTGGGGATCGAGAAGTGTTTCTAAGCGGTACAAACTGCAAGAACACTTTAAGCGGTTCTCTCATGTGCCAGGATATTTCCCTGCACGGAGCTTGTAATGGTTCAGTAGCGAACTTGTCCTGCCACATAAAAGGGACTCCAGCGGCTGTGATTGCTCCGGTATTCAGGCTGCTCTCGAATGGGAGTTACTTGATGCTGAACGATCAAGGTTGTTGTGGGATGCTTCCGGGCATTGCCTATCTGGTCACTGTGAACTCCAGGGTTACTTGCTGTATGCAAGTATTGTTTCCCCCAGTAAATACAGTCAGGTAGGCGCCGTTATGGCCTTCGTTGAATGTTTCCTTTATACAGTTTGATACTTTGAGCAGACTGAAAGCCATGCTTTTACAGCAAACCGTACCCTTAACCTCCACTCGAGAGACCTTTGATCTTCAAATCACAAGGACCTCGACTGAGATACAGGCACTTATACGTACAGACTGCCCCTTTCATTTCACAGAAATGGTGGGCCGTATCTTTAATATGTCTGATACAAGTGGTATTGTACACCTATTTAAGACCATAGGGTCAGGATTTCTAAGCACCTTTCAGACAATCCTCGGAGTTATTCCAAATTTTATACAATCCGTATTGGGAAGCATTTTTGGAGGTCTTCCGCTGATCCTGCTCTCAATAGCAGGTATCCTGATTGTCAGTTTTCTGCTACGCAATGGATGGCCCAATCACCAACGAGATGGCAAAAGCACTCCTGGAGCGCAAATACTGTGAACGCATGGTACAACATCTGGGCACACCTCGCCTACGGGAACTGAGCGCCTCTTGGTTCCTATCGTTTAGACCAGACTGGATGGACTGCATCTTACCTGTTCTTCGATGCCTGTTCTGCGGAGAAGAATGCGCGTTGGATCTCTGTCTGACACTTGCATCGGACACGCCTACGGACTTGACTACCAGGCTGGAACCCGTGAGGTCCCATGCTCGGCAATGTCCCCAGCGTATTCCTATACTGATGGCTGCATTCCTCGAGAACCTGCAGGTGCCTTTTACTACAACTGGGCTAAGCATCAGCTCTTCCACTAGCACTCAGGTATCGACTACAGCACCAGCTACCTCTGCACCAGCTATTGGCAGTTCTGAATATCATCTGTGCTCCATTGACGTACTCTGCGAGGTGTTACAGGGACCGTCCTCTGCAGCGGCAAGCAACAACGATGTTGCGTCTCCCAGCCAGGACACTTAATCTATAATTGGCTCATCGTGTGCTGGGAAAGAATTCTGAATTTTTCCTTTTTTGCTTTCAAAACTCAACTAAATTTGGAACACTTCCTAAAATTGACATTTTCGCTGGAAAAGCATTGCCTTCTGACGCTTGTAGTGGTTCGGCTTATATAAACGAACTCAACTAAGACTTTGGCTTAAGCGACATTTCCAATACTAGCTTTCGAAAATACTTTTTTCTCCCCCCCGATTAGACTGTTTTTAAAATGGTTTTAATGACAATATTTTATGAAGTTCACTGATAGTTTTACGCGCTGCTACCTAGTAAAAACAGTAGTTCGCTAGCATTTTTATCATTGTTGCCTGTTCGGAAGAGGAGTGGGTGTTATGTTTCATATAGGTACCCTAATATAGGCCCGGGTAATATCATACACCTTCACCTACATTAGCTCCCTTATACTACACAGTAACGAGCCTTTAGGATTGAACCTTTACCTAGTTCTAGTCATGGGCGCAGAAGGAGGGTTTTCCCTGAACAATAGCGTCCTATAACTTCATCAATGAACTCATACAGTATGAATGAATATTCATGAGGGTGCTTGGAAACCAGGCAGGGGCTACACCACCTGCATAATATCTACGTACAAGGTTCATCCCATACGTCATCCTCAAATCCAACAATGGCTAATACAAGAAACAAGGGGCAAAGAAACCCTAGATACTTTTTGTATAAATACAGCACATCTTGCTAGGGTTAGCAGAGGGAACTGAGACTTCCAGGCTGACACACTGACCAGAGACGCTGAGGCTCCTGCATGCAAACGCTCCAGCTGACAGTGGTCTAACACATCCCTCGCGGGGTGTCCAACTCGAGACCAGGACAGGGTCCCACATTCTCTCTCTCCAGATAATGGGGTTCGACCAAATCCTAGAGGGATTCTTTTCTTCACACCTACTCACATGCTAGGTACACTTAGGTACATCTAGATAGGCATCGTAGGAGTACGCGCACTTTTTATCATGCATTTTATATTCATGTATGTATCTATGATTATTGCAAGATGGTAGAACTGTACTATCCTTTTATTTTCACTGTACTGCTAATCATATATATCTGCTACTGTCTAACGGTTGTTGCAGCACATCTATTTTACACTAGAAGAACAACTGTGCAATAAATTCTTATTGTAACACGCCCGACTGCTTCTTCTGTGTAACTCTCTGAGACCGAATAAGTGAGCACGAGCGACTGAGCGAAAAGTAGTATATTGTTTCCACGATCCTGGGGGATCAGGGTTGTCATGTTCTGAGGTTGCCAGAAACTATTCTCTCCCCGATAAGAGGAGATTCTAGTGGCACTGTGAGCTAGCTAAAACAGAAAGGCTAACATTCTCGGTGGGGGTGCTCAGAGCCAGTCTGCCACCAATCCTACAGTTTAAGTTATCCGAACGCACAGATCCTGTATGGGTAATATAGGAACTACACAACACTTCACCACTGCCCATAGGAAGTTACTGTTGGCACTTAAACAAGGCCCGAGGGATGAGGCCTTGGTTAGGAGTTGTAGGAAAGCTTACAAGTCTATAGTCCATCAAAGGAAGAAGTGTATCAGGGAACAGGCCTAGGAGGCTCTCGGACAAGTTAGCGTTTTTTTGACTGATAGCTCAAAGTTTTGGGCCGTAGTTAATAGTCCCTTCTTTTCTGATACAGCTAACTATAGAACAGACTGTACTATTTCTGCTGGGTTCAGCATTTTGAAGGCATTTATTGTGGTGACAATCTAGAAGAACCTGAGGCACATGGGGACTCTGGCTTAGCTAGTATTTCACTTCATTTTAGTACAGATGAGGTTCACAAAGCTATTAGATCAACATCTGGCTGGAAAGCCCCTGGTCCGGATGGAGTCCCCTCAGATCTGTATAAGGCCGACCCAGTTGTTTGGGTGAAGATTTTGGCAGGAGTCTTCAATGCGTCCTGCATGTTTGGTTTCCCTCCCTCCTGGGTCAAGGCTATCATTATCCCTATTTTTAAAAAGGGTTAAAGGGATGACCCTGCCTGTTATCGACCGATTTCGCTTTTAGACTCGGCTGTTAAAATCAATGGGAAAGTGATACTGGATCTTTTAACAGTGTGGCTAGACCATTTTAATGTTATCTTTGAACTACAATACGGCTTTAGGCAAGGCAAAGGGATGCTGGATCAATGTGTCAACCTGCACTTGGTGGTTGGGAAATACACAATTGCCAAGTAGGGAATCTTACATATGGCTTTTATGGACCTGATGTCAGTGTTTGACTGTGTAAATAGATGCAAGCTGTGGTTGACTCTTCAGGATCTGGGCCTGGATACTGAACAGGTGGCCTTCTTACATGCTGCCCATAATAACACCATGGCGGCTGTGAGATTTAATGAGGATGGCGGTGTGACGGACTCCTGGGCGGTTAAGAGAGGGGTCCGGCAGGGGTGCATTTTGGCCCCCCTGCTATTCACACTGTACATTAATAAGCTAGGGTACATCCTATCATCTGGTTGCAAAGACATCCCGAGAGTCGGATTCAAGTTGATCCCTGCCCTTTTGTACGCAGATGACGCAGTCCTGTTTGCCAGAACTGCCATGGGTCTTCAAAAACTTTTAAATGGTTTTATAGATTTTATGGACTCACTCGATCTAGCCACTAATTTTTTGAAATCCCACACCATGTAGATAGGCTCTTGGAAGGCTGCCAGGATTATGTTTTTTTGTAAGGGAGCAGAACTAACAAAAGTGTCAACCTTTCCATATTTGGGGGTGCTGTTCGATGATCGAGGGACTTGGTCTGTGCAAAGAATGCTCAAAAAGAACATCTTAGCTAGAGCAGCAGGGGCTACCATAGAGTTTGCAAAAAGGTTGGGGTCTAAGCCCATCCCTGCCTTGCTGAAGGTGTACAGAGAAAAATGCATTCCTATGGCCACATATGGGTCTGATGTTTGGGGTTACAAGAAGTGAGGGACATCCGGGCGGCAGAAAATAAATTCATTCGCAAACTTCTTGCCGTTCCCCCCACTATTCGGGCATAAATTCTACACGAGGAACTGGGTGTGGGGTACATTTCAGACCTGATTGCCGTTGCCCTGCTGTTGTGCTGGTTGTGAATCTGGGCTTGCCCCCCCCACACGACATCAACTTGTCATCACGGACTGCATTGCACACGAGGGGGCCCTACGTATCCCCTGGCTAAATTATATTATGGAGCAAGCGAAATGGTTGGGCTTCCCCAATCTGTATGTTAATCCTAGGCCCTTAGGCTCGGCAGCCATTATAGACATTAAACAACCGTTTCTGGCCAAGGGGCAGTGGCTTAGGGAAGGCAATGAGTTAGTTAAGCCTACTGTGAGAAGGTTTGTTACACTGAACCTGAGCCCACAGGTACAGCCATACTTGTTTGTCACTAAAGCATATCATTGCTTTGTGTCAACCAGATTCCGATTGAATCTGGTACCCTGGTTATTAGCTGTTCCTAAAGGCTACACGAAAACTGGAGCACTAAAGCCCTGCCCTTGTGACAATTTTTCTGAGCAGGATACTCTTCACTTTATTTTTTTCTGTGATTTTTATGTGTCATTACACAAAAAGTTTATACTTACGCTGCTCAGAAATTGTCAATTTGCTCAAGTAAGGCCTGCATTACTATATCTTCAAATGCTTTCTTCTCCTATGGTTTGTTTTGGGGTCGCGAGTTTTTTAACAGGGGCCACAAGATATAGGAAGAGGTTGTCCTTGCAGTAGCCAGGCTGTACCTGTTAACTGTTCTCTGGGAACTATATGTGCCACCTGGTGCCCGTTATGTCAACTTCCTAGTCCATCTATTGAGCTAACGTCTTATTATTTGTGTGTTTTTCCAGTAGTATTTTACGTTTATTATAACGTTTAGTGATGGTTTTTGAAAAATGTGTTTTTAATTGTACCTGTTTGTATTGTTGGTTTTAGCCCCTTGACCTGCGTATTTTGGATTTTTGTATATGTGGGATCTTTTAATTATTGTATCTCTTATCAAATGTTTGCTTTTATGGCTTTTAGTGGCCAAATAAAGTATTTCTTGACTTGACTTGACTGCTGGTGTGAGACAGGCACTTATGGCAGGCATGGGGTGGATGGATGGAGGGAAAATGTAAAAATAAAAAATTAAACATTTGTATGTTAAAAAAAGAACATTTTTTAAACTAAATTACCCCCAATTTTTTTTTTTTAATTAAAATAAAAAAATAAACAACATAAAATAAATAACGAAATAAATGATAAAACTAAAAAAAACTGCTGGTGTACTAGGGGACTATGAGAAACACTTTGGGGAGAGGCAAAGTGGTGCAGAGGAAACATGCAAAAATAAAATACAAGTAAGATAAAACACTGTTCATAATATACATATACTACAATGATCCTCAAGCATATTAATAAACTGATATCAGAAAAAAGTAAAAAAAAAAAAAGAACAAAAACAAAAAGGCACAGCCCTCTCCTATCAATCTCCATAGAAAATGGCTTTGAATACTGGAAAAGGGTGGCTGCACAAAATGGCACACATGGTCAACAAACAACATCAAGCAAAGAAGCATGGCTACAACAAAGAACGCATGCAGACCTATGGCAAAAACACTCTGGCTGACTGCAGAAAATGCCCACCAGCCACATGGTCAAACAACAACAGCAAGCAAGGATGTATAGCCACAACAAAGAATAAATGCAGGCCTACGGCAAAAGCACACTGGCTGGCTAGCCTACACAAAATGACCACCGGTCACATGGTCAATCAACAACAGCAAACAAGGAGGCATGGCCACAACAAAGAACACCTGCAAGTCTATGGCAAAAGCACATTGGCTGGCTAGGCTATACAAAATGGCCACTGGCCACATGGTCAACCAACAACAGCAAGCAAGGAGGCATGGCCACAACAAAAAACACATGCAGGCCTATTGTAAAAGCACACCGGCTGGCTACACAAAATGGCCACATGGTTAACCAACAACAGGAAGAAGGAGGCATGGCCACAACAAAAAACACATGCAGGCCTACGGCAAAAGCACAATGGCTGGCTGGCTACATATAATGGCCATCGACCACATGGCCAAACAACAACAGCAAGCAAGGAAGCATAGCCACAACAAACAACACATGAAGGCCTATGGACACTGACTACACAAAATGGCCCCCGGCCACATGGCAAAGAGAACAAAGACAAATGGTGACCTATGGGCTAATAAATACAAACAGACACACACAAACACACACACACCCACTGGTGAGACAAAGGAAGCATGGTAACAATGCCAAAAATAAAAATTAAGTGAACTATAAAAATTTGACAACAACACATATCCTTCTCAGACATCAAATATTACTCCACCAATATACACGTTTTACAGAAAAAAACATGAAATACAAAAAATAAACCCAACATTTTAAATGCATTCCAATGCCATCCCTGCCATAAATGATGTTTTAAAACAACATATACCAGAGAAACAGTTGTTTCATGTACCTATAATTTGTACTGGGCCTACTGACTGGCTGGTCCGTAAGCAGACTAGGCCACATAGTCAAGTAAATAAAAAGTGCAAATTTAGCAAACATGGAGAAAATATACTGAACTGCGCAACCTTTTTCCTTTACAAAAGATAAAAAAATTAAATGCAAATCAGTAACTAGGCCCCCAGTAAAACTCGAGGCCACCCACCAAAATAAAATGTAAAAATCGAAGAAAAGTACAAATAAATACCTGTGCATGCCCTCTATCAAACAAACAACACCTTTATACAAATGGTTTTTAACTTAATCGTTAGATCACAAAAGCAAAGTCCGGAAATCCAATGGTACAGATGCAGCAGACAAAGATAGCGATCCTTCCACCTCGAAATCCAATTGAAAAATGACCAGGAGATGGACAAAGCACTGGGAGGAGCCTGTTAGGCAGGAACAGGAAGTTGGAGTCTCTGGAGCACTTCCATTTTTTTTAAATTAAAAAGTTAAATAAAAAAAGGCTTCCCGCACTATAAAAAACCTAAACAGTCCATTGAAGCGGAATATTAATTCGAAAATGTCTTTTCGAGTAGACTTAGCTGCTTCTTGAGTAGAGAATCTGCTTGAGGTGCAGTCGCCGTTGCACGCCAGGGTCACAAAAATTGTTCCAGAAGGCGCTGTCATGATTGGAAACCACACTAGCGCCCAGCAAATCTCATGCTCCCTCACGAGTGCCCAACAAGTCTCTTCCCACTCACCAGCGCACATCAAAACAAGTCTTGTTCGCACCAATGGAAAATAATTCCACCACGTACTGAATGGCAGAATTTAGCAGAACTCCACATTACACGCATAGTCCGGACTTCCCTAATTACTCCAACTCCGTAAGGGGAGTGAATTTTTCCACCCAGGCCTATTTTGAAAGATGGATTGCTGGATGTGTGTGTGTATGTGTGCACATGCGTATGTGTATACTGAGCCTGGGCAGAGCAGGCGTAGTGCCTTTACATGAAGTTCCACGGAGTTGGAAAGCAACTTCGTCGAACTTCGCTCTGCTCCGCGCCCCCCTCCCAAAATAATTAAAAGTAATTAAAAGGCACTTACCTGCCCCGTGGCTGCCTGCTCCTCGACATCGCCGCTCTCCTGCCTCCTCCTCGCCGTCCTTCTTCACTAGTAACCCCTACGTTGTACGTCTTGCGCCTATGCCCATGAAACCACATTCCTCTTTTCCCTAACAGCCCAGGTTACCCATATTAAAACATGAAGCCCCTCTACTTCTGTGCACACCTGAAAGTCTAAATGCCTCAGTAATTCTGACCTTCACTTCCTAGCAATCACAGAACTCATACTGGTGCTTGCTCTCTGCCACATTACCGCCTCATCTCTCTTTCTCAACTCATGTAATATACATTTACAGTGCGTTGCCCAAATCCAAAAACAAATCTATCGTCATCCCTCCCATGCAAAGCCTAGGAATCTCTTCTTCCTTGAGAGAGAACATGTGGGAAAGCCCAAATCCCAGTACCTCCTGTTTTCTAATCTGAAAGGAAAGATTACTTCGATCCTGGAAGGTGAAGGGCTCTTTTTTAAGCAATCCTTGACCTCAGGCTGTTCCGTTAGTCTTTGTAGGGCTGGACAGAACTGTAGCACACTTTCTTTCTGTTTTGGCTACACATTCTTGGTTTTGTTCTGTTTAGGCCAGGGAGATCAGTATGGTGAGTGACATAGAGTCTCCCTGTACCAGGGTCCACATGGTGTGGCCCAAAAAATTCCCTCCAGCAGCCTGCAAATACACTGGAGGCTATGTGGGTGAGATAAGGGATGCAAGATGTAGACATTCCATGGAGAGCCCAGATTGCTTGTGGGGCCAGCAGGCAAAGGTACAAACCACTGTGATTGATAGATGCTGATGCAACCTCCTCTGGGAGGAGCACAGGAGCCATGTGTATTGGTATTTTTGTAGAGGTTTTGTGTAGGTATACATGGTGCTGTGGCCACCCTGTAGATCTGCACTTACTAATAAAAAAAAACCTTCAGTTGGCATTTGATATCTTTGTTATCCTTGATGATTTCTTCAATATCCGGATAAAATGAACAGGAAGCATGCCACCATGCAATGCTGTGTGCCTCTCTCTTCACCTGGAAAGGACACTCAAAAGCAGGCATCAGAGGTAGGAAAGAGGGGCAGCTGACAGCAAGATGTGGCTCCTTCTGTCTTCGTCAATATCAAACACAAAAGTCCTCTGTGCAGATTTGAATCCAATGCTCATCATGTATTCTAGAAAGATCTAAACTACAAGAGCTACAGTGGGTCCAGGCTGCAGCATCCTCTGTTGTGTCTGTATTCACTATTTCATCAACCTCTTCTGTTTTCTCATACCCTTCTCTGGCTTTTACTTCAAGAAGGCCACTGATGCAAACATTCACACTGGGCTTGGTGGGTTTATGTGGAGCAAGCCACCGAGTCTGAAGTTTTTGGACATTGGCCTTGACCTGCTTCCCCCCTCAGGTAGGCACCCAAAACATATATTTTCTTTCAGGAAGCGAATGAAAATACATCTCTTTCAAACATTTCATAACTCAAATCCATGAGTATGGAAATATATCTCTCCGCTACTTCACCTTACTTGACAATTATAATTTTCTGTCAACAGAAAATTGCCCAATTTTATCCAACCTTTCAAATGCATCACTCTATTGTTCAATGTAAAGCATGCAAATTAGGCCCGGGCAAAAATTCTATTACTCAGACTCTATTCCTGTAATTTTCAGGAATTTCGTGCTACACTAGTTAAGCAAAATTCCCAAAATTAAGAATCGCTATGTAATTATGGTGCAGGAGTGCGAGAACAATGCAAATGACTCAAACACAATGCTGTTTGTTTGAGGGGAAATGCAGATTTGCATTTGTGTAATTATGTCTAATTTTGGGTAATTTTCCCAAAATTGTGCATATTTACACAAAACCAAATTATGAAAATTTGCACACTCTTAATGTTAATGCCTCTTTGGCCCAGCAGCACTATAGAAATATGTTAAAGAAATATGCTAAATAAATAAGTGCTGGTTAGAACCCCTTTTGGAGGGCCACAGGGCATGCAGGGGCTACTGGGATGAGTTCATTGTGCATTGCCCATGCAGGCTGCACTCGCTGATCTTTGATCTCCTCATACATGGGTGCACTCCTGCGGCGACTGGCGGTTGCTAGCGGCTTCTTGTTGTAGGTACGTCTTTTGGTCTTTCCTATGACAGGGGAAGATGATGAAAAGTTACTGCTGCTGATCCCTCGTCCGGGGGTAGATACGTGAGGGATTCCAAAGTGGCCTAATTCCTCAGACAATGCTCTAGGGCAATACACACTTATGTCTATAGCTATGCTCATAGACCATCTGTTCTGCCACACACATTCTCCCAGTGACGGCTGTTTCTTCCAATGCCAAATTCCCCATTAAGGCAGCTGCTCTAGACATGTCATTTAAGGCCTGCAACTTCAAAGCTCACAAACCATTCCAAAATGTCTTGTCCTTCCACATACACATGTACAAGATCTTTTAGAACCTTGGCCACAACCTGGCCTGAACTGGATGTAGAGTCACTTATAATAGATGGAGTTGTCATTGCTGCCATCCTAAGTTTCTCTCACTCAAGGGATATCTTTTCTCTCTCCAGCTCTCTTCCCTTTTCCTTCTATTTCCCCTCCCACTCACTCTGTTTTTCCTTTCTTTCTCTCTGTTCCTCCTCCTTCTCTCGCAATTTATCCTCCCAGGCCCATTCCTCCTGTCTCTCTTGCCTTCTCTCTGCTTGTTCCTGGTGAGCTAGCCTTAGCTTCTCCCTCTCAAACTTGCTGCCTTTCTCAACTTCCTCTGCCTTACCACTGTATCCTTCATGTATTGTAGCACTCATAGGCATACGTACACCAGTACATACATTTAACATGCACTCAGTGTACAGTACAGCATCCTTTATATATTGTACCACTCATAGGCACACATGCACCCAGTACATGTATTTCACATGTATGCAATGGACAGCACTACATTCCTAATGTATTGTACAATTTATAGTCATACATATATACAACATATGCATTTGCCATGCACGCACTGCTCAGCACTACATTCTTCATGTATTGTACCCCTCATAGGCATGCAAACAGCCAGCACATGCATTCAATGTGCACACACTGCACAGTACTACATTATCCCTGCATTGTACCCTTCTCAGAGACACATACACCCAGTGCAGATACACCGCTCATGCGCCACACAGCACTAAACGTATGTAGGTCAAGGGTGAGTTAAGTACACAGAAGCGGAACTTTAAGTGAGTGAGCCTGTAGGTCTCACTCCAGTGGCACAGGTTACAAAGGACTTGTTCACTCCTACTGATCACTGCACAGGATGCTGCCACCACTGTACTCATCCTGCTTAACTCCTGGTGAAGGTAGTAGCCTTTCACCACTATGAGGGTAGAGCTTTCGGCACCCATTCCGATCCAACACGACGGCAAGCAATGAGACAATCCTATGTCAAGGAACACACACATGAATTGTGTTTGCCTGTGACAACAAAAACCAGCATTAAGGATTCACAAATCAGTACAGTTGGGGTACTCAGGGCAGGGGTGTAAGTCCATTACCATGTGGAAGACTTTTACCAACAGTGCTTAAATAACTAAATAAATAACTAAACAATAAAGCAAGAGCATGTTTGTGCCAGTGGATCTCTTTTTTATCAGTTTCATCTTCATTTTACTTTCAAGCTCCCTGTCAATGCACATATCAATGCCTTGATCCTCAGAGAATGGAAGTAGCCAGAATGGGCTTCCCTGCCTCGATTCATGGCACAACAATACCTTTAACTAGTGGTTATCTAGAAGCGCTTAAGTCTGTTTTACAACAGACTTCGGTGGCAAAATATTGGTGTTGAATATTAACAAGAAGAATGTGGCGGTCACCTTGAAGGGATAAAGCGCCTGGTTTAGAGTTTGGAGGATTGGTATTTCTGGAATTGCCTCTCAAAATGCTCCCTCAATAGATGTTGAACATTGAAGGGCATTTAAAGATGCTAAATCTTCTAGTACCCTGGCTAGATGTTTCATAATTATTGTAACTGTAATAATTGTGCAATAGTTTAATTAGTCTTCTTTTTACACCACCTTCCTTGACCTAAACTTTGACTGCTCAGTCAAAGTACCCCTGAGAACCAAGGGGGCTTGAGAGACAAGAACCGATTGCAAACTCTGTACCCAATGTCCTGGTTACTGAGAAACACCTGGGGGCATTTTTACAAGGAAATGTTGGAGCGCGGAGCTGCTCCAAATTTGGCAGTACCGCGCTCCAACATTTCCAAAACACAGGGATGCTCCATATTTACAATACGGCGCACCCCTGTGTTTTCCCTTGTGCTGGTGCTAAAATTGGCTGCCTAGCTCCAACGCAGGCAATTTTCACCATAGTGCAAGGATGCCTGCATTGAAGGGAATGATTGTTTATGTGCAGGAAGGGACACATCAATAATGGTCATTTGTCACTTCTATGTGTGCTGCATTCTGCAGCATACATAGAAGTAGCAAATCGTCATTATTTAATGATTGTTTATGTGCATGAGGGGACACCTTCCTCCACATAAACAATCACTAATGGCATTTTGCTCTTTATATGTGTGCTGCAAAATGCAGCACACGTAGAAAAAGCAAAAATGAGTAGAAATGAAATTATTTCTCCTAGCTGCGCAATTCTAACGCCTGCTATTGCATGGTGTTTGTTTTTGGCGCTGCTCAGATTTACACATCCTTGTCAATCTTGGGCAGCATCAAAATGTAATGGGTATTGTGGTGGAATGCAACAGCAACACCCTTTGCATGCCCCTTTCACGCAAAGTGATGTAAAGGGGCCATATTTACAAGGAAGCGTTGGGCCACTGAAAGTGGCATAGCACCTTTTTGTAAATATGGAGAAGGGCATAGAGCCACCAGAACATTGCTTTGCTAAAAGTGATGTTCTGGTGGTGCTATCCCTTTGTAAATATACCCCCTATTGTTTCACCTTAGTTATTTCTCAGTTGTTGCTGAAACTTCAAGGTTAGATGAAGTGTGACAACCTAACTGGTTGTGTTCTCATGACATCGGCTTGGCCCTTAGTAAAAGAATCATCCACTTTGTATAGGGAATAGGCCATATCCTAGTTTCAGTGTCATAATCAGTGGGTGCTACTACTCAGTGGTCTATATAATCATGAAGTCAATGGGCTGTTTCAGAAACAAGTCACTTGAAGATGGATACATTGCAGTGCATCCTTCCTTTTGTCATCAATCTCAAAGAGGCCAAGCTCCACTTCCCAGTGTGAGTGGTAAACCACAAATATCTGTGAGTCCTCATTCTGTCTTACCACTGCCAGTTTCTGCATTATGCCATGCTATGTTAAGTTGCCTCCACATGTGACCACTAAGGAAAAGGTTACTGTTAAACAAATCTTGCAACAGTAAGGAATCCTACTTTATGACTGACTGATTCATTTTACTCCAGTTTCTGAGTGGTTGTGGAATCAGAGATAGCTGGTCAAATTCTGTCTTGTTACACTTTCTTGCTGAACCTTCAGAAGTCCCACCTTTCCTCTACCTAGGAAACAGAGTTCAATGAGGATCATAGCAGGGGATCCACAGGAGTATCATTCCTTCAATATAAAATCTAGTCTAAGGGGGTTCTTTGACTTTCCATTAAGGATGGACCATACCTCGTCTAAGGAAATTCTTTAGGTGAAGAGGGACATGATGCACATCACTTGCCTTTTCTTTAATCTGGTAGTAGATGAATGCCTAAAGATCATTGGCCACTAACCATCACTGTTTGTTGTTCCTGTCTTTCTTCACCTTTTTAGTGCCATAAGCACTGTTCATTTAGGTCTCCTGCTCCATCATTTGCTATTTCTCTGGAGGCTTACATCTTGGGTATTTGATACAGTGGTACTTGCTTACTGTGATTTGTGGAGAGCTATGCAATGATGGCTTCATCCTCTTCATCTTGCCAGCATTGATCCTCTTTGTCTCCCATGTTCTCTGGCCAGCCTGCCAGATGCCACTTCGGCATCTGGCAGGCGGTATACACATTCGAGCTAAGGTCTCTTGCTAATCCTGGAGCAACAGTACGTTTATAAATGAAATGATCATGTGTCTTTCAGGAGATCTCTACTGCTGCTGTCGGGTAATTTTAGTTTGGGCCAGGCAGTGATAATGTCCACCACAACAAAGTGACAAAATCCTGACTGAACCATCAGACTGGTATGTGTTCCCTGTACTTTCTAGCACTGGAATTTCAGATTGATTTCTGATGAGTAGCTAGGTTAGATGTTACCTGCCAACAGCTGTAGCAGCCTGTCAAGACCTCAAGCTACCAACACACATACATACATACATACATACATACATACATACATACATACATTCATTCATTGATCATGCATGCCAATAGGCCCAATTCATGTGGGAGACTCCCGAATTTTTTAGCCAAAAATGGCTGTATTTTGATGTCTCCTGCCTGAAATCACGTCTATTTCAATAGAAGTCAAGGGGAAGACTCTCCCGATATTTCTTTTAAATCTCCCACTTTCCTATTCTAAAATGTTGGCCTGTATGATAGATGCATATATCTATAGATCTACATATCTATAACTACATACATAAGAAGAGTGGGATTTATGTCAGCACCATTCAGCAATTGATTTCTGGAATTTTTTTAAAGTTGCCATTGCCTGGGTGGGCTGTCCTGAAAGCCACATGTTTTGGTGGAAGGTTACTGGGACTTAATATTGTAACTTCTCCACTGTACTACCAGCCACTGCTGCTGTCACTTCCTCTCCACTTCCAACATCCCCACACCCCAAAGAAGGATATGGCCTCCGGTTACGCAATGCATACTATGTGGTAACAGCTCACTTTTATTTTGGCATTGCCAGTATTTGCTTAATTGCTTCACAATTATTGGCAAGGCCAAACCATACAAAAATGGCCACGGTGCATGTGTGTGCATTCATGGTGGCCATCCTGTGAGGGAGTTTAAAAAATCATAAGAAACTCCATTAAAGATAACCACAGTGCATGTGCATGCATGTCCAACAGCCATCTTGTCCACTGTCCTCTTGTGTCTAATTTGCTTTAGATACAGCAGGCACGGTGCATACCTGGAGTTAGAAAGTCCTTATATTCTCTGACATTGACCATTTAGGCATGAGACACAACATGGCCCAAGTTCAGCTCAGCCCATGATGGTGAGCAGCGATGCTGCTGATTGCAGCAATACATCTCATCTGTGATGTCTACTCCAAGCAGATTCAGAGGTGCCAAACACAGTTAAAGAGTTACTGTACCATCCCACCCCATGACAAATGTAACAAGCACTGTCAAACCAATTGGCCTCGCCTTTGCTACTAAGCGCTGACCTATCAACTTTCCCCTGTAAATACTCATGGATGCATGAGTGTGCATACTAAATACAGAAGTCAGAATATCAAAGGTGCTGAATATCAAGGACAAAATATTGAAAAATAAATATCGACAGGTAAGTACATCTACATTTTCTACACCTAGCTCCACATATATGTACCTACATGGTACATATATTTTATAGGTACGTAGATGTGGAGTTAGGAATAGTAAAACCATACTTCTGTATATGTACTTTTTCTAGTATGTCGAAATTCTTTATGTTGATATTCAGTAGTACAATAATGCACAGCAACCATCTTGTAATGTGTACACCTTTCAGCACTATGAGCGCCCCTTATCACACCTTCCTGCCCTTTGAAACCTGAGCACACTGCCACAGTTGGGAATAGTAACAGTGACATGCAACATCACTAGTGGAGCTGGGGGAAGTTTCATGCAAATCCATTGGGTACACATGGATCACTGTGGATGGCGTGTCAGAAACAGCTTGTCTCACTTTTGCTACTTGGCGCTCCCCTATTTAGCTTGCCAATATATTTTTTGTTTGTCACTGTGTGTGTCACTGTGTGTGCATCTACATGTATGATTAGCCATCTTGCAATAAAGTCATAAAAACACAAAAGAAAATCTATTGCAAGATGACTTTCATGCACACATATGCATGCACAGCAACAAATAAAGAACTTTGGCAAAGCCAATAGGTCAGCAACCAGTAGCAAAAACAGTATCTGTTGTCTTTGGAAATGCTTGTTTAGCTTTATTGACAGTACAAATTCAGGAAGTGGGCAACTTCCAGGAGGATAACCAAAGAAGAGCAATCTTCTCTTGTAAGAAGTGTTGCTGTGTGGACTATCTTCGGTAGCTTTGCTGTGTGGATGTCTCGTTGGCATCTGTACATGTCCTTATTAAATGTGTTGTGTAGAAATAATTGCTGTGTTCCATTTTGGTCCTGTAGTATTGTGGCAAAATGTTTTTGATGAAGCGGAGATTTAATTTCAATTGTAGGGGTGCATCATAATCACGTTTAGAGCACACCTTCATATAATCACTTGGAGAATTAGCGTAGAAAGTGAATGTAACTTGCAGGAAACATTAACATGAAGAACTTGTGTTGTGCAACTGACAATTATTCATGTATTAAATGTGCTTATTAATTACGTTATTTCATACATAGGTAAATATATTAGTTGAAATTGTACTACTGTTATGTGATTTTGTAAAGCTTATATGTTGTTTCTCTTATGTTAGCTGAAATGCGTAGGCCTGAAATGCAAGTCCCTGAGTCTC
Source organism: Calotriton arnoldi (assembly GCA_963921515.1). Lineage (NCBI taxonomy): Eukaryota > Metazoa > Chordata > Amphibia > Caudata > Salamandridae > Calotriton > Calotriton arnoldi. The sequence goes on from CAWUFW010013373.1 coordinate 420,223, forward strand.
TCTCTTTAGAATTAACCATTTGAATTTCACGTGTGCTGTTGAATTTGTTCTTTCTCACGTTTTGTATTGCAGGTCAAGCAGCGCTCATTTAGATAGAATAATATCTATTTTTACTAATCAGGCAAGGAGAGAAGAAGTTATAATTGTGTGGCTTGAGTTGATAAAGGAAGGTCGTTGTGCTTCACACAGGAGAAGGCCTGGGAACCAATGGCAAATTGTAGTGAGGAAGGTACACCGTCGACATCGTGGAAAATTTCCTTCAGGACTGTACCGAGGGTGGATCGTGTGATCCAAAGTGCATCCTGGGATTGCTACCTGGGGATAACTGGTTGGTGGAAGTAGGGATAGTGCGCCAATTCTTTTTTGCCTTCAGAGAGAGAGAGCATCCTAGAACAAGCTCTGTCTTTGGTAGCTTTATGCTACTTGACCCATTGATCGTGGGGAAACTTCTTAGGAAGACTCCACCTGCTGATACCTTTTATCCTTCCTCCTGAAAATGCTTATTTAGGGATGTCACTTTCGTGTTAGTGTAGGGATAGATTTAATGCTTTTCACCCACCAACCCTCTATGCAGGGAAATTTGGACTTATGCTTCCTGATTTTCAGTATCTTACTTCCTGAATTGATGATGCTGCTTATGCTGCACTGTCTAAACTGGATGTGCAGATTTGGCTTCATGCTGATCCCTCTGCATTTCTATACACTTGTGTTGAGGTGTCTCTATGTTCAGCTATTTTTGGCTTTGTAATAAATCAACTAACCCTAAGTAGTTGTCCGTGAGTTATTCTGTATCCAAGAGAATCATTGGCTAATTGCTTGTTTTCCTAATGACTTTCCTCCCTTTTACACTTTCATGCTGCGAAAGAACCACCAGAGTGTGACTCTAGAACAGTCTAGAACTTATGGATCCGGCCCTTTTAGTTGGTAGCAGTGTAGTATGGTTTGCACATGAAGTAAAGGGAGACCCTGGAAGTAGTCTAGAATAGGTGGAAGCTAGAAGCCCAAAACCCCAAACTAAAGCCAGATGATTGAGAACAGAAGGTTACGGAATTTGGTGAAGACCGACGGAGTTTAATGGTGAGGTGAGATCAGTGGCAGGAGGAGGAGTTAGTATTAATAGGGTGTATGTGGTGTGTTAGATTGAGGGAATGATTTGATTGTGTGATGTCTTGTGGAGTTGGAGCGAGAGTCGAGTGAATGTGGTTTCAGGCCGGACGTGGTCCAAGAATTGAGATTTGAGAAGCAAGTCCCGAAGTGGCCTAAGATCCCGGGATATATTAAAAGGTGTAGAAGACACTGAGATTGTGATTGTCTGACCGAAGAACAGAGGGACTGTTGTGAGACATCATCAGCAGTTCCATCTAAGACAGGGAACCTTGTGTGAATGGGACGTATGGGAATTGTCTAGTGGAGCTTGTGTACAGGAGTTAACTATACTGATTCGGGTGATCCACGCTGGTCGAGGGTTGCTATGCATGAATGTTCTTGAGTGTTTTTATATGGCAGACATTTATGGATTTAGGACGATTGTGTGAGTGAATGCCTATGGAGAAATTGTGAAGGAGGGTGATCTGCTTCAAGGAGTGAGAGTGATTTCAGAGTGTGCCATGCTGCAATACGTCGGTTGGTGTGACCGTGCACTGGGATTGGTTGGTAACCATCGGTAAGTTGTGGCTGAAAAAGACTGGGCCATCATAGTCAATTGAACGAAAATTTGCCTTTTGAAATCATGCAATCCTTTGGGATGTTGCGGCATCTTTTCAGAGCTAATGAAGGGGTTCTTACTCAAGTGGGCGAAGTGGCACCACCCAAGGATAGTCCAGCACACTATATGATGACAAAAGTTGGGCTTCACACTATAATTTGGCTCCAAAATAGGCATAAGATCACTGAGAAGGAGAGTGAATTGTCATTCCCACGCTTTTGTTCATTTCAATTGGATGTATTGAATCAGCTCAGAGAAGCAATGTTTGCGCTGCGACCTTTGCCTAGACCAACACAGTTTGAAGCGTTAGATGCATGGATGTGTGCAGCTCATGCTAAGCAGAGGGAGAAATATCAAGGGATAATGAGGAAAACTGTAAGGGCATATCAGGAGGCACAGTGGGATGTGAGGCTTAAGAGATGGAGAGTGGATACCATTGAGGGAGAGAGGTTGTACCCAGTACTGGTAGGAGATGGAGAGTCACTGAATAGGAGTAAAAGGTCAAATGGAAGTGACAGTAGTGACAACAAAGACAGCTTGTTGGATGAGTTGTTAGCCGAGCATCCTCCACTTTACTGACCACAGTCGGGTGAAGGGGGTAGAAACTTGGAAGATGTTGAGAATGTGGGGAGTGTAGTAGCTCAGGTGGATCCTGATCCAGAAGTCGTGGGAAGGATATCAACAGGAAGGGGGACAGGAGTGTCTTCCTTGGGAAGTATGGAACAGAACAGAACAGTGTTAATGCGGCCTCACAGTTGGGGGAAGCTCTTACAGTACTGGTTACCATAGGTCCTGTTGTTCCTGTTTACGACCCGAGTTCAGTGGGAACCCTTAGTCAGAGACAACCCATATATGCTGAAGGAACTGGATTGGGAAGAACAGAGAGAAAGATTGGGAATTGTCCTTCATTAGTGCCTACTGAATCTAGTACCCCTTTAGAGGCTACCGCTGACCCTTCAGGAGTACGTATTGGCTGCAGTACTATACGGTCTATACCTATGGTAAGCCATAGTTCAGATCTACAGATGTGGGAAACTCCTGTGAGAGGACCAAGTGGTGTGACTTTAGAAGCAAGCACAAGTCAGAGAGCCTCTGGAAACCAACATTTTCTAGACGTCGGGGACTTGCAGTCCTGGTTGAGAGACCCTAATAACAGTAAGGAAAGTCAGAGTTGTACATTGAGTCAGGGTACCATCAAGGCTGCAATGAAAGTGAAGTTAGTGGAAGTGATGAGGCTGAAGGCTGAAGTAGACAAAATTATCGGTGGAAATCTACCTTTAGATAGAATAGAGATCTATGAGCCAGATGATCTGTTGTTTGTAGCAAATTATGTCACCCAAAGGGCAAGACTAGCACATGAGAACCTGTTGGAGTTGGCTCAGAGGTATGGAGTAGAATTGTCTCGAACAAAAACACTACAGGGAAATCATAGGCTTACTCACAGTGATCAAGAGCTAGAAGAAAATAGAGTGACTGGGTTAAAGACACACATCCGCGAGCTGGTGATAGGAATACGAGCCTGTAGTATGTTGGATAAGTGGAAGGAGAGATGGTCAAAGAAGAAGAGCATAAGAAAGGTAACTGGAGAGACACCACCTCCAGGAGGGTGAACGCAGTGAGTAGAGGCATATCCATTACGGGAAGTGCCTATTGGACGGAATGTGCATGTTCCCTGGAGCACAGCAACCTTGCTGCGTTCACAAATGATTCTCCCAGGCTGAGGGAGAAACCTGCGGAATGGTATAAGCAAGTCAATCGCTTCGTTAAAATCTCGAAGGTGTTGTGGATTAACTTAAATACCTTGTTCGAAATTGTGGTTCCTAGTGATCTATGGTCTGCTTGTCAAATAGCTACTGAGTGGCCTGCTGCTGAGCCAGAAAGAGTTCTGATAACTAATGGTCCTTCGCCTTTGGTTATGAAGAAGTACGATCAGGTGCTCACATGGTTGCAGTCCAAAATAACCCCACAGTACATCGATTGGGTTAAGATAGATCGGACAACCCCGGAACCTAAAGAGTCAGTACATGCTTACTATGAGAGGCTATTACAGGCCTTTAAGCAGTACAGTGGGTTAGACAAAAGGAAATGGGACAATTTGTATCTGAATTTGTGACTGGATTGAGGCCGGAGATCAGTCTCATGATCCAGCAGCACCTAATCTGTTGGCAAACCAGATCTGTAGACGAAATCCTACGGTATGCCAGGTACTGCAGTGATGAGGTGGACTCTTAGCATAGAAGGATAAAGGAGAAATTGATGCTGATCCAAATGTGAAATGCACAAAAGGGAGAACAGGTACAGGCAATGATGGGAACTGTAGCTCATGGCCAAGGGAATGTTCCAGGAGGTGTCCAAGTAACATCAGTCACAGGGTCAACAGGACAAGGAAGAGGACAGGGATAAATGTTGCAACCCTGAAGAAGATCACAGACTGTCATTTTTGTCACACAATCAGGCAATGGAAGTGTGAGTGCCGACTTAATCCTGTGAATCAAGTTAAGGAAAGAGAACGCGTGCAGGTGGCAGATGGGGTGAATCAGTTACCGACAGTAACTAGGCTGAGAGATGTAAATGCAGGAGGGAACCAGAGCCAATTAGAGCAGGGGCCTCAGGCCCTGAGAATCTCACAGGGCAACCAAACTTATCACCAGATGCCTTTAATGGAAGCGCTGGATGGGTTTGATCCTGATTTGTCCTTATGACTGTGCCTGAGGGGGAAGGAAGAATGTACTTTTGAAACAGTCTTATAGGTACACCAGAGTGGACCATATGTAGAAGCCAATGTGGATGGTCACCCCATTAGATTTTTTATTGGTACTGGTGCTACCGCTTCTACTATGAGATCTGCAGTAGCCCCAAACCTTCCCCTCTCTGGAAAATTGATCCAAGTTGTAGGAGTGTTGAATAAAAGAATATCAAACCCTTTGATAGAAGAGGTGCCAGTAAAAATCAGAGCTTTTCAGGATCACTATCAGTTCGTGGTTTGTGACTCGAGTCCAGTCTGTTTGACAGGGCATGACATTCTGTGCAAATTAAATTGTACCATCTACTGTACACCAAAGGGAATCGAATTGCTGACTAACTATGAGGGTGTTGCTTGTAAACTGGCAAATCAGAACTTTTTTGCTACCTTGTTTCCTTTACTGACAGTGTAAGACATGCCGCTGGTTCTGAGAGACACAGTCTCTCCAGTGGCATGAGACTTCTCATGGGAGGAAATCGAACTGATTTGAGGAGTAGAGCCAGTTCAGGTTTATTGCGCTGGGCATCCTAAAGAAAATCATGGGAAGTCCATCCAATTCTCCTATCAGCGGGTTGAAGAAGCAGAGTGGGAAATATCGCATTGTTCAGGGCCTGAGAAAGGTCAATAATATAGTGATCGCATGTTGTACCGTGTTGCCGAATCCACCTGTGATCTTGTTCCAGATTCCTTGTGAAGCTGAGTGGTTCATTGTGATTGACCTCTGCCAAGCATTTTTCTCCATCTTATTGCACGAGGAGAGCCAATTTTTATTTGCTTTCTGTCTTGAGAATTGTGTCTTAACGTGGTATCATATCCCTCAAGGGTGTACTGAAAGTCCATCCATATTCAATCAGGTCTTGAAAAAGAACCTTGAGAACTTGATTCTGCCCCGGAATTCAGTGCTAGTTCAGTACATCATTGACCTCCTCATTGGGTCTGAGATGTGGGAGGCTTGCAGGGATGATACCATCGCCTTACTGAATCATCTAGCTGACAATGGGCAAAAGGTGCCATCAAGTAAGCTTCAGTACTGTCTAAATGAAGTGCAGTACCTGGGTCATCGAATTGAAAAAGGTAAAAGAAAGGTGTCACCAGAGAGAGTGAAGACGATCATGAAAATGAATCCACCCAATACACAGAAAGAGGTCAGAATGTTCTTGGGAATGGTTGGCTACTGCGGACAGTGGATTCCTAACTTCTCCTTGATGGTGAAGCCTTTGCAGATGCTGACCCGCAAGGACATGTGTGATCTGGTACCTTGGGATAATGATTGTTTGCTTGACTTCCTGGAATTGAGAGAGTGCCTGTGTCGCGCTCCAGTTTTAGGAATGCCTGAATACAATAAAGCATTCTCATTATTCTGTCATGAGTGAGAGGGTTGTGCACTATCTGTACTCACCCAGACACATGGAGGTGCCCGTAGACCAGTGGCCTACCTCTCAGCAGCATTAGATCCTGTAGGTTCAGCTTTGCCCAGATGTTTCAAATCTGTTGCTACAACTGGTGTCAGTATTGAACGATGTGAAAACATTGTGATGGGTCATCGTCTTACAGTGTATGTACCTCTTTCAGTTGAGCTCCTGATGATGAGAACCAAAACATAGCAATTACCCTGAAGTGATGTACCGTGTCAAATTCTGCTACCTTGTTACATGTTCTAAATACTGATGGGAAAGATTGTGAAGACCATGACTGTCTAGATGTCACTGAGCTCTGCATGAAACCGAGACCTGACATTGTGGATGAGCCATTGCCTGATCATGATCAAGTCCTTTTTGTTGACAGTTCATGCCTAAGAGCCAATGCAGGAAATTTGAGACATGCTGTACAACATCCCTGATGCTGTGAGAGCAGCGTTTGCTGTCTGTACCATTTTGGAAGCGGTGGAAACTGCTTGTTTACAGGGTGCACACTCCACACAAGTGTCTGAGATCATTGCCTTGACACGTGCATGGCTTATTTCTGAATAGATCTGAGTCACCATTTACACCGATAGCCAGTATGATTTCGGTGTGGTCCATGACTTTGGACAACTATGGTCACAGAGAAGGTTCCTAACGTCATCAGGTTCTCCGGTCAGGAATGGGGAGTACGTAAGACTACTGCTGGAAGCATGGCTGTATAAAGAAAAGACCTATGAAGTGGCCAGCCATGTCAATTTGTAGGGCATTCACCACGCATATGTGTGCCTACACAGTGATGCAGCAGTCATTTTTCTTTTTATATACCGATCCAAGTTGCATTGAAAAGATAAAACCACACAAAATGTGCAAAAGTGTTTTTTTGGAGCATGAGTGAGGAAGACTAAAATGGAGGGCAGGGGCAAGCAACATAGAGGGTGGATAGGGAAGTGAGGCAATGTGTAATAGGTGCAGGAGAAGCACAAGGGCAAGAAAGTAATGGGGAGAGGACACAAGAGGGAGGGCAATAGGGAAGGAGTTTGTGGAGAAGCACAAAAGCTACCAGGGATGTAGCTTAGTCAGTAAGTTTCCAGAATGTGAATCTCCAATTTCCCAGCTAAAAAAGCAGTGGGCTGCAGGATGGATGGGTGAGATGACCAAGGTTCAGGATACTCCATTTCTACAAAGGAGAGGGTCAGTACCAATTTACATTAGGGCCTCTGCCTCGAGTGGTGCGGTGGGCAAAAAACTATTGATTGGAAAGATACCGGAGTGATTGCCACTGTTTGCAAGAATTCATCCCATCGCCTCTTGGGTGTTTGACTTCAAAAAGTAGTACATTTTCACATACTAAAGGAGTACTTCTATGGGTGCAGATCAGTGACTTTTTTTGGTAAGCGGTCTGTATAAATATTTAAGATCCTGATCCAAAAAATGAATGTTAAAACCTCATTGTGAAATGAGAACAACAAGAAAAACCAACACAGACATAGCAGACCTGGCTGGCTCAGGGCCCCCAGACCCAACTACGAAACCAATAATGCATTAGAGGGGTGTTGCACCCCAAACACCACCTCTAAATCTACTCCCCTGCACGTCCAACGTAGGACTGGTGATTCTCCCTAGTAACTCATGACTAGGGTCATGTACAACACACGGGCCTGGAGTCCCTGTCCTGGGATCACTTATATTAAATGTATGTTCGCTGCACACACTCTTCTTCGTCTCTGCTACACAAAGTCTTGATGGTAAGATTGTCAAATCAGTGCACGTGAGCAGTGCATCATGCTTCTAGTCCTTGCCTTTTACAAATCATCTTATCAAGTGACTGATGGCCCCATGTGCTAAGCCAGAGTCACAAATAGAGGAGGGTACACAGGCAAATTAACAAAGCGAGTGAGCCAGAGCAAAGCCATGGGTCAGGCTTGGCTCTAAGAGTGTGTGCTTGAGCCAAGCCATGAAAATGTTTCAGTTTGGCATGCATATCATGCATACCAATGCCATAAGTGAACAAATCAGTAATTACGTAAAACCTACATGTGCCCTAAACCTTATTACAGAAGGAACAACATTATAGTCTATTACTATGTACACCCCACATCTTGTATTTAAGTATTTAAAAGTGCCCTTATATATGAAAATAAAGAAAAAGGAGGATCTGTGTAATAAAATATTGTCTGGGATCACACAACTTGGACAAGCTGGAAATCTTGTATTGGTTCCTGGTTATCTGGTTTCACATTTTTAAATTCAGCCACCAGATAAGTTTCTCTCTCTCTTTTTCTCTCTCTCCTTTACCTCAAAGGTTAATGTTTTGTCTTTCATTCTTGGATCACACCAAGGAAAGCCAACACAGAGATAGCAGACATGGCTCTGGGCCCCCAGACCCAACTACCAAGTCAAGAATGCATTTGTTTGGGGATGGCACACCTAAAAACAATACCTGAAGATAAGACCCTGCAAGCGACAGTGAGAAAGACGGAGTGCAGGGGGAGAGAAGTACACAAGGGAGACAGCTGGAAACACATGCACTTTAATAGAGGGCTTAGCCAAAGAAAACGTGATTTAAAAGCAAGCAGTGGATGCATGGAAGCCAGCCAATCAAAAGAGATTGTAAAGAGGCTATACTCATGTGAGAGACAAACACAAGATTGACAAGCTGGGACATGAATAAGAAGCAGGACTATGAGACAGACAGGAAAGTCAACAAATGCTAAACAATGGGCAGACTCCAAGCTCCCCTGCACACTTTGTAAGTCCACAATATGTGTTTCGCTGTGCTGTCTGGTAGGCTCGACCTAAAAAGTGAAACAAGGTGACAGCCCCCAAAAACACAAATTACAAAGAAATTAATCATAGAAACACCAAAATAATATATTCAAAACCCAATATATCCCACATAAAAAGACATATAATGTATAAATATAATGATTTTGTCAGAAAATTAAAACAATGCTCAACAACTAAAGCAACAACATTAGATTCCATTATAAAAGAAATTGGAATGCTTCCTAAATTATTTTGCTTTAGTATAGGTTTCAAAAAATTATTTCTATGGTCCAATAGATTTTGGGCCCATAAGCACAAGATGAGAAAGGTCAGACGGAAAATGTTGTGCATTTTAACACTGGCCCATCATGGACCTCATTTAGGGGTCGACAGGAGGGAGCAGAGGCAGTGAGCCACATGCACAAGGAAAAAAACAGCCAACTCTTTGCAAACTCACAGTGTGAATGGCTGGGTAGCTTTTGGATGGGGTTATCACCATTTGCTGTAAAAGGTGCAGTGTGGCAGCACCAGCTTGTCAAGCAATTTAAGCATTATAGGCAGAGAGGGAGGAACAGATCAGACAGGAATCGAATTCGAATCAGTGTCGGCAAACCAAGCACGATGAAAGTTTGACCGTGTCCTCAATTATAAACCTTAAGGAGTTGCACAAAGTATAATATTTATTGCTATTTGCACAAGTGACACTTTTTCCTCTACTCTTGTGCCATAATTTAAATGAAACACACTGGGCCATATTCTCAAGAACGGCGATAACATTATCGCCGCTTTAGCGGCAGAAAACTGCCGCTAAAGCGGCGATAAAGCCCTTATCGCCGCTTTAGCGGCAGTTTCCTGTCGCTAAAGCGGCGATAATGTTATCGCCGTTCTTGAGAATATGGCCCACTGTTGCAGCGTTTCCTCATATAAGAAAAAACACAAGAAGGAAACGGATTAGACACTTTATTTAGCAGTTACACTCGCTTTTTACTTTTACAAAGTCTGAAATCGGAAATGAAATTTGTTCCCACAATTCACAAAGTAATGTACTTGGGAACTGCTATAGAAAAGAAACATGAGAGAGAGCTTTGTTTGGCAAAATTCTTCCAGGTTTCAAATTTCCTTTTCTAGCACTAACGCTGCTGAAGATAAAGTTGGCTTCAGGTATAACTTCGTGGTGTGAGGTGAGTGACGACTACAGCAACTGGAGCTTTGCAAAACAATGTCAATCTATTCGCTGTTAGGCACTAATTAGGTGTCATTCATTAACTGACTGAACTGTGATTATTATTACATTTCTGTATAAATCAGTGCACAGCTAAACAGAGCGGAAACAGGTATCCTTCAACTGTCCTGATCAAAAGTATGTGGGTGGAAGGTTTTCCTGAAAGTAGGGATAAATATTTTTGGGGTATCTGTGTATTTCCAAATATAATAATATTTTTTACATCCACTTCCTTTTATGTAGCTTCAGCGGCTTCATCAGACGAAATGTCAAACGATAACTTCCAGTGAATTCATCAGGGTTAAAGGTGAGGTGATGTCACTTCCTGTGATGCCACATAGAAGTCATATGGTATGTGATGTCACATCTGCTACCTGTAGCATTTTGGTGACTTGACGTCCATGTGGCCCATCCTTACCATCTGATATCCCACATTAGCTCTACTGGATCTATTTGGCATGGTAAGCATATTTGGTGTCAAGTGTTGTCAGAGTACTGTGTAATCTTTGGTTTAGCTCCAGGTGTAAATACTTTCTACGGAACGCCATGATGCATACCATGCAAGTGTGGAGGCCGTGTTGAGTGGATCCTAAGAATTTAAGGCAGAGTTGTCCGCATGAACAAGCCATTCTATGTTCATGCTCCAGGCAGGGACTGAACGCAGAAGGTATTCCTAGGAGTGATTGGCATTCAGTGTACATGCCCTTCAGAGCAGTGATTAAGCAGGACTCAAAGATCTTAGTAAAGTTTAGTGCAAGTGATCATTGGTACAATAGGTGAAATTTGTGGGATTATAAAACATCTTTTGTATGAGCAAGAAACTTAGGGGCATATTCTCAAGGAGGCATTGCCGATTTATCGGCACTTTAGCGCCGCAAAAGTGGCGATAGACTTATCGGCCTATTCACAAGCTGGTGCAAACTGTCGCCAGTTTTCCTGCGATAGCTGCCGCAAAACACATCGCCACGGATGAGAGCGACAATTAACGCTAATGACATGCAGAGTAGGCGTTCCAGTGCAAAAAAACACGAACACACCACTTCAGGATATTCTCAATGACCAGCCAGATCTGCGATGCCGGACAAAAACAGGCGATAAGGCGCGTTAGCAGCAGGGACTTAACACCTGCTTATTACTGGTCTTAAGTAGGACGAAAACCTGCAGTACAGAGGGAGCCCAGGCCAGAGCCACATCTGAAGACCAACAGATGCCATGGAGCTGATAATCATGCAGCTTGGAGACCTAAGAGGGCCACAACACCCACCGCCACCACCCCCAGGACCACTCCCACCCCCAGGACCACCCCCCCGGACCACCACCGAGGCAGCGCAGAACAAGACAGCGGACCTTCCGAAAACGCATCAGCCTCACAGACTTAACGCCAGAGGATGTCATTGCCCACTACAGGCTCAAAAGGACAACCATCCTCCGCATCCTGACCCACATTGCCCACAGGCTGACAGTACCAACACAGCGGACAACCAACATCCCTCTGCAGACAAAGCTGCTGGCTGTGCTGCACCTGTTGGCCTCTGGTACCTTCCAACCAACAACTGCCAGAGTCGGAGGAGTCTCACAGCCAGCCCTATCAAAGACCATCACACCTGTCCTGGATGCCATCATCAGTTTCATACCCAAGCACCTTCACTTCCCCCACACTGCGCAGGAACAGCTGGAGACCAAGCAAGGTTTCTACGCCATAGCCGGATTTCCACACGTGTTGGGGGCAATCGACTGCACACATGTCCTACTTGTGCCCCCTGCCGACACTGCACACAATTACCGCAACAGGAAGCACACGCATTCCATCAATGTGCAGGCAATAGTGGACCACCGGGGACTGTTCACCAATGTCGTCGCCAACTACCCAGGCAGTGTGCATGACTCATACATTTTCCGACAGTCCATCATCAACCAGTGCTTTCAGGATGGCACCTATGGAAATGGAGTGCTCGTTGGTAAGTACCAACGGAACACACCACACACCTCAGTTCCACAATCACACTACGCACAAATGTGGGAATGGACACGTAACAAAATCACATCCAACATGCCAAACAACATGCACACCTGCCAGACACGACAACACAGTAACCATGGTAAGAGGGGCCAGAAATGTGGACAAACCTTACACTAAGGCATAGCCCCTCTGCCACACATTTGCCGAATCTGGGGAGAGGTGGGAACCACGATTGTGAGAAGGAGGCAATGGACCCATGAATAACAATGTACACAATGCCAAGTGTGGTGGTGATGTGCTGGACAGTCTTGAGTATGCAGAGCACAGACATGTCCATGTGGACACATACTCCTGGAGTCTGTAGTGTCGTGGACAGTGGACGCAACCATGTCATCACAGGCAGTGGGGAACACCTTGGACAAGTAGCCATGTCGGCCCCCCTGTAAGCGTAAGCGTAGTGGGCAGGTCCGGCATACGCCAGTCCAGCGTAGGGGAGTGACTAAATAGGCCAGGGCTCAGGGAGTGGTTCACTTCCGGGACGGCCACCGAAGTAACTACTGCGTGTGGCTCTGTGTCCGCCATATCCTTACCATAGGCCTACACACACGTAGCCACCCACCTTCAACGGCCAACATCACAGTCTTGCTGTCAGTCCTGCGGACATGCGCAGACAGGCATGACAATGGTGTGCCGTAGGAGTGCAAGTGATGCAACGGCGCAGCACACACAAGTAAATAGGCTCGGTGGGAGGGAGGAGCAGCTGTGAGGCTACGTAATACACATTGTCCTACCACATTTGCCAGCAGCAATACATGGCTAACATGAATCCCAAGGTCGCACAAATCACACACCACAAAACTTGTATGTCTGCCAACACAGCATGCAGAACCACCAGTTAACACTGACCTCACTTACCTCTCACAGGTGATCAAGGATATGCACTCTGCCCGTGGATGATGACACCCCTCCGAGACCGGAACACCCCGGCCCAGAGGCAGTACAATGTGGCCCACAAACGCACCAGGGGCATTGTTGAACGCACGTTTGGCGTGTTGAAATCACGTTACAGGTGCCTGGACATCACCGGTGGAAGACTCTTGTACAGCCCAGAAATAGTGTGCAAGATGATCACTGCATGTTGGCTATTGCACAACCTATGTGTACGCACCAATGCCCCATGGATCCAAGTCCCAGAAGCACCGGACGATGATGAGGAAGATGATGCAGGTGGACCACACCCCACTGCAGCCGCAGCAAGAATAGCCCGAAGGAACACAATCATCAACAATTTCTTCGCATGAGCACGTCACATTGTGACTGTCCACAGCAATCATGGCACAGTACAAGATGAGCACATGACCAGCATGTGCAAATAAAATCTTAGCAACACACATTCCCATGTGCATGTCAGTCCTCTGCATTAGCACATTAATCTGACGGGTATAAGTGCAACATTCAGTGCTTACATTCGCATATGTTGCAAGAGGAGATCGTGTGTATGTCACCTCTGTACCGAGAGGCTGTTTAGGGCGTCACGTATTCGATATGCCATATCAGGGTGTCACATGTAGTACGTCATACCACTCATCAGCGTCCCACGTGTACATGAACATGACATGAAGGCCGTCATTGATGTTCAGGAAAAGACAACAGGGTGCCATTTGTGGTCAGAGATGTACCTGCCTGATGCAAATATACACCCTGTGTGTCGAGTCCCACAACATGTACAACATGGCCGTAAGGGGGATGTGGGCACAGTGGACACCCCAGCAACATTGGGAGATGCACACCAGCCTAGAAGCCAGCAGGTCCACCTTGCGTGGAACACACCAAGGTGTCCCCTGGTCAAATGTGCCATGTACAGGTCACATGTGTACACGGATGTCATCCATCAAGAGAAATGATCAGTGCCAGCTAATAGGTGCAAGGTGAGTGGTCAACTGCCTCCTCACAGCTACCTGAACCCATCACTGTCAGACTGCAGCAACACAACACTGCTACATCAGTGCATGCAATACTGACCGTGAGGGCACGTACATGGCTGGTAAGGGTTCAACCATGCCGGAAAGGCGAAGCAGTGACATCCCCCCCCACCCAATACCCATCACATTTCCAGAATGCAAGTAGATGACAAACTAACATTGTGGATGACAGCCCCTCTGTCTGAACTAGAAGGCGGTAACACATCTGCACCTCTGACCTTGGGAATGCATGCGCACGGCACACCCTGAGCGATACCATAGCAGCTGCTGACGGCTCCACACTACGCACAGCGCTAACCAGAGACCAACGTATACACACCCCACACACAGGAGTCCTTGCTCGTAGTTCACTTGCATGGTATGACCTTCACACTTACGCACCGACCATCCCAGGAGTCCAAGCGCTCCACACTCAAACCAATCATTGCTCCGAGCTGTGGCTTCCACATAACTGTGACTTTGCCTTTGTGACACACAGCCCTATTTCATACATTGACGTGGGGCTGAGTTTGGAAATAGCGAGATTGTTGTTTTGGAGCAATGAGGCCACAGCTAGTTCATACATTCCCAGTCATCTCACTGCCTATCTGGGTCACGGACATACATGCGCATTGAAATCAGTTCCCAGGGAGCACCGTTGTTTGGAATCACTGCCCCTACATACATCCATACTTTCATACTTGCTTGATCATGGACATGACTCACCTGTGTGAATTTGAATGTCTTAATCACATTCGGTGGAGTGGTGAAGGTGGACCAGTACCTGGCCATGCACACGCTACTTTACAATGTTGCCCCGTGGAGGGTCAGCCAGGGTCCTTTGGGGAGGGAAAAGTATATCGTAGGAGAGGGAGTTCAGTACGCAGTCTGATTTCTGTGTCATTGGTTGCCTAAACAAATGTAGCAGTCCATGTCGGGGGCCAAGGTGAGTATCGCAGAGTGTTAAGGGGGACAGTGGAGGGTGTTATTCCTGGGCATGATGCAGAGGGCAGAACCAAGCAGAAAGAGGCCATATGGCGGAGATGAATGCTACCGCTTCCTACTGAGCCCAACGGCAGATTCATCCTCATCATCGTCCTCCTATGTGTGATGTGCCTCACATGTGGGTGGTGGTGTTTTGTCTGCGGCACTGTGTGGCAGTGACACATCAGGGGCCGGAGGTGCATTATCAGCCGCACTGTGAGGCACTGACACATCAGGGGGCGGTGATGTGGAGGGAGTAGTGGCAGCAGCATTTATCTGCGCCAGGCCTTGTGGCAGCACTGCCATGATGAGGTTCTGCAGGGCATGGTAGATCCCTGCTACATCTCGCTGGTGTGCAGCCATGGCAGCCATTCTTCCCGCCTGCATCCTCTCCATGTTCTCCATGTTCCTCCCCATGTAGGCCAACTCACGGCTGAGATCGCTGGAGCCACTCTGACTAGACAGTTGTTCTTGTCTACGAGTCATGACTCTGGCGATGTCAGCCATGGATTGTTGGAGACCATGGAGTGGACTGTGGGTGTCCGTTGGGACTGCATTCTCCTTGTCCACGATGGACTGCCATATTCCATTTTTTGTTGCCAATGACACAGTGGAGGTGACAAACAGTTGTTGATGGTGTTCTGTCACCTCCTTAATGAGGATCCTGTTTTCCTGCGGACTGAACCGCGTCTTCCTCTTCTTCTTCTCCTTGCCCTTCCCTGACCCTGAGGTCCCGGGCTGGTCCTCCGTGGGGCTTGTGGGGTTCGGGTTGTCCTCTGTGCTTGCTCCGACTACCTCCATGGTGTTTCGCAGTTGTTTGTGTTTTATTTGTGTTTCATTTTTGCCGCTTTTATAGTTATTGTTCCCGCCTTACTTGTGGGACTTGCAGGCCTGGCGCTGCTTTTCGCTGGATTTTTATCGCAGTTGGGCCCATCGCAGCTTTTTTCACGTTCGGGTTTCCTTTTCTATCGCCGTCGCTGTAGTTGTATCGCGGACATTTGTGGCGTTCTCGGGAAACTATTGCATGTTACCACTGTGTTGAGAATACGACGTTGACACAGAGTTATTTTCCCGCGATAGACGGCGATATGAGAAATTGCGTTAGCCTATTTTGGCGATGTTTATCGCACGTTCTTGTGAATATACCCCTTAGAAAGAGCAGTGTGCAGTAGAAATCCATCTTGCCTTACACCAAACTGTAGTAGATAATTGGTATGGACATATACAGAGCATTAACGCACTTTATTGATAACCATATGCAAAGTGTATTCACAAGCAACAGTCTGGGCCATAACTGGATGCAAGGAACATAACTGATGTAATAGTCCCAAAGACACATTTCTAATCGAGTGCATACAGCGTGAACTGCATTAAAGTACATGTCCTACTACTGCAGAAACCTGCTCTAATCAGCACTATTTGAACATCTGGGGGCTTATTTATGAGAGCCCTGCATCACTTTTGCACCATGTAAAGTGGTACATGCGTGACACAGGGCTCTCATAAAGATTTATGAAGCCACACAAACCACCCTGCATGGCTCTGAGTGGCCTCATAGATCATGAGTAAGGCAAAGCATTGGAAATCGGTGTGTTGCCTTACTCTGCACCCGGGAGGTGTTCCGGGGGGGTTGCGGTGGGTTTTCTCATGCAACATAGATAGACTTTGATGCTGCCCCAGATTTACAAAGTTATGCAAACCTAGGGATGTGCCAAATGTGTACACCTCCTGGTGTGAGGCATAACGAGGAGAAATATGTTTATTTCTCCTAGTTTTTTCCTCTTTCCATGTGTTCTGCATTCTGCAGCACACATAGAAAGAGGAAAAGGCTGCATAGGATTGTTTTCATGCAGGGAGGTGCCTCTTTCTGCACAAAAACAATCCTGCATGCAACACAGACACCATTGCACCATGGCGCAAGGGTGCCTATGTTGGCGCTAGGAAGCTGAAACGGCGCCAGCGCAAGCAGAAAACAGGAATACACCATATTGGTTAAATACTGTGCATTTTTGCCCTTTCACTTTGGTGTAGGGCACAGCAGCAAAGTGCCTTGCTGCACTGCCCTATGCCAAAATGCCATAAATGAGGCCCCTGGTTTGTTTGTAGCCATAGGGCAACAAAATGAGGATCTGATTTACAGCTTGGTGGGCCAAATATCCTATCTGTCTTAGTCACTGCCATAGAGTATGATGCAGTTGTTATTTGGTGGATGGGATCTCCGTCACAGTTGTGACAGGGTAACCCATCTGCCAAACTCTAAATCAAGCCCTGACTTTTTATACGTGAGCTATGTGATTATACTTTTGAGGCTGTTATAGTGGATGAAATTGTAAGTGTTTTTTTAATAATTTGTTTTAGGATAGCTCCACCTGCCTATATAGTCCACTGAAGGATAACAGATAATTGTAATAGCTGTTTATGCCTAATTGCTTTTTCCTCAAGGTGTGCCAGAGTGGAGCTAGCAACCCGATTATCTTCTTCTGATAACAAGGAATCCAAGGTGCGACGTGTATTTTGCGTGTCATCAAAGAAAATATTCGGATTAGAAAGTACTGAATGACAAAAATAGGCATTTACTTACAAATTTAGGGGCATATTAACAAGGGCTGGCGATAACATTATCGCCGCTTTAGCGTCCGTTTTCGGGCGAAAAGCGGCGATAATTTTATCGCAATATCATCAAGGACACGCTAGCGCGTGTTTCCATGACTTAGCGCCCATTTCCAGCACGCCTAACTTCGCATCTCTAATGAGATGCAAAGTGGGCGTCACTGGGCGTACCCCTGACGGACTACCTTGTCAAATATCAAGAAATGTACATCGCGATATTTACAAGGAGGCCCACGCATTTTTGCAGACGTTAGTTTTTGTCGAAAACCGCGGTTTTCGCCAAAAACTAACGTCTGCAAAAATGCAGACTTACCTATCCCTAACAATGGGGGTGGATTATGCTGATTATGCTGATACGACCACAGGGTCGTATCAGCAAGGTTATCGCCATTTTCCATGGAACATCGCTGAAAAACCAGCAATGTTCCATGGAAAACACCGCTATCGCTGGGAAATTATCGCCATTGCGCTATGCGTTGTTGATACAGCGATAGCATGGCGATAATTGCCAGCGATAGCCGGCGATAAATAATTTCTCGCTAAGAGCGGCCAGCGATAATTATCGCTGCCGCTTGATAATATGCCCCTTAGAAAGTTCGTTTTAAAAATTGCAATACTGTAAAACAAATGGACCAAGCAGATTCTGGCCCAAGATATGATCCAAACCTTACTCTAGCCTGTATGAAATTATATTGCAGATGAATAAATCTCAAAAGAGAAGCGTTGAAACGTCCATTTTTAGCAGAGAGACAGAACCAGCATCTTCAGAATTCTTATTTGCTTTTTGAGGGGACAGGGAACTCCACATTTGTAAATATGAATTTGGAGTGTATTTATACATTTCATGCAATTTCAGAAGTGAACTCTTCATTGCTAGATAAACAGCAGATCTTTTCCCTGTGTTAGGTTTCCCTTTACTGGATGCTGATAGGTTATATCAGGCTGTTTCTCTCCTCGAGTAACAATTTGTGAATGATGATGCTGCTTTGTCACACGCCACATACCTCCCCACGGCAATGAACTGATCCAATTGTGGATGATGTTGTGACTTGTGACATGATTGATTGATGCGGAAGAAGGAGAGAAAGTTTGTCGCCATCTCACTTTTAAACCATCCACTCCATCTGTCATTTTTACACTAGTGACCCTGGACTAGAGTAGTGCGTGCATTAAAATTGTACCGCCCACTAATTGCTGCTTGCCATGACTTTTAAGAGTAAGACATCAGTTATTTTTTTTAGACTTTCAAATAAATGTGATGCTTTTTAAAATCTGGATTTTAGTAAAACTTTGAAACGCACGGATCTGAGGAGTCGGTGGGTCAGGAAGGATAGAAAGATCTATCGTCTTTGATGCCGGCAGAGTTGCATTTTTATTCCCGAGGTGAGAGTCTGACTTGTATTATGTGCACTGTGACAAAGAGGTCTTGAACTAAAGTAAAGTTTCTCTTTGTGAACATGCTAGAATCTGTTTCTGACACTTCTTTGGAGCACAGATTCTAACTTAAATCGTTAGAACTATTTCCTCAATTTATAAAGTGGTTGCAGGTGCCGGAATGTTTGACACTGCATTGCTTTTTAGGTCTCGCCTACGCAGCGCGCATGCGCTGCGTAGGCAAAAAGACCTTTTGGAATCGCTTCGGCTTTTCAGCCAAAAACGTGCACGCGTTCCATTGCCTTCAATGGCAACGCGTGCACGTTTGGCGATTCACTTGCGGGAGCGAGCTTTGACACCATATGTTTGTAATTAACTTCAAACACATGGTGCCCCTAGCTCGCTCCCGCAAGGAAACGCTGTGTGTGATGATAAGACCGGGAGATTGCAAAAGTGGAAGTTGCTTGAGGGTGAGTCACCTCTCTGTGATGTTTGAAGGTGCTGTCAGTATATTGTGCGTGTTGCGAATTGTCGGTAGGTCTCATTAGCCATTGATTTTGCCCCGTCTCATTAGCCATTGATTTTGCCCCCAACCTTGGGAAGTTTGGCATTGAAGTGCAGCTGCAGCCATTTTTTTGTTGTTGCATATTTATATAGCGCGAACTCGACCCTAAGGTATTGGAGCGCTTTACATGAGGACCGTATTTACATTACACATTCAGGCACGGCCATGTGCAACCCGCTCCATCTGCGCCCAGAAATCTGGTTCTTATCACTCACTACCCAGCCTCGAATTCCAAGATTCCTCCCTCATGCCATTTCCCTATATAGTTATAACCCCTCTCCTGAGTTTGTTTTATTATAGGGTGCATTGTTGTCACGTTCTGCGGGTGGTATTCACGCCTGCGTTTAGTGCCCGGCAGTGAATGGGCCCTGGGCGGCGCGCAACTCTAGCTCTGCCTTCGAGGCGGGAAAGCGGCTCCCGAGGTTTCACATCTGCAGATCCCTTCAAAGCAGACAGGAGGAAGGCGAGGGCTCGATCGGTTCAAATGGGGTTAACGTCCTGTTGATTTGGAACAGCTGTGTTATTGCGGCTGAGTTAACCACCCCAGTCCGCTGAGACCGCAAGTCACACAAATTAGTCGGATTTCCCTTTTTTCACAGTTTTTTTTTTTTGGCCATTTGGGGGTGTCTTTGGGCATCCTTTCTCTTCATTGCTGTTTCTCTCCTTCCATGTATATTTTCGGTCTCTTTCTGGCTTGCATTTTCTGTTTCTCCCGTTACTCTCCACTCTTTTCTCCATTCGTCTTGTTTTTCTCTCTACAGGTAAACACCCACAATACTCTCCGTCTCTCTAGCCTCTCCCCACTCGTGCTCAAGTACTCTGTTCCCCTCTGTCTATCATCTGTGCACTCAAAAGCACGTTCTCTCTGCCACCCCGTATGTAATATCACAGCCATTTGACGGTAAAGTGGGCGGAGGTCGTGGTCCGTGTGTGTAGTATCGAAGTGGTGCAGTGTGGCCGGTGCTCCTATTGTAACTTGAGTGAGAATGGATATGGTGCCGGCGGCGCACTGCAGCGTGTATTGGTAATGATCTATTGTTACAGAGGTAAAACATGCATGCAGTGCTCCAGTATATCACGACGAGTTCTCTCAATAGCAAAAAGTACTGTGCGCATTAACCAACTCAAATGTCTCGCTCATCGCCCACCCCTGTTCGAGACTCTGAAGACCCCGGCCGACCGACCGACGGACGCATGTGTCTGAATATTGTACAAGTCAGCTCAGACAATTCTCTGCAAGAGCCCTCCATACTAGCGTTGCATGCACACTTCTGCTTCCCTCCGGTCGATGTGCCAAGTGCACACCTAGGAAGTGTTTTGCTGTAGGATATCAAAAACGTGTTGTTGCCTTGCGCACAAACAACTTTGCACTGCACTTATGAATAAGTAAAATCTGACACACTTGCGAGGTACCAATTTTCTGACAGATAACTAATGGAATTTTTAAATGCTTTACATCTCAGACTGACCCCCCCCTCAGATTCTCTTGGCATGTCCTACATCTTGTAATTAGCATATTCTACCGACTATACTTGTATATCCTCTTCGCTTGTCGACAACTTGGAATCTTGAGCGTCAGGGTAATCCACCACTGACAAGCGGCGTAGGAAGGGCTCATATTCGTACTGGTCTTACTTTTAGTATAGATGTGCCTGGAACAACGACCGGAATTTCACTGCTTCCTTACTCCTCCGACAAGCACCGGACCTGACTCGAGGAGCCCACGTGCGAGAGAATCCGTTCAGAAATACACTCTTTTCGAGCAATTCTCAGAAGGTCCTAGGCAGAAAGAACACCTAATGAAACAGTGCGTCTGTCCTAATTTCAGACGCGCAAGTATGTGTTATGGTTTTGTTGTGTCTTAAGATTGACTTGTCCAAAACAGCAGACCAGCGGGCGCAGGCGCCCAACATTGACTCTCCAACACAGACACAGATCAAAACACCCATTTACACTCACCAAATGGCGATTACACACACTAACGTATTTTGATGTGCGCGCTCGCACACACCCACACACACTTTGACTTCTATCACTTTAAGCACACTCCCTGGTTACAATAGGTGTGTTTGTATACAAAACTCTAAGGAGAGACGCAAACAGTTCACAGGCAAAACAAATACGTACATGCTCACCCACAAAATTCACACACTCACAATGTATGAGTTCACTTAGGTGTTCTGCCTTGTTAATCAGTGGATGCGTATATCTAAGGAGGGAAACACAAGCATAGACCGCACAAATAAACACGCAAGCACACATTGTGCAAAAAAAAAAAAACACACACACACACCAGGATGCACAAACTCGCCCTTATAGTGCACTTAAAAGTGTAGGGGCACACGGATGCGCCTACTTATACAATCAAACAGGGTATGTGCACTCGCATCTACCCATCAACAATACTAAACAAGCATTGTCATAGCCAATAGGTCTCCGCTTTGGGACCTTATAAGTATTTAGTTATGCAGCACAATATCCTTGGAGCAACAACATCAAGTGTTGCATGGCTAAACACTTATAAAGTCCCAAAGGCGAGACCTATTGGCTATGCCAATGCTTGTTTTCATTTTGAAGTAGTGCGCTTTTAGGGCCTTACTTAGGGGCATATTATCAAGAAACGGCGTTAAAATTATCGCCGGTTTAGCGGCAGAAAACTGCAGCTAAAGCGGCGATAATGGGCTTGATAATATGCTCGGGAGCATTCAATAGAAGCCCATGTTCTGGTGTGAACATGGGCTTCTATTGGAATTCTCCAGGGCATATTATCAAGCCCATTATCGCCGCTTTAGCGGCAGTTTTCTGCCGCTAAACCGGCGATAATTTTAACGCCGTGCTTGATAATATGCCCCTTAATTCTTTCCATAGTTTAATGCAGTTTTAACCCTGCCTTATGTAAGGAAAGTTGGCCCTCATTTCTGTTTTAAGTCAGAATGAAACAGTCTTAGACTTAATAAAATAGGCGTATATTTCTTTGCTTAAGACACTCTCGACACTATGGGGCATATTAGCAAGACCGACGATAAAATTATCGGCGTTTTAGCGGCAGGAAACTGCCGCTAAAACGGCGATAATGGGCTTGCTAATATGCGTTATAGAATTCCAATAGAAGCCCAGGTTAGATGTCCTGCACATCTAACCTGGGCTTCTATTGAATTCTATAACGCATATTAGCAAGCCCATTATCGCCGTTTTAGCGGCAGTTTCCTGCCGCTAAAACGGCGATAATTTTATCGCCGGTCTTGCTAAGATGCCCCTCTATTACGCAAATACAAATCTATTCAGTCAGGCCCTCAAAGAGCTCTTGCTTGGGTAGAGGTGGGAGAGCCACTGAAAGGTCTAGCGAGGGATCCTGAAGACGGGCCCTGGCTCAGCTCGAGGTCGCGTTGGAAGGTCGAGCCCATTACAAGCCGAGCTTTCTTTCATGTGGCTTTTGTATGCCCTTCTCCTCTCCACAAGATGTGGCGTTATGGCCGGAGCTGCCGACTTTGGAACAGCGGAACATAGGGGCATATCAGCAAGGGCCTTATCTCCGCTTTTTTGGCTTTAAAAGCCAAAAAAGCGGAGATAAAACTATCGCCCTATCTACAAGTGGGTGCTAACATGCATTAGCGCATGTTAGCACCCGTTTTCCGATGCCTCGCTTTGCATCTCTAATGAGATGCAAAGTGGGCGTCACTGAGAGTACTGCTTGTAAATTATCGCTGATGTGCACATCGCGATATTTACAAGGAGGCCACGCATTTTAGCAGACGTTAGTTTTGGCGAAAACCGTAGTTTTCGCCAAAAACTAACGTCTGCTAAAATGCTGACTTACCTATACTTTACATTGGGGTGGATTATGCTGATACGACCACAGGGTCGTATCAGCAAGGTTATCGCCGTTTTCCATGGAACATCGCTGGAAAAGCAGCGATGTTCCATGGAAAACACCGCTATCGCTGGAATAATTATCGCCATTGCGCTATGCGTTGTTAATACAGCGCTAGCATGGCGATAATTTCCAGCGATAAAAATTCTCACGCTAAGCGCGGCCAGCGATAATTATCGCTGCCGCTTGATAATATGCCCCTTGGTTCGAGACTGGGTGTTGGCGCAACATCCTGTGATTCTGGTCAAATGACTTAATCTCATATGCCTAAAGAAGAATATAAACCTATATAATGTGAGTGATAATGTAAAGTGCTCCAATATCTTGTGATTAAGCGCTCCAGTACCTTCCGGTGAAGTTTGCACTAGGTAAAATTGCAAAAACAAATTGAGTGTTGTCCATCCCGGCGAGATGGCCCTATGGCTCAGGTCAGGACTATGTGTGGGCCGTGTTCTCTCCCTACCTCTGCTCGATCACCCAGGGCTGCTGCAATGTAAACGGGGCGATTGTCATGCAGAAAATGAGGGTAGATCAGCTCTGCTTATGATGTTCTTGGATGGCTCAATCCTCAGCTCCCAGCTCGAACTACAGGCTTGGCGGGAGATTCTTGGAGGAGTAGGGGGTAGTTGAAAATAAAATAATAACAACGCAGTAGAACATCAAAAAAGATGAAAAGACTGAAAAGAAAGCAGATTAAAAAGAAAAAACAGGAGATTGTCTAGCGGAGGACTCAAAGTTTTAGGAAAACTCAGGGCCTCATTTACAAAAAAATTGGTGTAGGGCACAGCTGCAAGTCTTTTTGTTGCGCTGCCCTACTCCAATTTGAAAGGGAAGGAATGAACCGTATTTACGAGATATGGTGCATTCCTGTTTTTTGACCCAGCGCCGGCACACAGTTTTGTGCCTAGTGCCAGCGCAGGCACCTTTGCACCATGGGTCTAAATTGGTGGCAGAATTGTTTTTGTGCAGGAAGGGACACTTTCCTGCACAAAAACAATCCTGAGAGGTATTTTCCTCTTTCTATGCATGCTGCAGAATGCAGCAGACATGGAAAGAGGAAAGAAGGAGGAGAAATGAAAACATTTCTCCTCAGTAAGCCTGCTTTGGAAGGTGTAAGATTTTGGCGCTGCCCCAGGTTTCACGTGATTTTGTAAATCTGAGGCAGCATCAAAATCCATGGGTGCTGCGTTGAAACACCCACCACAACGCCCCTGGAACGTCTCCTTGATGCAGAGTAAGGCAAAGCAGAGCTTTGCGCTGCATTGTGTTACTGCATATTCATGAGCCCATTCAAAACCACACAGGGTGGCTTTGCGTCGCATCATAAATATGATTAAGAGTCCTGCGCCACTGGAGAGTCAAAAAAAGTGACGCTCTGGCAGCGCAGGACTCTTGTGAATAAGCCCCCCAGTAACTATAAATGTGCACTGTATCTTGCAGCTCAAAATACCACATCAGTCAAGCAAAAAGATTGCAACTTTCTGTGTTTGACTGCCGGACACTGATTTCAAACCTGGTGGAATAGTTAAATTGGCTCAGCGTATGTGTAGTGCTGCCACAGATTCCTCTTCACATTTCCAAACACTATGGGTAAGTGCACCTACCGTGCAAATAAGTGCATGTATCCTGCCGCTCACAGATTCTCATTCCATTGAGAACGTTTGGTTGGTTAATGCTCCTACTAGGCTATTTGTGGTAAGTCACTTAATCTCGCCGTGCATATAAAAAATGTATGTGATTCGTGTAATGTAACTGGTGCTCATGTAAAGCGCTCCAATGTGTCCGGGTTGAGTTTGCTCTATATAAAAACTGGAGAAAATGCACATAAAGCTAAAAACAAAGCGTTAACATGAAAAAGGAAAGAGAAATAGACACCCATTTTGTGGCTGATTTGTACAAAATGAAAGAGGAAAACATGGATAAATCATGGCTTATCCACTTACATTTTGTGATTTTAGGCAAATATTTTATTTTACCAAAACTCCTTTTTTCTCCTTATCACGCATGAAAGCACTTTCAAATATGTGAGCTCAGAATATCAGTTGTACAAAACCTATTGTGTAACCAATTGTGTTTGATTTAATAGACAGTAATGGCACTCAAAAATAATCTGGGCCATGTACAGGGTTTACATGACAACAGTTTTGCCACTGTTTAGTTCACTGGTGCATGTTTAAAAACTATCGCTTTCAATAAGTACTTCTCAGTGCATTGTATAATGTGACATATTAATGCCAAAGCTTACACATTTTAGAGAAATAGGCATTTTTGAATTTTGAAGTGGCTTTATCATATTTTACTTGATGTTTGTTGTATGATTTACATAGCAAACTGCTTTAGGGCTCAGCTCCTGTACTACTCTAAGAGCTAAAACAAACCCTTGCTCGGCTCTCCCTGTGCATTTTTATAATAGCCCACCTCTATGCATGGGTGATGTTAGGAGAAAAATAAGAAATGCAAATTATTTACTGGCATGCTAATCACACCCAGAAGGTATGATGCGCAGGACACCACATCATCAAAATGAAGGTGTGTGTGAGAGTTAGGATGGAGGTGGCAAAAGCCGTGATCTAAGATGGCCACGGATCTTAGGTGGTCCAAGCAGAGCCCCTGATCTTTGACTGGCATGACCTTCCCAGGGCCCTGATTTGCACTCTCTGTAACAGCAAAGAAAGTGCAATTGTGAAACTCCCAAATGAGGCTGTTTCAGCCATGTTTGGAGATGGGATATTGATAACTGAGGCCATCAGCAGGTCTCAGGCCTAAGATCGATGATGCGCATTGCTGTTCAGTCGCGGAGTACACAGACGGTGCAACCAGGGGTGTAGCTTGGTCAGAAAGATTAGGGGAGTGTGAGCTTCCAAGAATCACGGTGCAATAAAAGTAAATTAAATGAGAAGCAGGACATGAGGGGGGCTTAAGCTGCAGTGGAAATACAGAGGAGGGCGGATTGTTTGGGGTACGTAAAACACAATATTTTTCAAACTAATCAATATTTTAAGGCCTTCAAAGCAGAGACAACAGAGAGAGTGTGTGTGTATGTGTGTGTGTTTTTGTCAGTGTGAGCATTTTAAAAATCCAGATGAGGGGGCGCTAGAGAGCCCCCAGCAAGATGGCCGCACAATAGTGTTGCCTTGCCGACCGGAGTAATTATCCTGAAAATATCGGTGGAACGTACACACATCCGCTCAAGTAAAAGTATGCGCTGAGTTGCTGAAGTAAGGGAGTGATAAATAATGGCATCCTGAGCGGAGTACGACAGCCACTGATGGAGATCCCGGCAAACGTGGCCTGCGTGACTGCGGCCTGCTCCGCAACAAGACGGCGGCGGTAGAAGAGGCCCGGGCCTCGCCAGTGGAGCAGTGAGTTGTGCATATCCCCCACAGCGAAAGATTCAGCCTGGAAACGGTAGGGGGTGGATCTGCGAGCAGTTCGGGCAATGCGGCGCGGGGCCGAGGGCACGCCCGACGGGTGTAAGAGTGTGCCCTGCCCACTATAAATTGCTGAGTTGTGACCAGTTATTGAGGCGCCTCTACTGGTGGTGGGGTCGCGATGTGGGATAGAACGGAGGCAGTGGGAGCGGCCCACAACCCCAACGGGGAAAACAGAAGCGAGGCACAACCCACAGTGCGTGTGCAGTGCCAGTGAAGAGCCCTACAATTGACTGGATACAGATTGCAGACCGGGAGCGAGGAGGACAATATTCTCTGTGCGCGATAACTTCGGCTTGGCGCGGGGTGGCTCCTCTTGATGCTCTGTGGCAGAGAGCTATCAGGAGCGCATGGTGGGCTGAAGCATATATTTTCCATACTGTGGGCCCAGTTTGATGTGGCCTGGGCACGCGAAGTGAACCTATGCTTGGGAGCTCACGTGTTCACATTGCGGAGGGCTCCGCGGGGTGTCGCCATCTAACTCCTGGCGGTGACTCACACACGCATGGGCAACCAGATTTTGAGCTGCGACTGTTGGAGAAAAGAAGACGAGCAGATTCACCAAAAGCTGTGGGCTGCGACAATTTTTCAGTAGCCAGGTGGCTGAATTGAAACTGGGATAATGGGCAAGTCCGACAAGCAGCAGTCCAAGCTGTCCTTCGAGTCCCGCCGGTCGTCGCGGCCTACTGTGGAGCACTCAGATACCGAACTAGATATGGGGCAAACAAATGTATCTTCACTAGAGTCCACTCTGCTAGCAATGCAGCAAAGTTTACAGGCCATAGATGGGAAAATAGATACCCTCACGATCAGGATGGACAGTATGGCCGCTAAGTTGGACAAGCAAGGTGCGCGCCTAGACACCGCGGAGCAGCGCATTTCCTCTGTCGAGTACGAGTCTCACACAACAATGGTCAAATGCTGAGAGATGGAAAAAATTTTGGAGGTCATAATAGTGAAGAATGAAGATTTGGAAGCGCGCTCCCGGCGCAACACCCTGCGAATTATGGAGGTTCCAGAGAGCACCAACACAGGTCGTCTTGAAGATTATGTTGAGGTAATGCTCAAAGAACTGTTTGGAGCAGAGAGCTTTTCGCAAGTTCTAATAATCGAGAGAGCGCACAGATGATTGGCTCCCAGACCGCCTCCGGGGGCGCCTCCACGGCCCATAGTGGCCAAAGAAATAAACTATCGTGATCGTGATGCAGTGCTACGGATGGCAAGCGAGAAACAGCACACCAGTTACCAAGGGAATGCGGTATTCATCTTCCCGGATTTCATCATGGCAGTCCAGGCGGCACGCAAAGAGTTTGCTCCTATCAAGAAGAAACTTTTTGAGCTGGAAATCCCTTACGCAATGTTGTACCCCGCGCAGATACGAATTTCACTTAAGGGCAGGATGAAATTCTTCTCAACGCCAAGAGCAGCTCAGGATTTCCTGAAACAGATGAAACCGAAACAGAAAAGTCCGAGGTGATAACCTTCCCCAACACACTCGGCATCATAGAGGCTGTTGTGGGACACCCAGAATGGACAAACTGTGGTAAGGTGGTTCCCCGCACGCATGTAAGTAGGATCATCTGCCTTGGTGTGCTGGAACGTCACCTCAAGACCTATATGACTTGTGGGTAGTTGAGATCCCTGAACTTTGTTGGTGCAGTATAGGGAGCTCCTGTGACACCTTATTTTTTGCATATGTATGTGCAGATAAATATGGGATGTGGAGCTATAACATCACTATAACTTATGACTCAAGGTCAGACTCATTTTTGCAGAGAATGATTACGGGTAATGTTGTATGCTGCGGCAGCACGGGACTGTCATTATTGAAAAGATACACTCCAACTGGCGATGGTTGGGGCTGGCGGGGGATGTGTAGCGTGTTGCTACACTGTGTAATGGTATTTTGCATGCTGGAAATGTAAGTTCAAAACCGTTTCGCTTGCAGTTTGTTCCCCGGACTATGATGTTAATCCGGTCACATCCGATCCTGCGGGTGGGAGAACAGGCATCTGGCTGCCCCCCTGAGGGTGTTCCCCATTACTGTTGTAATGTTGTATGGGCTTGTTACTTGGGAGTGTCTTTGGCATGATTGGGATGCTAAAGTCGGAGGGGGGTTATCTGGGTTATTGTTTGTAGTTTCAGGCATGGTATATCACTGGCATATAGTCACACCGGTTGTATGGACACAGATGTTGAATCATGGTAGAGGAATAGCATGCAAGAATAAAATGCACTGCGTAAATGGTAGGTGAGATCAGGTTAATGACGTGGAATGTCAGGGGGCTGAATAATCCCCAAAAAATCAGGCAGGTGTTGGCCTATTTAGACAGGCATCGGGTACAGTTAGTTTTGCTTCAGGAGACCCACCTCACTGGAATGGGAGAGGGCAGGGTGGGCGCAAAATGGGCAGTGGTTCAAGAGGCCTCCTCTTACTCCTCCTATGCCAAGGGGGTCATGATTTTAGTAAAAAAGGGCACTCCCTTTAGACTTATGCATACAAAGTCAGACGACCTAGGCAGGTTCACACTATTACAGGGGTGCCTTGTGGTGCGAACCTTACAATCATTGCAACTTACGGCCCGAATGTCGATGACCCGAGTTTTTACCCAAGACTGGAGAATAAACTGTTTGATCTACAACCAGGAGTGATTCTATGGGGGGGAGATATGAATAAGTATCTGGATCCTGATATAGATCGCAGTGCGGGAGGGCACGCACATTTCCTCTGTACACAAAACATGGTCCAGGTTGGACTATTGGCTGATATCGAGTGCGGCGGCTCCCTGGGTTAGAAGAGTGACGCATTTACCACGCACTCTCTCAGATCATTTCCCTGTGGTCCTAGATGTGAGTATCCCCACACATCACTCATAGCCCTTTCAATGGTGGCTACAGCCTTCCTCATGGCTGGATCCTGTTTTTAGCGAGGGGGTGCGACAGGCTATTGAGCTGTTCTTCAATGAAAATGTGGGCACAGTGGAAGAAGCAGGTACATTATGGGAGGCATTTAAGGCCACGATTAGGGGGACATGTATTGGGCTGCAGACAGGCGTGCTTAAGGATCTAAGATCTTGAATGAGCACAATAGAAAAATCCTTAATCAGATTGGAAAAAGAGTACGCTACCTCACACAAACTGGAAACATTAGCTGAAATCAGGGAGCAGATCACTGAATATAACGAAACAGCCGACCAAGAGATCAAACATGTGTCCAGGCATTGGGTTGCTAGAGTGTATGGGGAGGGTGGCCATCCGAGTCGCACTTTAGCAGTGAAGATCAGGACCCCACGGACGCAGGAATACATTACAGAGCTGGAGTGTCAGGATGGCACTAAGAGCCATAGCACGGCTGAAATCCTTAATCAATTCATGAAGTAATATTCCGATCTGTATGGTGGGGGGAGGAAGCTGCTAGCGATGAGATTCTGGCCTTCTTTGAGGAAATTGCGCTTGCTTAGTTGTTACCGGGGCAAAGAGAGTACCTGATGCAAGAATTCACAGTTGAGGAGGTAAAGGAGGCGATACAGTCGCTTCCCTCTGGTAAAGCGTCGGGTAGTGAGGGCTTGCCGTGTGAATTTTATAAAACATATGTAGATCTGCTAGCCCCACATCTCCACAACATGTATAGTGAAGCATATGCAAACAAATTTCTATCTCCCACACTACGGGAGGCCCTAATCATAACCCTACTAAAGCCAGGCAAACACCTAGGATGTTGGCAAAAATGGTGGCGACTAGATGCTCCCAGTGTTGGTCTTGCCAGACCAGTTGGGTTTTTTCCAACCCGCTCCACCGCACATAATATACGTACATTATTTGCTGTCATGCATCAAATTGACCCGGACGTCGAGGCGGCCGCTGTGCTGCTAGATGCGCCAAAAGCTTTCGACTTCATCAAATGGGGGTTTATGTTTGATGTATTGAGACGAATGGGATTGTCATTCGCATTCATGCAATGGAAGGAACTGCTGTATAATGCCCCAGTTGCTAGAGTTCGGGTGAACAATTGTCATTCCAAACTTATATCGATTCGTAAGGCGAACGCGGCAGGGCTGCCCGGTCTCCCCATTGCTGTTCACGATTGTGATGGAGCCGTTGGCATGTGCTATAAGGCAGAAGCACTCAAGCGCAGCATTAGGATTTCGGCAACGACCTCTTGTTATATCTGTGTATGCGGACGACATGGTATTATATGTTCGCAATCCTGAAATGGAACTACATGGGTTGATAAGAGAGTACATAACATATGAACAGCTTTCTGGTCTGAGGATTAACTGGGAGAAATCTACGATCTTCCCATTAACACCGGGTACGTGATCGTTTGAATTTGAATTTCCGCTGGAATGGACAGTGGAACCTGTGAACTATCTGGGAGTATGGATTCACAAGGATCCTGAAACCATTATGAGAGAGAATTTTGGTTGGGCGTTAGCACACACAGAGGAACAAGTAAGCAGATGGATCAAGCTGTCGCTGTCACTAGCAGACAGAGTTGCTGTCATAAAAATGACGGTCCACCCAAAGTTTTTATATCTGTTTACAAATGTCCCCATCCGTCTACCAAAGACCTTTTTTGACAAATTGCACTCTGTTTTAATCAAGATGGTCTGTGCGGGTAAACAACCTTGATGCAGTTGGGAAACACTTGCAAGGCCATACTCCCTAGGGGGCTTTGGGGCCCCTGATCTATACTTATATTATTTGTGCGCACAGGTGCACTTTGCGCATTACTGGTACTCCCCCCCCACCATTCCTCCCGCATGTCGCAGTGGAGGCAGACGAGATATTTCCAGAACCGCTGACTGCCTTGTTATATAAGGCACAACCAGTGTACCCCAGATGCGAAATGAGTACTATAGACTATACAGCACAGGCTTGGCGAACATTGGCGGTGCGGGCGGGGAAACTCCCACTTTATGCCCCGACCATGCCGCTGGCGCAGCACCTGGATATATCTGTGGCACAGGAGCTCCGAGTACTTTCCATCCTTGCAGATATAGGCATTGTCTTGATGGGCGATGCATATCCGGAAGGTACCTTTATTACATTAGAGGAGATACAGGCACGACAACCAAGCTCCCCTTTAACAATATTTACATATTATAGACTGAGGGAGGCCCTTAAAGCTTTTAACACACGACATCCTGCAGAACCGCTAACTCTGAAGCCACTCCAAGCTATGTTGGCGAGCCCCACCTATCTGAAATTAGTAACTAGACTATAGACTGCAATGCAGGCTGACACTGCACCGAAACACTGTAGGACCAGGGAGAAATGGAATATGGTGCTAGATGCGCCACTTACAGAGACAGACTGGGACTATAGCTGTTCTTTTACAGGGTTACTGACAGCAAATTGTAATTTGCGTATTATTCATTTTAAGTTTCTACAGCAACTATACTATACACCTAAGCAGTTAAAGAGGTATGGGCTACGAGAATCGGACAATTACACCAGATGTAAAATACAAGATGCTGATTTTATGCATTTGGCTTGGCTTTGTGGTAGGGTGCAAGTTTTTTGGGAGCAGGTTACCAAGACCCAGTCTGATATCGTATTGGAACCAGTGGAATGTACACCACAGTTGTGCTTGCTGGGCCTTGCGGGGCATCTGCAACCGCAGAATAGGAGATTGGTTTTGATCGCTTTGCTCCTGGCTAAGAGAAAAGTGGCCCAATACTGGGATAGTAGAAATGCTCCACGACAACAACACTGGTTGAAAGATGTTACATATTGTAGGGATCAGCTGACATGCTAAGCTGAAGAACTGCCTATGCCGTTGTAGTATCCTGCTGCTCAGCCAGAATGACTGCCTTATGGAATGTTAGTGTTTGGAATGTGTGCGTGCGTGAATCAGTTGGATGAAGGGCTGAGCAGCAGGGAAGCTGCTCCTGGTGGGGCTCCTACTTAGACTCTGACTTTACCTCTCTGTATCTATCTTACCACCTCAATAAATCTACGTGGTGAACTACCTGGCTTGGAGCGTCCTTTCTTCGATACTACATTTTGGTACCAGGAGTGCTGAATTTCTTCAGCCTGAAGAAGCCATCATCCCACGCTCAAGGTAAAGGACTCTCTCCTTATTTAAAAGCTAAGCATTTTAAAGTTTACTGGCACCCCGAGCCCCACCAGTGACCTTCCACCGGTCGCCCACAACGTTTCTGGGCCAGTTCCTTTCTGCCTGCTACCTTGCTTCCTCAGACTTGCCGTACCCTCAAGTCTCTTTCAACTTTATTTGGGACTCTGCTGCATGCCTTCTGATCTTGCTGCTTCCCTGACCTGCTGTCTGCCACTTCCTATGTTAATCTCTGCTCAAGTTACTGTGAGCCCAGAACGGGGAAGAAATTCTGAACCAGTACAAGCCCTTATCTTAATCCAAGTTTTAAATGCCAGCGAGGGAAGATTGAAACCAGAGAAAGAGACGATCACTTTTCTACAAATCGGCGGAAATTAGTAGTTACCACTGCCACCTATTGGAGGTTATTTTATTGGCACCCCAGAGTTAACAAAGCCAGGACATGGGATCGTCCAGTTCTTTTATTTGCATGGGAAGGTATTATGCCGGTATTTTGAGTATGTATATTTTTTAACTTGCGCATTGCCTCTTTGGGTGTACCTCCTCCGTGTCAGTTGAACTGCTGCCATACATTTAAAAAAAAAACATCTCGAGCTCAGCCTTACTTTCCTCCTGCTGCCTCGTGACTCCTCTTCACTCCACTGTGACGTCTTCAGTTGGTTTTGGATACTAAGCATAATTGGTGCACGGTGATGCCGGGAGCCACCCAGCGCGGCGTCACCGTGCGTGCCGCCATATTGGATTTGTCGCAACATCTTTGCCAACCATGTTTCCTGCCAACCACGTTTTTGTTTGCCTCAATAAAGTTATGGTGAGGCTGAAGAAGTCCTTTTGCGGCTCCATCTGCATCAGCGCTATTCCAGTGGACACTCGTGCTCCTATGCAGGTACTGTTTTCTTAAATCTCAACCTGCATCTTCTTCTGTACTACAATTGGCGCAGTCAAAGTACTGTACTTTCATTCCCTACTCTGACTGCACAATCAGTTTACTTGCCTTAGTTGACTCGTCGCTCGCTCGTTACCTTTCCTGTGTTTGGAATGCCCTGCGTCTTCTTGTTCCTGCCTGGTGCTTTGGTGCTTGGACTTCCTCCTCCTCCTTTATGTCGTTTTCTTGAATCCCTGCCGCGAGTCTTTCTGCGTTGATTCGCACAACTTCTTCTTCGCATCTATAATATTCTGATGTGTTCCTGCTGCGAATCCTCTGCGCTGATTCGCACAGCCTTTTATGTTCTCTTTCTACATATTTACGCTGAAGGACAACGGTGACTACCTTATTTATTTTATTTTATTATTTTTCAACCTGCTGCGCTACAAGGCTTCAACCTGCTGCGCTACAAGGCTTCAACCTGCTGCGCTACAAGGATTATTAATTTTTATTTAATTTTCCGATGTCGTGAGCAGTTTATATTTACATGCTACATGTTGTGTTTCCTTTTAGGGAACCTTTCTTTGAGTTATTTGTATTTCTGCTTACGCCATGTGCACTTGTGCTTCTTTGCATTTTATTTTGTGCTGTGTGGTCTTTCTCCACACATTTTATGCTGTGTGGTCTTGCTCCACACATTTTGTGCCGTGTGTTTTATCCCACACGTTCCACCCCTGCTAGCGCTGGGGGAAGTACTGCATTTTTTACGTGTATATGCCGTGTGGTCTTTCTCCACACATTCCTCCCCAACCTCTCTTTGGGGTAGTTCTATTTTTTTTCTGCATGTTACACTTACGTTGTGCTGTGTGGGTCCCTCCCACACCTCTTACCCATCTCCTTTGGGGTAATTCTGCATTTCTTGTATTCTATACCTCTTACCCATCTCCTTTGGGGTAATTCTGCATTTCTTGTATTCTATACCTTCTACCCATCTCCTTTGGGGTAATTCTGTATTTCTTGTATTCTATACCTTCCACCTATCTTATTTTTGGGAAAGTTCTCTGGTGTTTTTCCATTTCTGCTACCTTCCTATTTCTGCGTATTCTACACCACTTTACTTACTTCTTCACTTTTATCTTTTTCTAACACCCTGTACTTTCCTGTTTGCCTGGCCAGCATACATGATTTTAGTACTTGGTTTTCTCTTAAGTCTGTTGTACGGGTTTGTATTTATTTTTGTGTTTCTGTGGAAAGGAAGATGGTGTAATAGTCGCTTGTACTTGTCTTTTCTCTCACTTCCTATCCACTTTACTTCCTCTGCTTGCTCTTTCCATATTTCATTTTCACGCCTTCTTTCAGTGTACCATTCACTATATTTCATTCTCTTATTTTCTTGCCTCTTTTCGATACCTTTTAAAACTTCCTTCCTTTGCGTTGTAAAGGGGGGAGATATGTAGTATCCTGCTGCTCAGCCAGAATGACTGCCTTATGGAATGTTAGTGTTTGGAATGTGTGCGTGCGTGAATCAGTTGGATGAAGGGCTGAGCAGCAGGGAAGCTGCTCCTGGTGGGGCTCCTACTTAGACTCTGACTTTACCTCTCTGTATCTATCTTACCACCTCAATAAATCTACGTGGTGAACTACCTGGCTTGGAGCGTCCTTTCTTCGATACTACAGCCGTCTAGGCCCAAGGACTTCTGGGCCCCATTCACGTCCTACCTACTGACTATAAATGAGGCGAACTCTCCTACTACAGTTACTGACAAATGAACTTGCAGTTAATATTGAGTAGATACATGTATGTCTAAGATTTTGTGCAATGTTGATGGACCACTGCTGTATAATGCAATTTTTGTTTTACTGTCATAGATGTACCTGCCTTGTCCTTATGGTTTGTTGCAATATGATGTTGTAATCATATTAGAGCAAAAAAATAAAATCCATATGAAGTCTGACAAACACTTTACCATATCTTACTAAAAGCACTTGTACCCAACTATTTACAACAGAGTATATTTTTTAGTGTGGCTGTAACATCCCAAACACCCCCCTGAAGCTACACCCCTGGGTTCATCTTCCTCCTGGCCTCTCCTCAGTTGGAAATGTAGTGAAGTTCGAGAGGCAACAGCAGTGGAGTTCTACAAGATCTGGAGAGGATTGAGGAGGAGCGATTAGTGGAGTGCCGAAACCACTGCAGCCTAGAGCATCAAAGGTGATGAGGGCCAGG
The DNA here is from genome assembly GCA_963921515.1 of Calotriton arnoldi. Taxonomy (NCBI): domain Eukaryota; kingdom Metazoa; phylum Chordata; class Amphibia; order Caudata; family Salamandridae; genus Calotriton; species Calotriton arnoldi. Next base: position 455,989 of record CAWUFW010013373.1, read on the forward strand.
GTGAATGAGCCAGGGAGACGTTCACTTTTTGGGGCAGCTGACACCCAGTTTCCAAACATTGGATCTGGGATGTCCCACCTGAATCACCCTACCGGGAGAACTCACCCCACTTATTGCCTTGCGACAATATAGTACTTTAAAACTGGATATCTTGGAGGTGACAAAGAAAGGGAATGAGGACCTTTTCTAGTAGTCTTTATTTAATAGTTCAAGAAATGATACAAAGAATCAGGAGACATCATCGGACCAGTAAAATCTGAGACACTTATACAGAATAATTACAGGCCCATAGGCAGAAGTATATTTTCAGGAGGGCATGGCCGCCAGTTAGGATCAAACATTAAAGCTGTGTACCATAGGTGCATTCCTTCCCTAATACATGTTTGGAAAAAGGTACAGTATACAAGGATTTGAAGCATACAATGCTCTTTAGTGCTTTTTTTTTATTATTGGTGTGATTGGTTGTTCTACTAAATACCTACCCCAAGAATATCGTCATAAAAAAATATCGAGGACAGAGTAATGAAAATAAGTGCATTTAAGAATGTATAGATTTACTATTATTAACTTCACATCTGCGTACCTTGAATATATATATATATATATATATATATATATATATATATATATATATATATATATATATATATATCCAGTCCGTAAATCTCCGTGACAGGCAGCCCAGGACCCTGACAGGGCGGGGCGGCGTGAGGGGCGCGGAGGACCCACTTTTAAATCCAACATCAACTTCTTAGGTAAGAAGACGCCGACAAACCACTTGGAGGAAAAAAAAAGTGCTTTCATTTTTACACGGAGTATGCAGCAGTTGCTATATTCATCCCTTACACGTTTCAACTCCCTCTGGAGTCTTGATCACAGGTGTGCTTCTCCTTTCAAAACGACCACGTCATAATGTGTCATCAAACCTCCTTTTATATGTGTAGGTATTGATCGTATTGTTTCTTTAAAATGCGCACTGCAAAGTTTCCAAATCATCTTAGTACAGCAGCTTATTTCATATTATTTCAGTTCATACCTTCAGCTGCCAAACTTTTGTTATTCTCCAATGCAGTTCGCATGCATCAGCTTCATGATAAGAGCTCCTGCTCTGTTTCTGTTTCTCCTTTTATGCACACAGAAACCTCCAAATGCAAGCACTGCAAAGTTTGATGATTTGGAAACTTTGCAGTGCGCATTTTAAAGAAACAATACGATCAATACCTACACATTTAAAAGGAGGTTTGATGACACATTATCACGTGGTCGTTTTGAAAGGAGAAGCACACCTGTGATCAAGACTCCAGAGGGAGTTGAAACGCGTAAGGGATGAATATACCAACTGCTGCATACTCCGTGTAAAAATTAAAGCACTTTTTTTTCCCTCCAAGTGGTTTGTCGGCGTCTTCTTGCCTAAGAAGTTGATGTTGGATTTAAAAGTGGGTCCTCTGCGCCCCTCACGCCGACCCGCCCTGCCAGGGTCCTGGGCTGCCTGTCACGGAGATTTACGGACTGGATTTAATGAGGCAAGCCTGACCCATCCTGTTCCACAATGAAAGAAGAAAGGGATTTCCCTACGAAAAAATTGGAGTGGTGAAGGGCAAGGGAGCGAGCATGAGCACTGTATCCTGCTTGCATTTGGAGGTTTCTGTGTGCATAAAAGGAGAAGCTGATGCATGCGAACTGCATTGGAGAATAACAAAAGTTAGGCAGCTGAAGGTATGAACTGAAATAATATGAAATAAGCTGCTGTACTAAGATGATTTGGAAACTTTGCAGTGCGCATTTTAAAGAAACAATACGATCAATACCTACACATTTAAAAGGAGGTTTGATGACACATTATCACGTGGTCGTTTTGAAAGGAGAAGCACACCTGTGATCAAGACTCCAGAGGGAGTTGAAACGCGTAAGGGATGAATGTAGCAACTGCTGCATACTCCGTGTAAAAATTAAAGTACTTTTTTTTCCCTCCAAGTGGTTTGTCGGCGTCTTCTTGCCTAAGAAGTTAATGTTGGATATATATATATGTGTATATATATATATGTGTATGTATATATATATATATATATATATATATTATCTACTGGCGGTCGCCAGTAGATAGTTATAGTTACAACCTATTATCCATAGGAAATCCGCGACATTCTATTTGCAATAACGTTGGCGCCGGTTGACAAATATTCGCGAAAGCTTCCAACTTGTTGGGGCGCTCCGGTCCGCTCCTACCCTGAAAGTCTCGGGGTGATACGTCAAGCGGGGGCCGAGAAAAAAGGGGGGTCCCAAAACGCGTTTTCCCCATTCATTTTTCCATAGGAACCTTTAGTCGCAGCTACAGCCCGAACTGCTGAACGGAATTACCCCAAATTTGGCAAAGAGGTAGCCCTTGGTTCAGACTGGTGCCTTTTGCTAAAATGGTGTAAATCCGTTCAGTAGTTCCTGAGAAATTCACAATTAAAATCACATATATATCTATGGGCGCGTCGGATCCGCGTACCCTCCCGATCACGAGCTGCATGCTAATTGGCTGTCAACACTCCAAATCAGGAAGTGTTGGCAGCCATTTGTCCCTCGGTAGAACCGAGGGACAGAAACAAGTGCGCAAAGCGCACAAAGGGGGCAGGGTAGAAACACCCTGACCCCCTAGAGTCTGCTCAGGGGGTCCCACAAGGACCCCTGGGCAAAAAATTTTTTTTTTTTTTAAAATCGGCAGGATGCGCTCAGGGAGCGCGAACCCTGCCGAGAAAAAAATCGAAGCGCGGTCTCCCGCGCTTCGATGTTAATTGGCCCCGGGTGGGCCAAGTCCCGGGGGCATGCTGGGGGGGGTTAATTTTATGTGTGGGGGACCACCACCTCTCCGGGGCTTCTTTTTTTAAATGAAAAACCTGTGTGGGGGGCTCCAGCCCCCACACGCCCGGGACCGCCACCTCCCCGGGGCACTAAACATTTAAATATGGGGGTCCGTAACGGACCCCCAGAGCCCCGGGGACCACCACCTCCCCGGGGCTGTGCACACGATGGGAGGGGGGCCGCGCGGCCGAAATACGAATTCCGATTTACTCACCTGTTATAAGGAGAGACCTCAGTGCTGTATCTTTCAGCCCAGTACTGGTCCTGAAAAGTAATTTTAACCGTACTTACCAGTAACTTGAATTTCCTTCCATAGGCTAACATTGACTGGTTTCACTTGGAAATTCTTCTAAGTGTGGAGTTTTGGAACTTTAAAATATTTCTCTAAAATCAGCCGAAATACAAATTCCGATTTACTCACCTGTTATCAGGAGAGACCTCAGTGCTGCATCTTTCAGCCCAGTACTAATCCTGAAAAGTAATTTTAACCGTACTTACCAGTAACTTGAATTTCCTACATAGGCGAACATTGACTGGTTTCACTTGGAAATTCTTCTAAGTGTGGAGTTTTGGAACTTTATAATATTCCTCTAAAATCAACCAAAGTACGAATTCCGATTTACTCACCTGTTATCAGGAGAGACCTCAGTGCTGCATCTTTCAGCCCAGTACTGATCCTCAAAAGTAATTTTAACCGTACTTACCAGTAACTTGAATTTTCTTCCATAGGATATCATTGCCTGCTTTTTGCAGAAAAAGTTTCTAAGTGTTGATTTTTGATACATACAAATATTCCTCTAAAATCAGCCGAAATACGAATTCCGATTTACTCACCTGTTATCAGGAGAGACCTCAGTGCTGCATCTTTTAGCCCAGCACTGACCCTGAAAAGTAATTTTAACCATACTTACCAGTAACTTATATTTTCTTCCATAGAAATCCATTGTCTGCTTTTCAGCAGAAAAGTTTCAAAGTGTCGATTTTCACAAACTACAAATATTCCTAAAAATCGCCTGTATGACTTAAACGCATTCTTTCAACTGTTTACAGGAGATGCACCAGTGCTTAATCCAGGATCCAACACTGAGTAAGAAAAAGTAACGATAACAGTTTTTACCTGCTAAGTGAATTTCCTTCCATAGGATTACATTGGTGATTCTATGAGAAAAAGTTTCTAAGTGTCAACTTTTAAAATAGAATAATATTCCTTAAAAATCACGACTGTAACCAAAACGCTTTTACTCAACTGTTTACAGGAGATGTACCAGGACTGAATCTAGGATCCAGTCCTTTGGTTAGAAAAGTAATCCATAAAGTAACTAATTGCATTTAACTAGAAATTCACATTGAGCTGAATGTTGCATTGTGTTTGAAAATGTGTTGCCCATTGCAACAACTGTAACTACTGTACTTAAAAGTCTATTGCCTATGTGCAAAGTATTTAAACTAAAGTAATTCATTCTGAGAAAGTATTTTTTGTAATGTAATGTATAATGTAATTACAATGCAATTTAAAAAATAAAATATGTAAAAAGAAATTGTTTCTAAAAATGTAGTAAATCAGTATTAAAAAATTTATATAACAATTAATACATTTAAAAATTGTCATTTACAAAACCTTTGAAATTCACTGAAAAAACCGTAGGTTTCAGACATGTTATAGTTACAAATTAGCATTTAAAAACCTTTGAAATTCACTGAAAAAACCATAGGTTTCAGGGACGTTATAGTTACAAATTAGCATTTAAAAAACCTTTGAAATTCACTGAAAAAACCATAGGTTTTAGGGACAGTTATAGTTAGTTGGACATTGCACTCATACAAAACCCGTGAAATTCCCCCGTTATAGTTAGTCCAGCTAACTATAACTCGCGCCCCGCAATGCACTGCTGATGACGTCACATATTACATCACTCATGACATGGTCAGTGACATCACTGATGACATCACTGATGACATCTCAAATGACATCACTGATGACATCACTGATGACATCATCCATGTGATAATTTCATGCATCTTCTCACACCCTAATATAACCTTTCATACACCCACTCTAAATTACAGACTGTCATTCGAAAAATCATAGACACTCCAACACCAATAACTACATACCCACTCACTGATTCTTAGGTCTACGCACACATCCACTCACTCACCCGTACAGTCACTCATACTTACGGTCACTCAGTACAGGACTATCATATGCACTCATACTCCTATATAGACACTCAAGCACCGCCACTCATCCATAGAGGTACTCACACACCTAGTCAGTCATGCAAATAATTAAACACACTACCATTTACTCACCTATACAGTTATACACACACCACATCACTTATTCAAACAGAAACAAACACATACTTACTCTTATACAATCACTGATACAAGCACACACGCATCCATACAGCCGCTCTCACAATCACACACTCTCACTTATAGCCATTTAAATACTCTAACACACATATATACTGCCTTTTACATATGTTGTTACTCGCACATGTACCACTGAGATATACATTCACTCACTAACACACCCATACACACACTCACCCACCCAAGCAGTCCATCACAGATGCACTCTTGTAATCATGCACCCAGTGAATGACCCACTCTCACATCTATCTACAGAGACTCACACACCCCACCCACACAAACACTCAGGCAGCCATACAGACATTCACCCAGTTTTGTCACTAACCCATGCATTCAGTAAGATACGTTAAATCACTCACTTATACAGTCAGTCACGCACCTACTAAATCAACAATACAGACACTTACACACCCACTCATTCTTCAATACGTCTTTTCCTATATATATTAAAAATATTTAAACTTTACAGAAACACACAGTCACTGGATGATGTCATCAGTGATGTCATTTGAGATGTCATCAGTGATGTCATCAGTGATGTCACTGACCATGTCATGAGTGATGTAATATGTGACGTCATCAGCAGTGCATTGCGGGGCGCAAGTTATAGTTAGCTGGACTAACTATAACGGGGAATTTCATGGGTTTTGTACGAGTGCAATGTCCAACTAACTATAACTGTCCCTAAAACCTATGGTTTTTTCAGTGAATTTCAAAGGTTTTTTAAATGCTAATTTGTAACTATAACGTCCCTGAAACCTATGGTTTTTTCAGTGAATATATATATATATATCCAAGCTTCCACACTCTCAATGGGTAATTGTGCCCAAAAAACGACAAGCACTCGCGGGGGTGAGTTCTCTGTTTTATTTTTGGAACTCGAGCAAACAGCAAACAAACGAGTTTCGGCTAACGCCTTCTTCGGTGTTTATCGCGATAAACACCGAAGAAGGATATTGGATATTGGTTGCGGTTACACCGCCGCAAAAAAGCACCCGTCCGCAAGTGCACCGACAAGGTGTGAGAGGAGCTGCAAATATATATATATATATCACATAGGAACATATATGTGGAGTAAAGCATAGAAAATCTATACTTACCTGTTGATATTTTGGATTCAATATTCTGTCCTCAATAATCTGTGCCATTGATATTCTGGTTTTGATATTCAGGGTGCACGGTGTGTGATTCATTGTGAAAGAAAATGTGGATGTTTTTTAAGGTACAAATGATAGCACACTCAATCACCTTTCCAAAATCCACTCTCTATGTTCCTACCATTGCATGGACCATCATGCACTTTCCTCAGTGGTAAATGTAGAAAGCGTGAAAGCCTGCCTTGTGTACTAGAAATGGAAAATATTTACCTGCAGAGGGGTTGTTCAGCATTACTACAGGTGCAGTTAAAAGTCATACAAAAGGGGATGATGGACGGAACGTTTGAGCCAATCAAACACTCACCCCCAGTCAACTGATCTGGGTTTAATCCATCATCATTCTTTAGCTCACTCCACCACCCCAGTTCAGACATGGCCATATGCAAATCAGTCTGACCCTGTGCCTCATAGGAACAGTCCAGCACGAACTGCCAAGCCATGTCTTCCCTGGACCGGAAACAAGCATCCTAGGACCGGTTTCTGGCATTCCAGCCGTCATCAGCCAGACTTGCTTGAATCCAGTGGCAAAGTGAGCAAGGGACCCACGTCTGGGCATACCCCCGCCAACTTAGGGCGAACAAAGCGATACAAAAGGGGATGATGGACGGAACGTTTGAGCCAATCAAACACTCACCCCCAGTCAACTGATCTGGGTTTAATCCATCATCATTCTTTAGCTCACTCCACCACCCCAGTTCAGACATGGCCATATGCAAATCAGTCTGACCCTGTGCCTCATAGGAACAGGGAGGACCTGGCTTGGCAGTTCGGGCTGGACTGTTCCCATGAGGCACAGGGTCAAGACTGATTTGCATACGGCTGGGTTCAAACTGGAATGGCAAGGTGAGCAAAAAACGATGGATTTAGGCCCAGATCTCTGTACTGGGGTGAATGTATGACATTGTTCTGCATTCTGTCCATCAACTGTTGTTTTTGCATTTGTCACCCCGAGTGGGACGGGTATGCCCAGGCGTGGGTCCCGTGCTCTCCATGCCACTGGAATCAAGCTATCCTGGCTGAAGAGGGGTGAAACCCGAAACCGGTCCTAGGATGCTTGTTTCCAGTCCAGGGAGGACCTGGCTTGGCAGTTCGGGCTGGACTGTTCCCATGAGGCACAGGGTCAAGACTGATTTGCATACGGCTGGGTTCAAACTGGAATGGCAAGGTGAGCAAAAAAACGATGGATTTAGGCCCAGATCTCTGTACTGGGGTGAATGTATGACATTGTTCTGCATTCTGTCCATCAACTGTTGTTTTTGCATTTGTCACCCCGAGTGGGACGGGTATGCCCAGACGTGGGTCCCGTGCTCTCCATGCCACTGGAATCAAGCTATCCTGGCTGAAGAGGGGTGAAACCCCAAAACCGGTCCTAGGATGCTTGTTTCCAGTCCAGGGAGGACCTGGCTTGGCAGTTCGGGCTGGACTGTTCCCATGAGGCACAGGGTCAAGACTGATTTGCATACGGCTGGGTTCAAACTGGAATGGCAAGGTGAGCAAAAAACGATGGATTTAGGCCCAGATCTCTGTACTGGGGTGAATGTATGACATTGTTCTGCATTCTGTCCATCAACTGTTGTTTTTGCATTTGTCACCCCGAGTGGGACGGGTATGCCCAGACGTGGGTCCCGTGCTCTCCATGCCACTGGAATCAAGCTATCCTGGCTGAAGAGGGGTGAAACCCCGAAACCGGTCCTAGGATGCTTGTTTCCAGTCCAGGGAGGACCTGGCTTGGCAGTTCGGGCTGGACTGTTCCCATGAGGCACAGGGTCAAGACTGATTTGCATACGGCTGGGTTCAAACTGGAATGGCAAGGTGAGCAAAAAACGATGGATTTAGGCCCAGATCTCTGTACTGGGGTGAATGTATGACATTGTTCTGCATTCTGTCCATCAACTGTTGTTTTTGCATTTGTCACCCCGAGTGGGACGGGTATGCCCAGACGTGGGTCCCGTGCTCTCCATGCCACTGGAATCAAGCTATCCTGGCTGAAGAGGGGTGAAACCCCGAAACCGGTCCTAGGATGCTTGTTTCCAGTCCAGGGAGGACCTGGCTTGGCAGTTCGGGCTGGACTGTTCCCATGAGGCACAGGGTCAAGACTGATTTGCATACGGCTGGGTTCAAACTGGAATGGCAAGGTGAGCAAAAAACGATGGATTTAGGCCCAGATCTCTGTACTGGGGTGAATGTATGACATTGTTCTGCATTCTGTCCATCAACTGTTGTTTTTGCATTTGTCACCCCGAGTGGGACGGGTATGCCCAGACGTGGGTCCCGTGCTCTCCATGCCACTGGAATCAAGCTATCCTGGCTGAAGAGGGTGAAACCCCGAAACCGGTCCTAGGATGCTTGTTTCCAGTCCAGGGAGGACCTGGCTTGGCAGTTCGGGCTGGACTGTTCCCATGAGGCACAGGGTCAAGACTGATTTGCATACGGCTGGGTTCAAACTGGAATGGCAAGGTGAGCAAAAAAACGATGGATTTAGGCCCAGATCTCTGTACTGGGGTGAATGTATGACATTGTTCTGCATTCTGTCCATCAACTGTTGTTTTTGCATTTGTCACCCCGAGTGGGACGGGTATGCCCAGACGTGGGTCCCGTGCTCTCCATGCCACTGGAATCAAGCTATCCTGGCTGAAGAGGGTGAAACCCCGAAACCGGTCCTAGGATGCTTGTTTCCAGTCCAGGGAGGACCTGGCTTGGCAGTTCGGGCTGGACTGTTCCCATGAGGCACAGGGTCAAGACTGATTTGCATACGGCTGGGTTCAAACTGGAATGGCAAGGTGAGCAAAAAACGATGGATTTAGGCCCAGATCTCTGTACTGGGGTGAATGTATGACATTGTTCTGCATTCTGTCCATCAACTGTTGTTTTTGCATTTGTCACCCCGAGTGGGACGGGTATGCCCAGACGTGGGTCCCGTGCTCTCCATGCCACTGGAATCAAGCTATCCTGGCTGAAGAGGGGTGAAACCCCGAAACCGGTCCTAGGATGCTTGTTTCCAGTCCAGGGAGGACCTGGCTTGGCAGTTCGGGCTGGACTGTTCCCATGAGGCACAGGGTCAAGACTGATTTGCATACGGCTGGGTTCAAACTGGAATGGCAAGGTGAGCAAAAAAACGATGGATTTAGGCCCAGATCTCTGTACTGGGGTGAATGTATGACATTGTTCTGCATTCTGTCCATCAACTGTTGTTTTTGCATTTGTCACCCCGAGTGGGACGGGTATGCCCAGACGTGGGTCCCGTGCTCTCCATGCCACTGGAATCAAGCTATCCTGGCTGAAGAGGGGTGAAACCCCGAAACCGGTCCTAGGATGCTTGTTTCCAGTCCAGGGAGGACCTGGCTTGGCAGTTCGGGCTGGACTGTTCCCATGAGGCACAGGGTCAAGACTGATTTGCATACGGCTGGGTTCAAACTGGAATGGCAAGGTGAGCAAAAAAACGATGGATTTAGGCCCAGATCTCTGTACTGGGGTGAATGTATGACATTGTTCTGCATTCTGTCCATCAACTGTTGTTTTTGCAGTTAAAAGTCAGACTTCATGTTATGAAACAGTTAAGAGACTGACATATTTAAATGTACACTAGAAAGCCAAATCACCTCCATAATAGGGCTTGGACTTCTAAGCAGTAGCTTCAGTAGGGTATACTTAGCGTTTGCTATACCAGCTAGTGTGGACATGGGTGATACGCATGGAAAAGAAAGGCATCTGCACTTCTCACCAAGAGCCTGTAGTAACAAATAACAAGGAGGTGACATTGATAATTAATTTGTAAAACTCATTGTGGATCAAGTAACAATGGTTAGACATTAATAGGACTTCAAAGACCACTATGCAAAGTGATTTTGGATCTTATACTAAGATCCATTTTTGAAAATAAAGACAAAATTGTGCATTGAACTCACATTGGGCCAGTTGCATTTGTAAAAACATCATAAGCTATAAATTCCACTTAAAATCTCCAATCACTTTTTCTCTACATGTATCTAGCTCTCATTTTTCTCCTTGATGCTCTGTTTTACTTTCTTTGTCATTTCCTAATCTCTTCCCAATTTCCTCTCTCACTCTTTCCCCCTGATCCCTTTCTGTTTGCTGCTGAATTTGTCTATCTTCCCCTTCCTGTCTTTCCTGCTCTCTTGCTGATTTTTCTATTTACTCTCCTTTCTTTCTCTTCTTCTCCTTTCTTTTTCTAGAACTGTACTTCTCAATATTTTCATTCTCTCCTTTACACTCTTCTCCATAGATCACGTTTTGCAACTGAAGCTTTCTCTTGGCGGAGCATGGCCATGAGCAGCAGCGGCCATCTTTCTTTGGCCTTTGTTCTCCAGTCCCAGACGCCTACCATCCTGGGGCCTTATGCAACAGGAGAAGTCCCCTAAGACCATTGAACAAAGAAGTTAGTGCAATGTAGCCATCCTATCCCTATAGCCTGCTGTCCAGTCTAGCTGGACAAGGAATAAGACTGCATGGATTTGGTGAGGTTTAACTGCTTTGGGGCTTTCCACAGTACTGCAAAAGAAACTGTTTCTTGTAAAAATAGCTGAAATACCTCCCCTGAGTCTGATTTTTTTTTTGCTTAGCTGTATTGCATAGAATGCTGTGTGCCCTGATGTCACAGCAAAACAAAAGTAAAAGCAGACCGCGCTAATGGAATCTGCAGGGATCTGCAGGGATAAACAAATGTCCTTCAACCTAGCATTCCTACACTTCTTACAAGAACAATAGTACCCTAGTTGTGTGGCTGGGCTGTCGCCCATGAAAGGAAAGGTTCCAAGCGCAATAAGGAAGCATCGAGATTTTGCTAATTGACCCATTATGGCGATATTGGTAGCCGCGGTATTCAGGACAGGGCTGAACTGACACCCAGGAAACATGTAAGGCCCAGGCATTTGTGAAAACAAGGCACATAGGGTAGTCTGAGCAATGTGGTCTGCGTGGATCCTAATACCTTTTCTTACCCAGAATGCCCGGCAAACACCAAATTATGTCTAAATCACAAATTTTCCTCATATTTCTGTGAAGAACAATTCTGGCATCTGTGAGGGTTCTTTAAATTTCTACCACATAGCCTTCCCAGACTTCTTCCAATAAAAAATGTATCCAAAATGTTCACCAACCATTTGCATTTCGTACATTAATTACATAGGACCTCATGACAGCAATTTATTTGCTTTGACCATAAATTAGATAAAGATAAAGCAGAATTTTAAAGGAATCAATACATTTAAAAATGCATATTCACACTAAAAACATCTGAGATTGCAATACATAAAAATCAGAAAATGTTAGCCCATGTTGTGAAGTTATGCCTAGAGAGGTCAATTATGATACAAATACTTTCAGCCACAGATGCCCTGATTATGGTTATTATGGTTTCCACAATATTTGGTTCAAGGAGATGAATTCTCAGCGTGTTGCCCCATGCAGGTTATCTAGATTTTAAACCATTTTTGAAAGATAGCTAGTCTATTATAGAAGCCCTTTGTCACATTGCAGGAAATATTGGGTCATTTCAGATTTACACTACTGCTAGTTAGGGTATTTTATGTATCAGGAATAGGAAAGGTTGTGAAACTTGCTGTCTTAAGAACAACATGGCTTGATGCCCTACACAGTTCAATCTTTTAACACAGCAAATTCTTGTTTGACATACCATATGTAAAAGGTGAGAAGGGAATTCAACTAATGCCCATTGAATTCTTGGGCTCTAATCTGTGACTGCAAATTAGTGTTGGTACCACATTTCACATCAACTCCTCACATACAATACTGTGGGGTCCTTCAGAGGTTCATCAGTTCTCCTCTATTATTCAACACCTACCTAACACCCTACCAAACTTGATTAAGTCATTCAACCTCACCCATTACAAATGTGCAGATCAGATGACACCCAAATTATTTTTAGAATGGATGGCAGGGAAAATGTCTACAATTTTAAACTTGATGACTGCCCACGGGCCATAAACAAATTGATGATGAATAGCCATCTAAAGCTCAAAACCGCAAAAACAGAGAATATGACCGGTGGACGATGGCAAAAATACTAACCCACTGCCAAATGACCTAAATAATTTGAGGCGCCTCTAACAATATCAAGAGAAGTCAGAAACCTAGGAGTAGCCTTGGATTCAGACCAATACTTGATAGCACATCTTAACAGCATCACACAGAGTGACTTCCACAATGTAAACACTATGTTGCATGCTACCATACCTTGGATACCAACATAAACTGCAAGCAATCCTCACATTCAACATCTCTAAGCTTGATTATGAAAATAGCTTATACCCTGGCACACCTGCATGCATCATATGCAGAATAGAGCTAATTAAAAATTCTGCCGCAAAACTTCTCATCTGCCTTCACCCAAGAGAACACATGACTGCAGTCTTGCAACCACTCCACTGACTACCCATAGCTGGAAAGCAATGTTCAAGACACTTAGCATTGTCCACAGAGTCTCCTTAGGAAAAGGACCGCTAGACATCCAAGTTAAATTTAGGAAATACAAACAAAATGTGACACTCAGCTCTAGGCTTGCACCACTAATCCTCATATTACATTAACATAAGAAATCCATAGGAGGTACTGCTTTCTCACTATGAGAAAGCATTTACAGTATTCAGGAGCACATACACTTCAGAAGACAGTTGAAAACTTGGCTATTTCCACTACAACTATACCATACACATACCAACAACAGAACCCGGAAAGACAGGCACAGTCTTCAGATTACAATCCACAGATTGCAAACAACCTAATCAGCAACTACTTTCTATAGGCAGGTGAGACAAGGGTGTCTGACCTATGGTTCGCCAGGGTATTATATAGGTATGTAATTTCAATTATAACATCTATGGCCCAAATAAATAAGAATTCCATAGCACTCAACAGTTCAAATTCAACTGTAACTTACACCTCTTACATTCACATAAGACGTTTCTGCTACAAGGGTTAACCTTCACCAATAAACCAGACATCAACAAATGGACAAACATGGAATAACTGAAGAGATCTATCACACATCATTAGCCAATCAGAGGACTTTAATTTAGTTCACCACTACAGGTCCCAAATATCTTTACACTATGGTCAAGGCCACTAGAATTCTGCAATTCTGAGGCCACAGTGTTTTCCACATGATTATGGATTTGTGGCATTTGCCACGTATTCCATCATCTGCTGCATAATCTGCAGATTTTAACAAAAAACATTTGTTTTGAGTTCAAACGGATCAAAATTTACTAACTTTGCAGTGACCCATGTTGCCGCGCAGTGGAGGCACTATACAAAGGTTGACTGATCATTGTTGAGTTGCATACTACTCTATTTAATTGTTAAATTGGTAGTAATGACTATCAGGAAAAGTGCTGCTTTACTTTGCATAATAATCATTTCCTTGCTGCATATTTTAGTTAACCCCATTGCATAATTTGGTCCACTCCTGCCACTTAATTCCCTTGACCCTGATTCTAGCCGCTTCTTTATATCTCACAATGACACTCAGATATGGGATGAGAGTAACAATGCTGCCAATCCCAGTAGATGTCTCCACTTCTCTCAACCATGCCAGCTCAGGTCTTCAACTATGCACAAAACTCCTGATTGCGCCACCCAGTACAGTAGCCAGCTAGGTAGACTATAATCATGATAAATACAATAAAGGGTCACAGCTGTCTGCATTCTTAAATCTGTGTCTTTCATACATCATCATCCACCACACTGCTACATGCTGCATTCCATAACATGGTGGTCATCAGGCACAGCATAGAAATACTTCCCACATAGGATCACAAAGAAAAAAACAACACATCCTATATGGCGGAGTTTGCTGCCCATGTAGGCAAGTGCCTTCAGTGTCCCACATAGAAGCAGTAAGCGGTATACAAATGCTGCAGTACAATACTACGCTACAATATTTATCATTTGTGAATCATCAAGATTTGTTTTGAGCCTATTAAAATCTTCGATTCCATCACACTTCAGAAATGCCAAACAAAATGTTCTTCATTTGTACTTTTTATAACTGCTGATATATTTTGAAACGTTTGTAGAGTTAAATACAGATTTCTTTGTGCGTATTAGATAACTATTCACATATTGCAGTCTTTATTTTCAACTCTCTGTACTCCAGTGAGACTGCCACATAGTTCACTTTACAAAATCATCTCACATTGCAGAGAAAGAGAAGGAAACATCTCCACGTTAAAAGAATAAGCAGCAATGTGTCAGAAGACATAGCCTATCGTGTGACAGCTGTCTTTGAAATCCCAACAAAATTTAAAGTCATTTTTTTTACACATTCACCGTCTCAACTCCAGCATGGTTATTCTGCCAATAGAGTATTTTTAAGATTAGATTGTATGAATGCAGTTTGTCTTGATAAACCAATTTGCTGGTAAATGCGATGCCAGCAGTTTGGGTCATTTGGGGAGGCCAAAGATTAATATGAACTGGCCCTGCCCTCATATGTCCCTCTTGGCTACGGCCCTGCTTATAAGGCTCTACCTGAGTATGTGTGGCTGCACTTGGGCATATAGAGTTGTTTTGAGTAGAGGCAGTGCTTAATTTGTAACAAAATAAGTGCCAGGACTCTCGTCAGGAGGCGACTGCAGCTTACATCACACATTGCCTCTGCCAGCGCTGCTAATGATAGTAACAACACAACTACTAGCCATTACAATCCTACGAGCGTGATAATTCGGACCATTTCAATCCTCCAAACTATATGAACGGCTTTGGCAGAAGGTAATAGTTGTTTATAATGTAAATTGAATTAATAATTACCTGTTGTTGTGGTCATCTCTAAATTAGCCAGACAGCGCCACCTTGTGTCAGCCTGTCACAAGCGCCGGTGTTGACAATTAGGTGCCGGTGCCGAGCACCGGAAACCACCGGCTCAAACTAAGCACTGAGTAGAGGAGGTGCTTACTGAGCATCCGTGAATGGTTCTAGATATATGTAGCTGTGTCTGGACATGCAAAGTTGAGCCTAGGCATGTGAAACTGTCTCTGAACATATGATCATTAAACATGACATGAAATATGAGGCTGACTCCGCACATATATTGTTTTGCCTAGTCTTGTACATATGTCTTGGGCATGGGGCTGTACCTGACATTCAAGGCTTTTCAATCACATATGAATCTGTATCTGAACATATGTACATACGATCGTTCGGGGCACATGAGGTTATGTAACACACATGACTAAATGTGGTGTGTAGCTCATTTGCATTGCTTATGTATTGGATGAGAAAGCGTTGTATGTCTTAATATGGCTGTGTAATTGAAAAAATAACTTTTAAACACATAAAATGATTTTCAGTTTGTTATCTTCACAGTGTTTTATTTGTCATGGATTCTGTTTTTTCCCCTGCCTTTTGAGGAATGAAAAACAAAATATAGCCAGAGGAAAATTCTATGAAGGACTTGAATTGCCCAACAAAACACGTGATAAAATACAATCATGGCCAATAAACACAAACTAAATAGACACTTTTACAAAGAAACTTCTCCAGGAATGGACAAAACGGAAAAAAACTGCTCTCTTCTATTGTGGGTTAAGCAAAGACATAAAAGGCAGTTTAGTATAACTCTCTATTCATCTAACAAATTGACCCATCAACCAGGAGACATGAAAAAGACGGGTGTTTACATCAACAGTCACACCTGACACTTACCTGATTGAATCCAGATGTAAATAGAAGACCAAGTGATTCAGGAAAGGGTTCTATGACAGAATATCGAGGAAAACAATATTCAATACCAAACATATCGCCAAAACATGTTGATTACTGAGGAGCCAATCCAGCCATAAGTTTCACATGTGACAAAACGTCTTGTATATTTTAACCTGGCCATTAAGGTGAAGGTGTACTTTGTTCAGTCACTTCTTATTCAGATCAAGAGGACAATGTACCTCAGATCCTTCTTTGCACAGTTAAAGTGTAGGCCACAGAAGCATCAATAACTGCCTGCAACTGGAAGAATGATTGAGGCAATCCATTATCCGCTCACGACCTCTTACACTTTTTATATGATGAGACAGCCTGCTCTGACTAACCAGACCTTCGACAAGAAGGTCTGCTACTGCGTCCCCTCTGCCCACCAGTCCACTTGGGCATACATTTTCTTCCAACATACCACTATCGCTCTGCACTGGGTTGTTGCAGTTTAACCAAGCTCTGCCCCAACGCTGCATCCAACAAATGTCGGTTCAGCAGGAACACTCATGACACTCACCAAAACCAATCTTGTCCGCATTGTGGGTTCTGTCAACAGATCTGGCGTGGTTGTTAATATTGACAAACACTATTCAATAATAATATATAAAGGTAACAAGATACTTGTAACAGACAGCCAAGCATCCAGCCCTGGATATACTGCCTTCTAAACAATTCTAAATTCATTTTGCCGGAAAACCAACAATGAAAAGTATGGATGCCATGTATGAGGATATACTAATCTCAAGAGGATGATGGGCCTTAGTTTAAAAAAAGAAAGAAATGTAGAAATTCTAGAATTAAGCCAGGGGCTTCAATATCTATAGAGGAGAAAAAAACCCTCATATTTGGTCATTATTAATATGAGGACAAGAAAAGGCATGAGACTTAATGTTTTCAGGAAGAAAACCCATTTAACAGAGGTGCAGATAAAAACTTTAAAAGAAAAAGTTGAAACTTTGCAAACTTCATCTAGGGCTGGATGGAGGATTTCACAACAATCATAACAATTCTGCTCCATCCTAGCTAGGTTGGCCCACCTCTAAATGAACGCTAACATCCACGGGCTGTGCTACAGTACCGCCTGTACAACTTGCACATTTTATATATGTAGGAAACTGCCTCTTTTAGCATGGTCACCTACCCTTTTTGTGGCCTATTACTCCTGATTTTTTGACTCTGTGCAGTGAAACTCCGTTAACCAGGCCCTAGTGCATGAGCTATGACCCCTAAAACATGTACAAATTGTTTACACTCCTAATTGGCATATTTAACTTACCTATAAGTCCCTAGTATATGGTACAAGTGTACCCAGGGCCTGCAAGTTAAATGTCAATAGTGGACTACGCCACCTATTGCACCAACACTACAGTGACAGTGTGAAATATGGCTCTAGGCCTACCACTGTAGCCTGGTTGTGGCAGTTTCAAAAATGCAACTCGAACTGCAACCCCTTTTGACAGGTCAAAACCTTGCTTCTAAATATTAATGTCACCCCTATGCAGGTCTTATAAGCCCTGAGGCAGGGTCATGGAATTTAAAAGTAAGACATGTAGAAACTAACAGGCACATGCATCATCCGAAAATCGGGTCGCAAACGGGCAGATTCGCAGAATCTGCCCCTTTGCGTACCTGTATTTTTGCATTTGGGATGCATCATCCCAAATGCAAAAATCGCAATTTAAGGAATCGCAAAATTGCGATTACTTAATTGCGATTGCATTTAAGGAATTGCAAATTGCTATTCCTTAAATGCAATGCACTAAACTGAAAAACATAGCGATTTCGCTAATAGGGGTCGCAAATTACCATCAATCTGAACTTGATGGTAATTTGCAAAACTATGAAAAATGCACAAAAGTGCATTTTTCAGAGTGCCATGTGGCGCACACATATGCCCTTACGGCATATGTGTGCGCCACAGAGCCCAGATGCCAAGTATGGGGGTGCAGCATGGTGGCCTTTAAGGCCCCTAGCACCCTTCAAATTGCATTCGCAATTTGCGAGTACCTATTTGGTACTCGCAAATTGCGAATGCCTATCCATTCATTCCTATGGGCCTCTAGGCCCATAGGAATGAATGGATAGGCATTCCTTAATTGCGAATCGCAATTTGCGATTCGCAATTAAGGAATTTGTAGGAATCGCAAATATTTTTGCAAAACCTACATGCATAGGCAATTGTGATTCCTTAATAGCGATTCCTTAATAATCGCTATTAAGGAATCGCAATTGCCTAGCTTGATGCATGTGCCCCTAAGGGACATATTTATAAAAAAATCACGCAACACAGCAAGTCACTTTACTGCACTGCATGATAGGGAAAGGGCAGGAATGTGCCGTATCTAACATTATATGGCACATCCCTGTCTTTTCCCTGCGCTGGCGTACAATGTGCTGCCTAGCGCCAATGCAGGCACCCTTGTCTCATGGTGCAAGGCTGCCTCCGTTGTAAGCAGGATTGTTTTTGTGCAGGAAGGTACGCCTTCCTCGACAAAAACAATCCTGAGAGGCATTTTCCTCTTTCTATGTGTGCTGCAGAAATGGTAAATCTGGGAATGCAGCAAAATCCTTGGGTGGATAGGTGGGAACACCTTCGCTCCACTCATAGAATGCTTCCTTGGGGCAGAGTAATGCAGCACAGCGATTTGTGCTGTCTTGTGTTACTCTAGATTTATCAAGCCACGCGAGGTGGCTTTGTGTGGCTTGATGAATCTAACTTAAGTGTTGCATCACTCTTGTGCGCCATTGCATGGTGCAAGGGTGATGCAAGTCTTTGATAAATTTGGCTCATAATGTTTTACATGTTCTTATAGTGAAAAAGTCCCAATAGCTATTTTCACTGTCGCATGGTTGGCTGTTCCACAGGAAATCATTGTATTAAATTATTACATTTAATAATGCTAATTTCGGGTAGGAAAGAGCAAGAAATATAATTCAAAGACTCTTTCTAATAGTTATTTCAAATTCAATTTAATGTTAAAAAATCAAATTTGTGATAAAGATTCATGAAAAGGTACTTTTAGAAAGTTACCTTTTCCATGCCTAAAGCCTCTGGAGGCCCATTTGCATTAGCTCCATCTGTCAACCAGGAGTAACTAGTCTACTTGATGAGGTATGAACTAGCTTCCAGAGCTGAGGCAAAGACATTGAAAGCATGGCCGTTGGGCTGTTTCCAGGGAACATTATTACCTTCAAAGAGGCTTACCCTCTCACAGGCAGACGTAGCTAACACTTGGGTCAGTATCTTCCTTTGTCCACTTAGTCAGGGTGCCACTAATCCCAGTGGGGGGAGCCCAGAACAATGTTAGTATGACCTAGGAGGGGGAGAAGGTTGCTCATTATCATGACTACACCTTGGGGTGGGTACACAACTCTCAAAATGGTTCTGCCATGTTGGATTAGGTAGAGAGGTTCAGTGTGGGATTGTTTACTGTACGGTAAACAGGATCTGGCCGCAAAAGTGGGTAGGGTTACCCCTGGAAACTTTTTCCCTAATGTGCAGAGCGGGCCAGGAGTCTTTCTCACTCAATTGCTGGTACCATGCGTAAATGTGGCACCTCTGAGACCCTTCTTCAGAGTCCTATTGGGCCTGTGGAAAACAGAAGCAGAACTGCGCCTGCTGTTGAAACCTGTGAGGATACCTGAAAGGATGGGCCTCCTCCCGCTATTATCCAGGACAAAGAAGAGGATTCCATTGGTCAATTAGCCAACCTCCTGTTAAGGTACAGGGCTGCAAAAGTTGCAAAAAGCCCTGTTTCCTGATGAGCCCAGCTGAGTTGTTCCAACTAAACCTGTCCTTAACCCTGCTGGTGGCTTCTGCTGGAGTGAGTCTTGTCCCCCAAATGCTGTTCCTAAGGTCCTGGGACCCTTGCTTGTGCAAAGGGTTTCTCCTCCTAATATTCTGAAAAACCTGGGACTTAGAAACTTTTTGACTCGAAAAACCTCCAGATGACCAGTACAAGCCTGCTCAGTCAATGCGATGTAGGTGTGCTCCAGCTCGAAGGTTTGCAAATCTGTTTTAGCAGGATGTCACAGAAAGTGCATTCCTACCTCATGGAGCCCTGTTCGGCTACAGCTTGTAGCCTTGACCCTAAAGGAAACTGAGCTCCAAAAAAGTGACTACATCTGAATTTAGAAACCTGGCAAAGGCACCAAAACATCCGGCTAGTGTGGGCACTTCCTTGGGTGCAAATTTTGAATTTCTGCTGTTCTGAGATTTCCCACCAAAGCCTATGGCTTGACCGGGACCTCGTCCAATGGCTATCAAGCCTCGTGCAGCCCTTCCTGGCCACAGCCTGCTGCCTTGCTGCACTGAGGATTTTTGACTTCCATTTCAGAAGGTAACCTTTCAAACAGGTCGAACCTGGTTTCTGTATCTGTCTCACGCTTCATTTTGGTCAGCCTTAAATAACATTTAGATCCCAGTCAGGCACAACCACATGACCGTGGTTGGAGCTATTTATTTTAAAACTTTAAAAATTCATATCTTCAGTTTCCCTTTTAGGATTTCTGTTGTTTGGTGTAATTGTGTTCATTAAATTGTCCTATATTGTTCTCTATTGTTATAAATTGGAGTGGAATTTTTATTGTGTTGTGTTTACAACGTTTTAACTGGTTTGGTACTTTTATTACCTATACACATTTTCTTAAGTTGGGATTGTTTGCTTGGTGACATGGTTACCGGAGGTTGAGCTCAGGTTTAAATTACTGAAACCTTTACAGAACTAAAAAGAATAGTGACATTATTACTTGTGCTGCGCTACCATCCACTCCAATCAGAAGCCCACTTTTTCCTACTATGCAAATGCCCTTTTAGCTTTTTGTTGCACCCTCTCATTCTGACCCAGTACTTTAAAATCAATAAGCATGATACTCACTCACTGATATATTGCTACCTTGAAATTGCAGCTAAGTTTTTCATGATAGTTTCTGAGTAGTGGTATTGTCAGTTCATCCTACATTATTTGATGTTCAACTTTTAAAAGCAAATCAATTTTGAAACTAGCATCAAAATAATATTTTTCTTTCTTGACATGTATGCACTGTTGAAATATAGTAGCAAAAGTATAGTGCTGTCAGATGTTGCAAGATCTACAGCTAATACTATCAGTCTCAATGCACTCATTACTGCTCAGTAAAACCCATTGGGGCTTATTTATGAAAACTGTTGCATCGCTGCGTGAAAACAGCAATGCAACAGTTTTCACTGCACCCTCCTTGTGACAGGATAGATGCACCATTTTAATGTGCGGCGCTCCATGTCGCAAGGAGTTACAGATGCGTCAGTTTTTCTGACGTATCTGTAGGTTCAAAAGTGGCCCATTGCTGGGGTGTGTCTGAAAAGAGATGCAACTCCAGCAATGCGTCCTTGCCCCCTGTGAAAGGGCCTGATTCATTCTTACACTTGCTGTGAGGCAGGTGAAAGATATTGATGCAGTAGCGTCCTAGAAGTGTTGCAGTGAAATCTCACAGATTTCACTGCGCCACCTCTACGACCCTTTATTGTGGGGGAACGCCCACCCTGCATACATTATACCTGATGCAGGTGTAATGTAGCGCAGGGGTTTACAAAGTGACACATTTGCTTAGATGTGTCACTTTGTAAATATGGCGCAACGTGGCGCATTATTTACGCCACTGCAGCATCACAAAAAGTGACGCAACAGCGGTGTAAAAATGTTGCAGGCCTTCATAAATAAGGCCCATTGTTTCATCCACACCTAAATCCCAGCCTGACTTCCTGCTGTTTATCTGTATACGCTCTAGTCTTTAAATGTAATGTGAAGTTGGCAGTGCTGCTGACCGCCATCAAAGATCTTAGGAAGACTTGACTGTCTTTGCCAATACCAGCCAAGACTTACAGCCAGCTGCTTGTCAGGTTAGCAACATATCTCTGTCCAAGACCCACCTGCGGACTAGCACAATAAACATAACCTCCTGCACACTGACTCCTATAGAAAGGAGCCTTGAATGATTTTCTGTTGGGCTAACTCTGCCTTTTAACTTCCTTCGGGCCTCATTTCAAAGATTCCCTTTATCGACTCTGATAAAAACGCACTATGAAGCTAGTGATAGCACTTGGTGCTGAATTATCAGGTGAAGTATTTCTCATCATTCTATGATCAGTTTCTAGGAATTGGAATAAAATGGTAATACTGCACGTTTTCCACCATTCTGAGGTGGAATATGGGGAGGTGCTTTATTTCTACTTGTCAAATTCCGCTCGGTTTTACTAGTCTAGAATTCTGCAACAAACAAAAAAAAAGTAAACTCCCGATTTGGACTCAAACACCTGTTTGAGCTAATATTGGAACTCGAGTAGTTGTTAGGAGGACCTTTGTTGGATGATATAACAACTATTACTCAATAATAAAATATTACGCAATACACCTATATTTGAATGGCTGGTATTGCCAAAGCGAAATTGTTTACAAAATGACTTTCATCGCCTTTAAATATTAAACCACCTTGTGGTGTTTCCTGTATATATCGTCAGAAGTAATGCAGACCACTTTCTGTTTCATATGATGACATTTCTGCATAATGAGTTATTCTTCTGCGCTCAATAATAACAGTGATGAACAGTGACTTTGGTGGGGATTGCTTTTATTTGAGTCCATTGAAGAGCCGTCTTGCTCTTCATATTCCGACTGGTTTTGTCTAATTTCGTGTTATGATCCAATATAAAGCGATCGACTGCAAATTGTGAGACAGGAAGCAACGTGCAGTGCCTAATACAGAGTACATTATGTTAATAATGGAGCGAGAGTTCTTGAGCTAGCTTTATGACACAGATGGGCTGCAGCACAATTGCTCTCTGAAATGCTTGTTTCAACACATTTTCATCTTGCAGAAGTTCCTATAAAATTGAAGGGCATATGTTGACTACTTCAGATGATTGCCTGCCATCTTCATTATATTGCTCCCTGCTGGCATACCCAACGTAGGAATGACACAAAACAGATTATTGTATTTTCAGCAGAAAAATCCACTCTTATTTAAAAAGTGATACTCATATGAACTTTACTAACACAACGACATGGACTGTTTTTACGTTAGCACTTTTGCTGAGTATGTAATTGTTTGGAAGAAGGTGTTGCTAGATGTTCCATCAAATTCTTTATGCTTTGACCTTTTAACAGTAGGCAAAATGTGTTTAAATTGTGTTGGTTCACATATTATTATGAACTGTTATATTTTAGGACATTAATGCTCGTATATTACAATTTCAAATCACGGTTGTAGTTTATTTATAATTACTAGTTCTTGCCAAGTGATTACATTTTGTCTCAGCGTTCATCCTTTGAAGGGTAGCTACAAAATGCAGGCTATCATTCAGACAATGGGGCATATTAGCAAGGGAGTTATCGCCGCTTTAGCGGCACTTTTTGCCGCTAAAGCGGCGATATTTCTATCGCCCTATTAGCAAGCTATCGCTTACAGCTGTTAGCGACAGCTTTATGGCGAAAGCGACCGTTTTGGTGCCGCTTTGCATGTCAGCGATATTTATCGCTAATGACATGCAAAGTAGGCGTTCCCAACTAAAAGCGACTGCAAACAGTCACAAACACAACTTCCCCCTATTACCAATGCCCGCGAAGCGATAAAAAAAGTCGCGCTAACCGCGATTATCGCTGGAATTTAACACCTGATAAAAACTTGACTTAACCATCTTGTCAATGGGAGGTGGATTGTAAGGTTAAGTCCTCACCTGCCTATTAGCGAGCTTTTCATTAGCGCAGTGAATTTATCGCTGGATTTCTCACGCTATTGCTGGGTTTCGCCGCTATCGCTGGATTTTTTATCGCCTTGGAGATAAGCGTTGATAATAACGCGTTATCTCCGTGATGAAATCCAGCGATAGCCGGCAATAAAAAAACAGCGCTAAGCGCGCTTTGCGATAATTATCGCGAATCCTTGGTAATATCCCCCAATGTTTGTTAAATATAGATGTTTGGATGAGAAAAACCCTGATGTGTATTAATGCAAATTAAAAATACTGTAACCATAGTGGCTGTTAAAGGCCCTGAACCCGAGTTATGGCCTATAACGAGTGATAGGGCCTTTAACAACTGGTATAGCCCAAGGCAGAAGGGTATAAGTCTATTAGAACATTTCACCCACTAAAGA